>CM053416.1:3872355-3903989 GCA_028644305.1 Xerus rutilus | reverse complement strand
TCTGATGTGTGCGTGGCAAAAATTTGCTCCCAGAATGTAGGCTCTCTGTTCACTTCATTGATAGTTTCTCTTGCTGAGAAGAAGCTTTTTAGTTTAAGTCCATCCCATTTATTGATTCTTGCTTTTATTTCTTGAGCTATAGGTGTCTTGTTAAGGAATTCTAGGCCTAATCTCACGTGATGAAGATTTGGACCTACTTTCTCCTCAATTAGCTGCAGGATCTCTGTTCTAATTCCTAGGTCTTTGATCCACTTTGAGTTGAGTTTTCAACAATTGATGTTTAACACTTTATATAAGCCATGTGCGTATTTTCCAGTTTCTTTTTTGTTTTTTTGCTAGGTTGTTATTAATATTCTCAGCAGGAAGAAAATGTGTTTTTTATAGAAATGCAGACAAACCCAAGTCATGGTGATGGCATAGGGAAACTGTGGTTGACTCTCTATGGTCATAAAATTGGAGAACGACTATAAAATAGTCATTGCTTAGGGTGCAATTTGACTTATCTCAAGGGATTTGCTAGTTTTACCATATTTGCACAACAAAATATGACTAGGTATCTAAGGGAACTATATTTTATGATTCCATATCTTACTAGTAATTAAGCAATTTGACTGAATTAATAATTTGTTTATAAATGCTCACTTTTTTGTGTGCTAAATTATGGCCTGTGTACAGATAGAGTTTGTCTTCTCAGATTGTGACATAAGGCAGGAAAAGAAAGACCCTTTAGATGACCTACCAGATTGAGGGGAATGGAATCCATCCATCACCCAGGACTCCACTAAAACTTAACCTAGTTAAATCATGTGATAACGAAAGAAAGGAATATTTTCCTGTTCAGCTCCTTCCCAGAGTTTATTGCTGGTAATACAATATATAACTTTTGTGGGAAAGAGTAACTACAACAACGGCATATTTAGAAAATTCTATTTAGGTTAGCATTATCTCAAAGATATCTGTCCTACTTGGGGGTGGGTAGAACCCAGGGGCACTAGACCACTGAGCCACATCCCCAGCCCTATTCTTATATTTTATTTAGAGACAAGGTCACACTGAGTTACTTAGTACCTTGCTTTTGCTGAGGCTGGCTTTTTTTTTTTTTTTATAAATATTTTTTTTTAGTTGAAGGTGGACACAATATCTTTATTGATTTATTTTTATGTGGTGCTGAGGATCGAACCCAATGCCTCACGCATGCGAGGCAAGCGCTCTACCACTGAGCCACAATCCCAGCCCGAGGCTGGCTTTTAATTTGAGATCCTCCTGCCTCAGCCTCCGGAACCACTGGGATTATAGGCATGCACCACCGCCCCCAGCTGTCCATTTTTAGTTTAATTTTGATATTAGTATCACATAAACAAACATGAAAATTTTAATAACTTTCAATATATTCTTAAAGTTTTCATAGAGTGATTTTTTTATCTTCTACTTTGATACAGCCTACCATGTGCATGCATAAAACTGGTCACTTAGGCATTTATATTAATAGTCTAACACTAAAACTTTAATAGGAGAATCCTAAGAAGCCATTGAGAAGCCATTTAAGGAAAACAAATGCAAATGACCATTAAGAGCTGTTTTCAGCTCATTAGTCATTAAATATACTTAAATAAAAAGACAATGTTGCCAGGCGCTGTGGTGCACACCTGTAATCGTAGCGCCTTCGGAGGCTGAGACAGGAGAATTGCGAGCTCAAAATCAGCCTCAGCAACAGCAAGGCGCTAAGCAACTCAGTGAGACCCTGTCTCTACATAAAACACAAAATAGGGCTGGGGATGTGGCTCAGTGGTTGAGTACACCTGAGTTCAGTCCCCAGTACCAAAAAAACCCCAAAACACAAAAAGAACCACATGATACTGTCATAAAAACACATATTGACCAATAAAACAGGATAGAAAACCCAGAAAGAAATCAATGCTTTTACAGTCAACTAATCTTCAGAAGAGGTGCCAAAAATACATAATGGGGTAAGGGTCTCTTCAGTAAGTGGTGTTGGGAAAACAAGATATCCAGACCCTTATCTCACACCATTCCAAAATCAACTCCGTGTTGATTAAAGACTTAAATGTAAAACACAAAACTGTACAACTACTTAAAGAAAACAGGGGAAAACCTACATATTGGTCCGGGCAATGATTCCTTGGATAGGATCCCAAAGCACAGGCAACCAAAGCAAAAATTTAAAAATAGGATTGCATCAAAATGAAAAGTTTCTACACAGCAAAAATAATCATTGGAATGAGGAGACAACCCGTGGTATGAGAGAAAATATTGACGAAACATAAATCTGAGAAGGGGTTAATATCCAAAATATGTGAGGAACTTGATAGCAAAAAAAAAGAAAGAAAGAAAAGAAAGAAAAAAATTGGCAAAAGACTTAAACAGGCATTTCTTAGAAGAAGACATAAAAATGACCAATAGATTTATAAAAATAAATAAATAAATACTCACTATCACTGACCATTAGGGAAATGCAAATTAAAACCACATGAGATATCATTTCACATCTGACAGGTTATTATTAAAAAGTTGAAAGGTAAATGTTAGCAGAGATGTAGAGAGATAGGATCCCTTATACACTGTTGATGGGCATGTAAAGGCTTAATAGAAAACAGTATAGAGTTTCCTCAAAAAACAAAAATTAAAACTACCATAGGATATAACTATTCCACTTGATAGTTTATATCCAAAGAGCTGGAAATCAGCATGTCATAGAAGTAACTGTGCTCATACCTACATTTACTGCAGAATTTATGATGAATGGATGAAGAAAATATGGCTTATGCACACAAAGGAATACTATACATCCTTTAAAAAGGAAATGAGTGAAGCTATTTGAATAATAGAATGATGAATGACATACTTTAAATTTCTTCATCTTAGGGCTGGGGTATAGTTCAGTGATATAGGGCATGCTTAGCATGAGTGAGGCCCTAGTTTTAATCCCCAGCACCAAAACAAATAAATCAGCAAATTTCTTCATATTTTCCAAGTGTTCTATGATGAGCATGCATTATTTTAAAAACTTCAGTCTAAAACGTGTAGTGTATTTATATATGCCATAATAGTATCTTTACCTCCATAATATCTCCTCAGCATGATAAGGGCATTTTGTACACCTTTAATATGATATACAAGGTCTTTTCCGATATGTTCCCCTCCTGCCTGTCTAGTAAACTCTTCTTGGATTTTTCCATGTCAGTCCAGTTATGCCCAGTGCCTCACAAACTTCCCGAACCTACCGTGTTTATTCTTGTCTCAGCATCTCTCCTCCACCTGCTCCTCTTTGTTCCTTTTAGGAATGCCCTGAGCTTGATTTCAGGAGGTTTGTTCCTTTGGAGCAAAGATTCCTAAGAACAAGTCAGGGCTTACATTCTAGGGAGTTCTGGAGTCCTAGGAAAAACACCAAAATACGAACTCAGGCAGAGAGAAATAAGGTGGAACTTCACTTATGAGACTCAAAAAACAAAAAAAAACCAAAAACTAAGAAACACATTAAATGAGTAGCTGGAGCTCTTGGATGTTGGGTATGATTGCTACTCCCTAAAGATATTTGACATGTCTGGATTTTCATCTAAAAACAAAGTCGAATTCTAAAGCTAAATAAAAAGCAGACGAATGGCAAGGATTGTATGATCCTTCATCTGCACGAGAAGGGCTGATGGGGAATTTGTTATATCCTTACCCCACAGTCGGCCATCTAAAGTCATCTTCTACCAAGCTTCATCCAAATGGGAGCTTCTCAACCTTTTTTGCATCAAGGTGTACTGGAGAATGCTTTTAATTTTTTGACACGTAGGGGTTAATCTGCGAGGCCCTTGCAGACAAAAGTGATCAGATTTTGGTCTCTGGGAGCCCCAGCTGGTCAGCTTGCCCCAGGGCTAAAGTGATGATTATCGCAACCCACCTGAGACACATTCCCCCGCACATCAGGTATCATCTGCATCATTTCAGGAGAGTCCGTTTGCAAATGTCCCCAGGAAAAGAGATCTTCTCTCTTCCTTAGGTAATTTTGTCCTTTGGCTGTTTCCCATTTGCCATCAGACTAGCAGCCAGAGATTCCTTATGTCAAGCCACACACTAGCCTAGGCCACCACTGTCTTTTTTATTTTTATTTTTTTGGTACTGGGGATTGAACTCAGGGGCACTCGACCACTGAGCCACATCCCCAGCCCTATTTTGTGTTTTATGTAGAGACAGGGTCCTACACCCTCAGTCCTTTGACTGCATTCTTTAAAGAAGTAATGTCTTGTCCCATTTCTTTGGTACAACACCCTAATGTAACCTATACCTCACCCACAATAATCAGACGGTGACCTCCACCTGAACAGATCACTGGGTAAGCATCATTTCTATGAGGATTCAGCAAAATTCTACAAGCAGATACAAATGGTTGTATCTGATAGAAATCAGTCAGCAATCAGCCAAGAGTTACTTTACTCCAGTTGCATATGGGACTGTATAACAGATCCTTGAGCAGGGAAAAAAGAAAAAAGAAAGCCAACACATGAGGAGTATACGTTGATCACTCTTTTCTGGTGTTTTATCATTCATTAAAAGCAGACTTATTTCCACTTTTCTTATTCTGCATAAAAAGATCAGCCCTAAAATGTCCCACTTATTATTACTTATTATTATTATTATATTTTTGTAGCAGAGATTGAAATCAAGGGTGTTGTTTAACCACTGAGCCACATCCCCAACTCTGTTCCATTTTATTTTTTTATATTGAGACAGGGTCTTTCTCAGTCACTTAGGGCCTCAGTAAGTTTCTGGGGGTGGCCTTGAACTTGTGATCCTCCTGCCTCAGCCTCCTGAGTTGTTGGGATTACTGGTGTGCACCCACCTCACGGGGCTGGGATGTTTGCACTTTTTTTTTTGGGTACTGGGGATTGAACTCAGGGGTACTTGACCACTGAGCCACATCCCCAGCCCTATTTTGCATTTTATGTAGAGACAGGGTCTCACTGAGTTGCTTAGCGCCTCGCCATTGCTGAGGCTGGCTTTGAACTCGCGATCCTCCTGTCTCAGCCTTCCAAAGCGCTGGGATTATAGGCTTGTGCCACCGCGCCCGGCTATGTTTGCACTTTTTAAAGGGAAGTCTGAATACAGCCATGTATAAACTAAAGAAATGGAGCTTTAGGGGAGAAGTGTCTCAGACCCAGGAGGAGCTGTTGAGCTAGCGATAGTGACTGCCTTAGACGAGTTTTAAAAATAGAACTTAACGCAAATAACTCGTTTTTTAAAAATTATCAAATAAAGATGGAGCATGTTCAAAGTATACAATGTGATGACTTGATGGACATATTTTGTAATGATTGCCACAATCAAATTCATTAATACGTCCGTCACCACCCACGCTGTACATTTGCTTCCAGTCCTTATTCATTTTACAGCCAAAAGCTTGGACTCTTTGACCAACACGTCCCCATTTCTCCTACTGCCAATCTTTAGCTGTTCTACTCTGTTTCTATGACTTGTTCTTTTTTTAGATTCCACATGTAAGATCATACAGTATTTGTGTGTGTGTGTGTGTGTGTGTGTGTGTGTGTGTGTCTGGTTTATTTCAGTTAACATAATGTCATCCAGATGCATACATGTTGTCCAAAATGGAAGTTTCCTTCTTTTTTGTGGTTGAATAGTATTTGGTTGTACCTATCAGTCAAACCTGTTAGTATGACTATTATCCAAAAGATAAGAGATAATAACGCTTACTATCACAATGGTGTAGAGAAAAGGGGACCCTCACTGCAGGTTAGCATATAAACTGGTACAGATATGTTAAAAAAGAGCGTGAAAGTTGCTCATAAAAGTAAAAATGAAGCCGGGCATGGTGGCTCAAGCCTGTCATTCCAGCACTCTGGGAGGCTGAGACAGGAGGATCTCGAGTTCAAAGCCAGCCTCAGCAACGGCAAGGCGCTAAGCAACTCAGTGAGACCCTGTCTCTACATAAAACACAAAATAGGGCTGGGGATGTGGCTCAGTGGTCGAGTGCCCCTGAGTTCATTCCCTGGTACCAAAAAAAAAAACCCCAAAAAACAAAACAAAACAAAACAAAACAAAAAAGTAAAAATGAAACACGTATACGATCCAGCTCTTCCACTACTGGAATACATCTCTCCCATGTGATTTCATTTTACATGAAATCAGTATGTTGAAGTGAGATCTGCATTACTATCTTCATTCATTGGAACATTATTCACAGTAGCCAAGATACAGAATCACCCAAGCCCATCAACAAATGAATGGATAAAGAAACTGTGGTACAAATGGCTTAGTTTTATGCAACTGTTATTTACCATAGTTTATAGGGTGGAATGTGTAGGCAGGTTATTTGCAAAGCTGGGTGTTTTGGGAGTTTTTTTCCTCCTCATCTTAGTCAACATGTTTGTGATTTGTGTACCTGCCAATAGATTAGAGATGGGCCTTTGTATTATGACTTTATAGGGCAATCAGCTAGGTTTATCTGGGCAGTGTGGGTAACTGAAAGGAGGGGCAGCCCATAGCCTAGTCAGCCATGTTTTTCTTATTTTAAAATAACAATTATACCCAGGAACTCCATGCCTAGTTTTAAGCCAAAAGAAATGAAAACATATCTCCTACATAAAAATTGTACACCAAAGTTCATACCGATATTATTATTCATAGTAGCCAAAATATAGAAACAACACAAATGTCCATCAGCTGGTGGATGGTGTACTGGTCAACTTTCCAGAACTATAAAAAACACTTGGGATAATCAACTTATTAGGAGAAAAAGTTGTTTGGGCTCACCGTTTTGGAGGTTTCAGTCCATGACCAGTTGGTCCAGTGTTTTTGGGCCTGTGGCGAGGCAGCACATCCTAGTGAGAAGTGCTTGGGGGGCAAAAGTGTCCATGTCACAGACAGGAAATGAAAGAGAAGAGGAAGGACTGGGGTCCCATCGTCCCCTTCAAGGGGACACCTCCAGTGACCAAAAGACCTCCGTCTCAGAGTTTCCATGACCTCCCAGGAATGCCAAGGTAAGGTCTCAGCCTTTAACACACAGGCCATGAGGGACATTTAAGATCCAAAATACAGCACAAAATAAGGCATGTCCACACAGTCAAGTATTATTAATCAACAGCAAGGAATGAAACACTAATATATACAACACAGATAAGCCTTTAAAACAGTAGACTGAAACACTACCACGTATTATATAATACCATTTATAGGAAATGTCCACGATAGGCAAATCTATACAGATGGAAAGTAGAAATATAGAGACCAGCCATAGGCTGGGTAAGGGGAGGAGATGAGGGAAAAAGGGAAATACCTCATATTAGGGATGGAGTTTCTTTTGGAAGTAATGAAAATGTTTCAGAATAGACCATAGTAGAGCTCACTCAACTCCAACTATTCTCAAAACCACCAAATTACACACTTTGGGTGAAGTATATGGTATGCGAATTGCCATCTCCATAAAGCTATTAAACAAAATAGCTCAGTCATAACTGCTCTCTCCTTTGGTGTGTCCCTGGAATAATGGCTTCCTCTCAAAAAGTACAGTAGGAAAAGAAGGGGGAAAAGAGTAAGTTCATAATGGAGACCATTGGCAGACACGGCCTCAGCCAGGTGATCGAGGTAAACAGGATGTGATGAGAAGTAATGAAAATGGCCTTTGTGGCCTCTGTCACCCGAACCCACAGACCTGGTGTAATCCTGAGGAAGATACCAGACAACTCGTAACTGAAGGACATTCCACAGAATTCCTCACTGTCCGGGTCATCAAAAACTAAGACTGTCACAATCAGGGCACACCTAAAGAGACCTGATGATTGATCGTCATGGGGTGTCCTAGGTGGGATCCAGGGACAGAAAAAGGTCATTGGGCAAAGCTAAGGAAATCTGAATGAAACATGGCCTCTAATAATAATTCATACCCATACCAGTACTGGCCCATGAATTGTGACAAATATATTAATTTAAAATGTGAACAACAGGGGCTGGGGCTGTGGCTCAGTGGTAGAGCGCTTGCGTAGCATGCGTGAGGCACTGGGTTCGATCCTCAGCACCACATACAAATAATAAATGAATAAAATAAAGATGCATCAACAACTAAAAAAAAAATAAAAAAAAAAAAAATAAAAAAAAAATAAAGTGTGAACAACAGGAAACTGGGGGTTACTTATTGCTCTGTGCTCCCATGTTCTCATTTCTAGTAGAAATTATACCCACATCCCTGGTTTAGAGCATCTATATGATTCAAACCATTATATGATGCTTTGGATAGTGCCTCAAAATGGTTATGTCCTCAAGATACATTAGCTATTTCTATGATTATCAGTCATTCATATTTTCATATATTTTGTTTTAAAATGAAAGAGAGATTAGGGAGAAAAAAATCTACCCAATGTAGCTATAAGGTTGATTGTTTCATAACAGGTTCAGAAATGCTGCCCTTTTATAATTCTCCTTAAATAAGTGTCTGCTTCAGAGGGAGGTGATAAGGAATTGAATATTTTGGGTTCATTTTTCTCCTTAAACCATCTACATCTCAGATGGCACCAAAAGAAAGTGTAATAAATATGAAGTGCTTTATTTTGAATTCAGAACTAGTCAGGAGCAAATAAATGAGACGTTTACTGTTCTCTCCCGTAGAACTTCATGCCAGGAGTAACAAACAGCAAAATAAACTAATTTGAATTATAATTTTTGCACTTTCACTAAAACCCTTCTCTGAATACCATCTCCAGAAGCATTAAAATGTCAACAGGAAACTGTACCCGGGAAGAAAGGCAGCGAGGAAGCTGTAAATACAGTTAGTTCCCAAATTAAAAATACCCAGTTCACAATATCACATACACACCCACAAATATTATCTGTGGTTAATCACAAAGTACAGAGCGGTCAGTTAAATTTGAATTTGAGATAGTGAATGCCTTTTAATATACATATGTCTCAAATACTATCTGGAACATACTTATACTAAACCGTTATTCACTGTTTATCTGAAATTCAAATTTAACCAAACATCCATATTTTGGTTTGCTAAATCTGGCAACTGCACTTAAGGATAATTATATGTTTTAATATTTATGATATTTTCTTTTTAAAATAATCATAAGAAACTTAAAAAAAAAGCAACAGAAGCCCCTCTGGGTAGCCCGATTGATTTTCGAAATGGTAACTCTATAAGCTGCAGTGAGAGTGCCCGCTTTCTATCAGAGGTCCCCAACTCGTGGAAAAAGAAAATCACAAGTTAAAACTCTTACATCTTTAGAGAGATATCAATTTTTCAGATCACCGGCTTACCCATTTAAATTCAAGAATAAAAATGTTTTATATAGTGATTAAAAGTTCTGAGGAGGCGGAAAGTGGAATGAATGAAAGATAATCGGAGAACGTAAGAGATGAAGGAAAGCCTGCAGACAGACAGACATGGAAAGAGAAAGACAGACACGGGCTGGGGATGTGAGCTGGGGGTGTAGCTTGGTGGTGGAACAGGCACTTAGCATGCACAAGGCCCTAGGTGCCATCTCCACTAGCACCAGGAAAGAGACCGACAGACAGACAAATACAGACGTGAACAAAAGAGGAGGGAACGTAAGAGTGAGAGAATATTCTGGAAGGTAGGCACCGTAGGTTCCCAGGTGAACTGCTGAACAGGGGCTATAGTCTTGACTGGAAATCAGAGGAGCATATCAGGGATGTCTGGGATGCACGGGTCACAAGAGCCACATCAATGTTGCCCTAAGCGCTGGATGAAATTAAACTGAGCATTGAATGTGAGTTATTCTACCTATCTGCTGCAGAAGAATCCTTTGCTTTAGGCTAAGATGAGACTATTTACTAGAAAGGAAGGGAAGGAGCCAGAGAGGAAGAACAAAGGATGGGAGGGAAGAAAAAGCATCCAGCTTTTGCTTTGGTTATACGTAATTGTTTATCTAACTCAATAAGAGACTTTTCAAAATAATGGACAATCTTGAGTTTGTCTTGGGAATTCATTTCTCTCTCTCTCTCTCTCTCTCTCTCTCTCTCTCTCTCTCTCACACACACACACACACACACACACACACACACACACACACATGCATGCACACACTGTGATTCCACCCTACACCTTTGACCCTGGCTCAGTTCAGCCTCCTTGCCAGCGTCCTTGAGCCTGGCTAAGTGGCAAAGGTTAAGAAAGAGCTGAGTCACTAGAGATAAAGTTTAATTCAAGTAATCCATCTATACATCATAAAGATTTAGTGGTACGTTAAATTGTTACCAGACCTAAACAGCTGGACTTTGAGAAAAGAGTTTGAGCTGTTATATTTTGGATCATTGAAGAAAGGGAAGAGCAAAGAGCTGCGAATATAGCTCAGTGGTAGACTGCTTGGCTCTGCATGTGCAAGGCCCTGGGTTCAATCCCCAGTTCCACTGCTACTGCCTCCCCCTTCCAAAAAAGAAAAATGATAATATTTTATTTACTATTGAGGATGGAGAAATCCATTTCTATTTCATGAATCTTTTTGGGGGGGGTAGGGGAGTATTGGAGATTGAGAGAGGTACCTGACCACTGAGCCACATCCCCAGCCCTATTTTGTGTTTTATGTAGAGACAGGGTCTCACTGAGGCGCTTAGCGCCTCGCCGTTGCTGAGGCTGGCTTTGAACTTGCGATCCTCCTGTCTCAGCCTCCCAAAGTGCTGGGATTATAGGCGTGTGCCATGGTGCCCGGCTCATGTATCTTTTGTAAAGCACATGATCATAGACATTTTAAAAAGGAATGTCCTTGTGTATTAATTGAAATAAAACATAAATATTGTCCTGGCTAAGGTGTGTATATATCAGAACTCTTACATATGCCCTAGTTCTCCAAAGAGGAAAAAAAAATGGCTCATAAGAAGTAAGAATGGTGAGAATAGTATTTGGGGTTGTTTAATTTAGAAAGAAGCCTGGAAAATAGCCAATAAATGTCTTGGCTTTAAATAAGACCCTGGTGACATGTTTCATTTTGATTTCTGAGATTAATTAATTATGGGAAATATCTTAGAATTTATTTAAAGGGTCACATGGGAAAAGTCATACACCAGTAGAGAGGATTGGTCTCAGACTGAACAGGAGTTCCAAGATGGATGATTGGCGTGTGGAAAATTACTAAGAAACAAATAATGGCTAACGTTCATGTTTTCCAAATCAGAAAGGAAAGAGTATTTTTGATACCACTGTAGAGATCGTCAGAACCTTCGCATAGTTTTTTTTTAAATTATTATTGTTTTGGAAAAGAACACTGTGTTTGCTGGGAATAGGGAATTTTCTGAATTGTTTAGTGTCATGTATTATCCAGCAAGATGCTTTACATATATGTAAGCTATAAATCATTTTATTATATATCACATATGACCAAATAATGGATTGTGTTATCAAATACTTAAGCAGGAGAAAGTACACTCAAGAGCAATCTCAGATTCCGATACATGTAGAAACTGAAAGATTAAAAAGAAAATTTAAGGAGGAAAGAAATACAGACAATTTTTCTAGACTGGCCCTGGCTGTGGCAATGTAAGTTTCTGAAACATTTGCGAAGATCCCTGCAAAAGCAAATGCATGCTGCAGAAGCATCAGATTTTAAAGAAATCTACAAGGCTTCTGTTGAAATTTAAAGTGCACACATACAGTTATGTGTCAATCAAAAATTTTTAAAAATGTGTAAGGAGATGAAATGCTAACTAACCTGATTTGATTACCCATTATATACATGTATTGAATTACCACACGGTATCCCATAAGTATATACAATTAAAATAACTTTTTTTTTCCCCATACTGGGGATTGAACCCAAGGGTGCTCTACCACTGTGCTACATTCTCAGCCCTTTTCATTTTTTTTATTTTGAGACATAGTCTCACTAAGTTGCTGAGGGTCTTACTAAGCTGCTAAGGCTGGCCTCAGACTCGAAATCCTCCTTCCTTAGCCTCCCCATTCGTTGGGATTGCAGGCATGGGCCACTGTGCCCAGCCAAAATAATAAAATTATTTAAAAGGAAAGCTAAAGCACATTTTTGGTCTCCCATCCATATAAATAAAAATAGTTTTACACACTTAACTTTGCTTTTCAAGTCCTTTGTAAACTATAGGATATTTGGGGGATTTTTCTACCATGAAATACACTTAACATAATGGAAAAAAAAATTCAAAAAAAGGTAAAATATCTCATGTAGAGAGCAAAATTTTAAGTTTTCTTCTCTTCAATCCTTTTTCCTCATTAGTCTGTTTTCTGCAAAGATAATAAAAATAATGACAAAGTCACATGTCTGGTCATTTATCCATTTCTCTCAACTTCCCTATTTATCTCATGCTGCTTCATGTCCCCTGTCAGAATTCTTTTACCACTTCTGACATTTTTTAAAGTCATATTCGTCATTTATTCCACATATTAACTACTTTTGGGGGAAGACTCTTTAGTCTCTATTTGATTCTTTTACTGTTTGTACCAAATGTCTCTTGGCTCATTTGCTTGCAACTCTGATTTTGTAGCTTTCTTTGAATATTGCGTCAGGTTTCCTATGAAAAAGGCAACTTTTTTTTTTTTTTTAACAATTGCAATTGCCATTATGTAAATGTTACTCTTCTTACAGAAACTTCTGCTCAGCCTAAATTCATCCCCCCCCTCCCAAAAAGCATCAATTTAGGTAAACAAATCCTCAAATACACAATGTTCTCTGGTACAAGCAATCATTTGGAGGGAAATAATCAAGTAATTCTCAAATGTTGCAAAGTAAATAGCTACAGTTACAAGTCAAAATCATTAAATTTTCAGTTATAGCAGTACTTTTTCTTCCACTTCAAACTGCTCAGTGTAAGGAAACTCCAAAAAAAAATACCTTATTCAGGGGGCTGGGGTTATGGTGCAGTGGTAGCGTGCTTGCCTAGCATGCATGAGGCACTGGGTTCGATCCTCAGTACCACATAAAAATAAAATAATGATATTCTGTTCACCTACAACTAAAACATAAAATATTTAAAAAAATACCTTATTTATAATCACTGTTGCATACATTCTTTTAGATTTGTGCCAGGAATAAAACTCTCACTTTTGTGCCCAGTAAAAAATAGAAAGGTGAACTTCAATTCCTTTCCCTAATTTAGGATGAATATTCAGTAACTACATTTTTTTGGCACTGCATCGGGATACAGGTGCAGTTCCTTTCTAGATTTCACATTGTCTGGAATGTTCCATGTTTTGATCCAAAATATACTTTATGTTCCACAAATGAGAGGAAGAGCTCTGGAGGCCTGGGTTATTTTATAAAAGTAGGTTATTGGTTTTTTTTAATTATTTGAAACAGTTCAGTGTTTTGCATATTTTATTTACATTTTTATGACCAAAAGGATATTCTTCCCCATGGTTGACATTTACCCTTTTGCTAATTATAGAAGCAAAACCTGAATTTCTGGAAATTTCAGAAAACATCAAGAAAAGAAAAATTGCCAGTAGGCTTTCCCCCCCATGCTAAGGTCTTTTATTTATCCTCAAGTTTTTAGTAAATTTTTAGTTTTTAGTGAGTGTGAAAAGTTAGTTTGTGTCCTGCTTTTTAAGTAATATTTTGCATGTCCTGCATTTTGAACTGCCTCAGATAGGAGGGGAAAAAAATTCCTTATTACTATTTGTCCTTAAAAACATTCCAGGATTTGAATATATGAGATTGGTTGGGGAGGTGGCCACATTTCAGAAATAAAAATATCCTTTCCAGTATGTTTTTAAATTACCTGAAAAACAAATGAAGGCTTGGAAGTGTTCAGAAAAGTATTAGGATATCAAAAAATGTTCTCTGACAGGTTTAAATAATTAGTAATAATTCTTAAATATTTTCCAAATACCTTTTTCATTTGCATAACATCATGGCAAATCAATTCCTTCCCTCTAAATACAATAATAAAATAATAGTGATCAAGGCCTATGGTGTTAAAAAGTATTTTCTTTTATCCTATGATGTATTTAGGCTCCCTACGCTATTATATTTCAGTGCTTAATTATCAGTTCAGTACAGAAGCCTTTACTTTCTCTTGCAATTAAATAAACATTCTTAAAGATTTAAACTAGAGGAGGCATTACAGGATGGCAGATCTGTTAATTCTTTTTCTAAGACTACTTATTTTTGATGGATGTTGAACTAATATTTTTACGACTTCCACTGGAATGCAAAATAGCGTATCTTTGTTTTTCTTTGGTTTTGTATTTAACAGTCTGTACCCTGAACTGCTGGTCTGAATGACTTTGATTTGGAAATTTTATTTCTAGTTTTCAATCATATTTATCAAAATGACCAGCCTCTGTTGCCCTTTTTTCTTTTTGCATTCACTGCTCATGAGCTAATTCTTTTTTTTTTTTTAATTTTTTTTAAAGATTTTTTTTTAGTTGTAGATGGACACAGTGTCTTTATTTTATTGCTTTGTATGTGGTGCTGAGGATCGAACCCAGGGCCTCACGCATGCGAGGCAAGCGCTCTACCGCTGAGCTACAATCCCAACCCTCATGAGCTAATTCTTTAAACGGGGATTTAAAAAAAAAAAAGTTTTATATATTTATTTATTTGCAAGCCTCTAGAAACAGAAGTGGATATTTGTTGCCGAATGTAATGGAATAAATTGTGACTATACTTTTGTAAGTTGCTTGTAGATGGATATATACTCCAATTTCCTGGTAAACATGACTTCATTTCTCAGGCAACTTGCTGCAGAAATTAGCACTCTCTCCCACAATACAAAAAAGTAATGTCACAAAGGTGAATTCTAAGACACATACTGACAATAAAGAGCCGTAAGCACACAGTGGGCAAAAGTCCTAGCAAACTTGAAAAATATTTAACTGAACAATAATGGAGCAATGCCAGATGCTAAAAGTCACCAAAGATAATTTTAATTGTTGTAGATATAATGGTGTTCAATGACAGCTGTTTTGGAACAAAAAAGTTATTTCCTGCAAATTTCAGTAACTTTTCTCCTAAAATAAACTCGGTCATTGATTGTTAAAATTACCAATTGTCCTTAATGGCAAATGGACACCAATGTTGGCTAATAACTTTAAATATGGAGTCACCCCTACATGTTGATTTGTAAACACTATCTGGAGGAAAAATTAAAGACATAATGTAGCCCCATGTTATTTCTCCCTATGGAGTTATTACAGGGCTCTTATGTAAGAGAAGTTGTTGAAAAAAAAATATCTAAAGCAAACACTACTTACAAATTGCATGTTGCAATTTTCCCACTAAAAGCACAGCTTCCTCTCTCCTTTCCTTTCTCTCTTTTTTTTTTGAAAACGACAAGAATAAGCTTTTTTGAAACACTAAATTTTGCTAAGTTATAAATTTTAAAAGGCCGAGTGATTTAACAAGAGATTTAACCTCTTAATAAATAAATGTGTATGGTGTGCTGGCTCAACAGTGCTAGAATAAACTGCTTTAGATTTCGTGTTATTTATATGTTACAAGTCTATTTTAAGGGTTTTTATTTCCCAAGGTTATAATTATATGCATTACACTTAATGGTCAAAGCAATTTTTTTTCTTTCTTTTTGCAATGTCGGAAATGGAACCCAGGGCCTTGTGCAAGCTAGGCAAGTGTTCTACCACTGAGTTATATCCTCAGTCTATTTTTCTGTTCTTATAAATTTTAAAAATATGTCTTAGCAGATATTTAAGTAAAAGTAATGTGAGGAAATGTAAAGATAAAGAGGCACAGTTTCCGTCCTCAAATCAAGAGATGTAGTCACTGCATTCATTTTTTTAAAATATTTTTTTAGTTGTCAATGGACCTTTATTTTATTTATATGTGGTGCTGAGAATTGAACCCAGTGCCTCACACATGCTAGGCAAGTACTGAGCTACAAACCCAGCCCTCCATTCATTTTTATTCATTCGTTTTAATAATTCAATTTTGTTTTCATTAAGGAAACCATTATAAATTATTTCATTATTTTTAAAATTAGAAAATTCAGAAAAAGCCAGAATCATCCTGAATATACACCACCACCCAGAGATAACCTGTTAACCCATACACTTATTTTTCCAGGCATTTTTAGGCATATGTGTGTACAAATATCTTTATACAAAAATAGGTAGTGTTTTGTTTTGTTTTGTTTTTTAAAAGATTTTAGGTATAAGTGTTAACCATAATAAGAAAGGAATTGAGATTTTAAAAAAGAACTCCAATTGTCCTCAAGTATTACAAGAATTTCCATTATCCTGAGATATTTAAGATATTTTTTCTTTTATTTCAGCCTGGTGGGATCCACAGCATTCAGTTATATATGCTTATTAGGTAGAATTCCAGTTTTTTCTCCTTACATATTCCTTTTAAGAATACTTGGTTTTACACAAAAACATTATGTAAGGGCTTTTCTATATGGAAATAACGCATTAAATCTATATTTTTAGAAGATTAAGAGAAAATTTCTGTGAGGCTTAGTCTTCTCAAACCAGTAATTAAATATGGGAATAATTTAATAGAATTGTTTTTCAATCAAGAGTTTTAGAACTTATTTCTCATTCTCTCATGTAGGATACATTCTAAAATTTATTCTGTAGTAGTGCTATACTGGGTACAGAAAGACGAACACCACGTGTTCTCACTCGTGTGGAAGTTGAAAAAATTGATTTCATAAGAAGAAAGGAAGGTAGTGATTACTACAGGCACGGAGTGGGATGTGAGACAGAGAAGGTTGGTGATGGTTACCAAACTGCAGTCAGGAGGAATAAATTCTAGCATCCTGCAGAACAGTAAGGTGACTACAATTTATAATAATTTATTATATACATTTTGTCTGCTTACTTCATTTACTTATTTGGTGCTGGAGATGGAACTCAGGGTCTGGTGCGTGCTAAACTTACCCGCTATCACTGAGCTATACCCCCCAGCCTCTACTAAATAGTTTATAAATAACTAGAGAGGAGTTTGAAGCCTCTCGGTACAAATGAATGATAAATATTCAAGGAAATAGAAATGCCAGTTCCCTGATTGATCATTACACATTGTATACATGTTTTACATTATCATTTTGCACCCCACAAATATTATGTATTGTTTTATACCACTATTATGTATTATTATGTATCAATCAAAAGAATTTAAGAAGCTGTGGCTAATGCCTGTTATCCCAATTTCTTGAGGCTGAGGCAGGAGAATCACAAGTTCCAGGCTATCCTTACCAACTTAGTGAGACCCTGTCTCAAAAAATAATTAACTTTAAAACTACAAAAATGTACTACAACTGACTTTTTTAAAATACTTTTTTAGTTGTTGATGGATCTTTCTTTTGTTCATTTATTATTTATATGTGGTGCTGAGGATCGAACCCAGTGCCTCATGCATGCTAGGCAAGCGCTCTACCACTGAGCTACAGCCCCAAACCCCACAACTGACTTTTAAAAAGGTAGATGTAGGTGGGCTGGGGATGTAGCTCAGTGATAGAGCACTCGTTTAACATGCACAAGGCCATGAGTCCAATCCCCACTAACACACACACACACACACACACACACACACAATACATCTCTATGTTCTGACGTGAAAAATTCACAGGACAATACATCAACTAATTTATGCTAAACAATGATACAAATATGCTAACCTGTAAATGTGTAGAAGTAGATATAATTCTTTCCATATGTATGGAAACAGAAAAGACAGTAGGAAGCAGTGTCTTAAACTGGGAAGGGAAGTGGAAATGGGGGTTGGCAAGAGAGAACATTAACAATCTATTCTGGAGATTTCTGCATTCTTTTCAACAAAAACAGATTGAACGCATTTACCGGTAGAATTTTTTTTTTTTTCAGTACCAAGGATTGAACTCAGGGGTACTCGACCACTGAGCCACATCCCCAGCCCTATTTTGTGTTTTATGTAGAGACAGGGTCTCACTGAGTTGCTTAGCGCCTCACTTTTGCTGAGGCTGGCTTTGAACTTGCAATCCTCCTTTCTTAGCCTCCCGAGCCGCTGGAATTACAGATGTGTACTACTGTGCCCGGCCTAGTGGAAGAAATTCAGGTAACCTGATGTGGTATTACCCTTTATTTTTTATTTATTTATTTATTTATTTATTTATTTATTTATTTATTTTTATTTAAATGCATTTCAAGTCATAGTACATAAACAGAGCTCAGTTTTTCCATTTCTCTGGTTGCAAATCATAAAGAGTCGCACTATTTGTGTCTTCATACTGGTATTACCCTTTAAATTGGCCCTGTACTACTCTGACATCTGTTTGTTTGTTTGTTTTTTAATCTTCTTTTGTGGTGCCGGAAATTAAACTCAACTCTTACATGCTAGGCAAGTGCTCTACCACTGAGCTACATCCCCAGCTCTTCTAGACATTTCTGTAACCCTTTAACTGCCTCTCAGAAACTTTAAAGTTCCTAAAGAAGATACATGCATTACAGTTTGCACTTTTCCCATGCTTTAGTAACCCATCAAGTGGCTCCTAAGTCTGTCTTCCTTGAATGTATGAAATAATGACCTGGAGTGTGACTTAGAAGCCACTACACCATGATCTATCTACCAAGAGCTCTGGCTATGGATTTCAGTAGAAGTCCTTAGGATGAAATGATAAACAAAAGATGGAAATAATTTCTTTTTCTAGAATAATTACTAGAAGCTCAGTTTGGATAAAGTTTCACCCTGCTTGGCACAGAATTTTCAAAAATAAAATCTAGGAGAACTGAAACTCATTTCCAGTATCATAGAAAGACCAGCAGAGAGTTCTGCAGTGGGTTCCATTTTTTTTTTTTCCTTGCAAAACCAAGAGCTTTGGGCACTACTTTGAAGGTGGCAACTGACGGAAAGAAAGAAGGTATGTGATTTTATAGTGTGAACAGGAAGGAAAAATGTGCATGGAGCCTGGCCCCTGCCTTACCATTTGCCTTGAATCTAGACAGGCAGAGCCTCATCTGATGGGCAAATACAGTTGTAAATGGTAGTTAAACAAGAAATTCAACCTACCTCACTATAAATTAAGTTCATTATATTAATGAATTCCAAAGTGAGAAGAGACTGGATAAACGTTGATCGTGATTTCTTTCATAGAAACAAACTCACACACTGCCAAATACCTCCTTTTATTCAAACCGGCAGCCCCCAAACCCCCAGATCTAATCCGATCCAGCCCCATAAATAGAAGTATGACTAGATGGACATTAATCACTTTTTATTTTTGGCGGTGCTGAGGGTTGAACTCAGGGCCTGTGTTCTACCACTGAGCAACACTCCCAGACCCATCCTTTCTTTCTGGAGATTTCTCTTTCTTTCTCTTCATTGGCTCTTCTTGGCTTTTGATCATATGCAAACCTCTTTCATCTTCAAGACAGAGATAAAAGCAAAAAGACACCTCGTTTGGAATTAACGTCCCCTTTGTAAAATCTACCTTTGCCCCACTGCTAAGAATCTCTAAAGAACGAATAACATTCATTATCTGCATTTTCTCGCCACAAAAGGCTAAGAGCCTTTTAGTTAGGTAGAATCTGAGTTGCAATCTCAGCTCTGTTGCAAACTAGTTGTACGACTCTGGTCAAGGTCTCCCTGAACTGTGCTTTACCCATCTGTAACACAAGGATGATAATAACAATAATGTCTTACCTCTGAGAACTGTAGTAAAGATTAAAGAGCACAAACCTTAGGAGTGCCTGGCACATATGTAGTAGGTGCTCAATAAACATTGCCGACTGCTTCCATCCCAGCTCCCCCCGGTTACCAGGCCTATCTTATTTTATCTCTCTGTACCATCTGTGTTGTCTCTTTTGTTCTTTTGACTTCCATTCTTCCAGGCCGTTGTCTTTTTTTTTTCTTTTCTTTTTTCTGCCTCTGTAGCTTGTCCTCTGATTCCACCTATCTTGTAAAAGCCCGTTTTCCCTGGGGATGCCTCCCCAGCCTCCTTGTCTTCTTGCTCTCCCTGGCGATCTCACTCCTACCAATGGCTTCAGCTGCTGGATATGCAGTGACAACTGCATAGTCGTGTTTCCGTACCAGACCCTTTTCCAAAGTGACAGGGGTGTATCGGCCAATGTCTATGCATGTCTTCACTCAGCTATCCCTTACAAACATGGAAAACTCAGGGTCTGAGACCGAGCCTGTTAATCATTCCAGTCAGAAATCTGAGGTCAGCTTAGACGCATGCTCTCTAATGCAAAGTTTTTTTTTTTTAAAAAGGTCCTTGGATTCTACCTTCTGAGTAATTTTGTATGGCTACATTCTACTTATTCTTCAAGATCAAGCTCAGGTATTTCTTCTTGGGGAAGGCTTCCATTACGCAGCGCTCCCCAGCCTGAGTCAGGCTTCTCCCCCGACGGCACTATGTGAGGCTGTGTCCATGGCACTCTGCTTTGTGCTCTAATTTTTTTTCACATGATATTTAGACTTAATCATCGTCACTTAATGTATTGTTTTCTATGTGTGTGTGCTGGACATTGAACTCAGGGCCTCCTACATGCTAAGCACATGCTCTACCACTGAGCCACACCCCAGCCTGACTTTTCCCCCAAACGATTTTATTAAGCTTGTCTGCACTGGACTGCGAGCTCCCTAAAAGCAGGAATTTGGGGCTTCATCCTAACGTAGTGCAGGGCAAAGGAGGTGTGTTCCATAAGGATTTAAAAACAAATCTTGCCAGGCATAGTGGTGCCCACCTGTCATCCCAACCGCTCGGGAGGCTGAGGTGGGAGGATCGCAAGTTCAAAGCCACACTCAGCAAAAGCAAGGTGCTAAGCAACTCAGTGAGACCCTGTCTCTACATACAATACCAAACAGGGCTGAGGATGTGGCTCAGTGGGTAAGCGCCCCTGAGTTCAACCCTGGGTAAAAAAAAAAAAAAGCGAACCTCTACCTGGCCCACCATGAGCCCAACTCTCCTGGACTGTCTCAGTCATACTATTATGAACCTAGAATTTAGCAAGATGATGGAGAGGTGGCTCAATCACATTCCAAACAATTCACTGAATAGTAAATCTGTTCCTAGATAATTAAGAGTTAACTATATACTAGCGTCTAAGGGAGTCTTGCCAAGTCAATAAATTACTTGCTGTTTACTGAATACCAACTGTTCCCCTCACATGCTGAATGTTTACTATTTCCATTGCTTGCATTTCTTCCTGAGAATAATCAAGAATTCAACTTTCTTTTTTCGTGACAAGGAAAAGATTCTTTTGGTGAGATAGCATCTGAAATGATGGCTCTCAAATACTGGAAAAGGCGATTCTGTTTTGATTGGGGACTTGGACTTTATCAGCTACACAATAAAGAGCCACATTAAATATCTGGCCTTATGTTTTACACTCAAAAATTTTTTTCAGCTTACGACTTCTGACCTTTCCATCCCAGCAAATGATTCTCAAATTTTAATGTGCCTGAGAATCACTTGAGTCAGGGAAAGAGCAAAGAAACCAAAATAGGGAATGAGGAGAATTTGATTTTACTTAAAACTTTCCATTTTTTACATGAACAAAGAAATTGTTAATGAATAATTTGTGTAGTTAAAATTAAAAATTTACATTATTACCAAGGACAATTCTTCAATTTCAGACTCCTGGGCTCAACCAAGTGATTCTAATGAATCCAGGAATCCTGGACTCCACCTTTCTAGGATTGGAATCAAACACATAAAACAAAAATAAAGCACCCAGAATTTGATGTTGCAGCCAGATTTTGGAACCATCTATTATTGATTTTTAAATGGGAACATTTTTCAGTGATCTTGAAAGTGAATCATTAGGACTAGGATTGGGTTGTGGTTCAGTGGTAGCGTGCTCACCTAGCACCTGTGAGGCACTGGGTTCCATCTTCAGCACCACACAAAAATAAATAAATAAAATAAAGGTAGTGGGTTCATCTACAACTAAAAAATATATTTAAAAGAAAAGAGAAAGTGAATTGTTCAAGGGATAATACTTCCTTCATAAACAGGCAAAATAGAAAAGAAAAAAGAAGAAATTGCTGAATAAAATTATCAGCTTTAAATAATACAAATAGTTAATACTTAAAATGAATAATTGTTAGTTTTCCAGAATTGTTAGACTTATCTTAGTAGTTCGAATTATATCACCTTTTTTTCCCCCTTAGAAAATTTCCCTTCTAGAATGTTAGCTAAATTAAGGAGCCATTAAATTCTACACTTATTAGCTATTGTCTAATTTTTTTAAAAATTTTATTTATTTTTTTAGTTGTGGGTGGACAGAATATCTTTATTTTATTTTTATGTGGTGCTGAGGATCGAACCCAGTGCCTCACACATGCTAGGCGAGCACGCTACCACTGCGCCATAATCCCAGCCCCTATTGTCTAATCTTTAGGCATTACAGATAAATGAGATGGGTCTCCAGTCATTGATTCATTTGCAAACATTTATAAAGTGCCTACCATATGCAAGGCACACAAAGCACTTTATATATAAAGTACTGGAATTTGCAAAGTTTTTCCCATCTGGAGTGGAGTATTATTTTGAACATAATAGTAATTCAATAAACACATGCTGAGTCATTTGATTAAATTTAGTGTAGAAAATACTATTATTTGAGCTCTTTTGAAATCTACATAAGAATGGATTCAGAAAAGTTGCATTGTTAGAACAGGTTAACTACCAGGAAATCCCCTTGGTAATGGTAACACTTTATTGATACAAAATATAAAAACTGTCTTAGAAGATCATAATGTAAATCAAACAATATATTGGATTCTTTTTAAACAAAAAAAGGCAGACACAAACAAACTGTAGAACACACACCTAAAACAGAAATGCTTTTCAAGATTAATTGTATAATTTTTAACCCAGGTTGCTAAAAGAGGGCCTTTCTGGAAAATAATTGATTATAGTAAATCATGTGATAATAAAATGAAGTACTTGACTTCTAACTCAAGGTTGTAGACTTGGAGTGTATTTATTTATCAACCCTCCCTATCTCCAAAGTCCATTAAAATGATCAAGGCTACAGCTTGTGCACTTTAGTGTGAATTAGAAAAAGGTACCCTTTTTTGATCGCTTGGATGGTTCTTTTTGTGCAGTTACAACCTGCATTATGTGCTGTAGCCCCGGAAAAACAATGAGAAAACATGGCAGGTGGGTGAAAATGTAAAAACTGTGCTAGTTCCTATTCAGTAAGGGGAAGTTAAAAACAATCTTTTTTAGCTGGGCTCGGTGGCGCAGGCCTGTAATGCCAGCACTTTGGGAGGCTGAGACAGGAGAATCGCGAGTTCAAAGCCAGCCTCAGCAAGGGTGAGGCACTAAGCAACTCAGTGAGACCCTGTCTCTCCGTAAAACACAAAATAGGGCTGGGGATATGGCTCAGTGGTCGAGTGCCCCTGAGTTCAATCCCCGGTACCAAAATAATAATAATAATAATCTTTTTTTCTCAATATTTTTTTAAAGATTTTTTATTGGTATACAATTCACATACCATAAAATCACCCTTTTCAATGAATAGTTCAGCGGGTTTTAGTATATTTAACAAAATCTTGTAAACATCATCATTCATTTTCTAATTCCAGAATAGGCCATCACTCCAGAAAGAAACTTTCTACCCATTATCAGTCATTTCCTGTTTTCTCTTGCCTCAGCCCCTGACAACCACTGATCTATGTTCTGTCTATGTGAATTTGCCTATTCTGGTCATTTCATGTGGAAAAATATCATACAGTATTTGGTTTTTGGCGTCTGGCTTCTCTCACATAGCATAATTTTTTTTTTCAATGTTGAGGATTAAACCCAGGGCCTTATATGTTCTAGGCAAGCACTCTACCATTGAGCTACATCCCCAGCCTTGTTCTTGAGGCAAGATCTCATTAAGTTTCCCAGGCTGGCCTCCAACTTGTGATCCTCCTACCTCAGCCTCCCGAGTAGCTGGGATAATAGTTGTACAACACAGCACCTGGCTGGATGTTTTTTCAGGATCATTGTGTTATAACGTATGTCAGAAGTTTATTCCTTTTTCTATCTTTCTCTCTCCTTCTCTCTCTGCAGTGCTTACAGGGCCTTGGATATGCCAGGCTTACTGAGCTATGATCCCGAATCTCCCCTTCATTCCTTTTTATGACTGAATAATATTCTACTGTATAAACAGACCACTTTTTGTTTAACCATTCACCAGTTAAGGAACATGGATTATTTCCATGCTTTGGCTATTATGAATAATGTTGCTATGGACATTCATATACAAGTGGTTTGACCTTCGATAAGAAGATTATATTCTGTAATTTTAAAGATACTTTTTTTAAAAAGGAAAAGAATCATTAAGGCTGAGGCTCTAATTTCTTTTTCTTTTTATTTGTTTTTGTTTTTCCCCTTAAATTCAATTGTTTAGTTGTATTGCCTTGAGTTGCCCATATATTAACTTGCTCTTGATTTTATGTCTTACAAATGTTTGTTTTACACATTGCCTCCTTTAAGCGTTCTATATCATAGGTAGGTTTTTAAAATTGTTTCAAGAAATATCTGGAGATACTCAAGGATTATATTCCTGAAAAATCACAGTAAGATATCTGTTTTTTTTGTTGTTGTTGTTTAGTGGGGGAGATGGGGCAGGTTTTGGTACCAGGGATTGAACTCAGGGGCACTCAACCACTGAGCCACATCCCCAGCCCTATTTTGCATTGTATTTAGAGACAGGGTCTCACTGAGTTGCTTAGCACCTTGCCGTTGCTGAGGCTGGCTTTGAACTCACGATTCTCCTGTCTCAGCCTCCCTAAGTGCTGAGATTACAGGTGTGTAACACCATGCCTGGCTCCCAGCTCTCTTTATATATATATTTATTTATTTATTGAGACGTACTCACTAAGTTGCTGAGGATCTCGTTAAGTTGCTGAGGTTGGCCTTGAAGTTGCGATCCTACTGCCTCAGCCTCCCAAATTGCTGGGATTATAGGCCTGTGCCGACACACCCAACAAGAGGTACGTTTTATAGACTGACTGAACAACGCCCTTCAGGTTAATTATTTGCTTTCCATTATTCATAAATTATGCAGTCACCTAAGCCATTGCAATTCCGTTTGGTAAAATAGTTTAAAAGGTCAACTAAATTTATCCTTTTAAAGCTCTATTCTAGAAAGGGTCACCTTTTAGTACTGTAGGAATAGGTTTGTTTTGTTTTTTTAATTCTGCACGGTAAGAAAAGGTGTGCAAAAGTTTACCTGAAGGAAATTGACTTACTGTAATTTTACTGAAAGAACCAATGGATGTTATAGGAGATTAAGACCAGAAAAATACTTTGAAGAAAGAAAAAAATATCCACTTTAGGGTGGTAAGAAGAGATGCTGCCAAAATGTTTTGTCAATAAACAGAGCATTACTCTTCAGGAGAGTCTTCACATCTTCCCAACTCCCTCCCGCACCTCCTCTCACTACGGAAGACAAGTTTCTAAACACATAAATGCAATTCGCGACCAACACACCAGTCACCCGAACATTTAAAATCTAGTCAAAAATGCAAAAGAGAGCTCTGCTCCATGCCAAAGCACCGCTGCCCGGAAAGTGCCTCCAAATTTCATGTCCTAGATGTATGAAAAATGTCCCTTTAGATGACACCCTGAAAACTGCAAAGAAAGCCACCATGATGGTCACAGAAGCAAGAGGTGTGCTAGCTGCTTGACTCACATCCTTTGCCTTTAGGCATGTAAGAAATAGACACCCAGGTGGCTGGGAATGTAGCTTAATGGTAGAGCACTTGCCTGGCATGTGTGAGGCCCTGGGTTCAATCCCCAGCACCACAGGGGAGAAAAAGTTAGATACCTGAAAAATTTCTCCAGGAAAGGGGATAGGGAAATTCCATTGCTGACAGATCACAGTGGAGACAGCATATCTGAAATCATTCTATTAGGAAGCCTAGGTCTTGAGTCTTCCTCTCACCCTTCCCAGTCTGGAGTTGCTCAAGATTGAAATTATGTATCATAGCAGTATTAAGAACAGTATTAAGAATTATGTATCATAGCAGTATTTTGACACCTGGGTCCAGATGTTCAAAACAAAATTATTTTTCTAAAAACAGAAACATGTAACTATCTAAGTGAGGCCCAGATCAGTGGCTGAGCCTGGGAACTTACATAAGCGAATACTGATCAGTTTTGTAAATGTAAACTGGGCGTCGTGGTGCACATAGATAATCCCAGTGACTTGGGAGTGAAGCAGGAGGATCATAAGTTTGGGGCCAGCCTCAGCAAGTTCGTGAGACCCTGCCTCAAAATAAAAAAATAAAAAGGACTGGGTATGTAGCTCAGTGATAGAATGTCCCTGGGCTCAGTTCCCAGTGCTGAACAAAATAAAAGGTGCTGGGATGTAGCTAAATACTGGAGCACTTGCCTGGCATGCATGAGGCCCTAGATTCTGTCCTCAGCACCAAAAAGAAAAAAAAAAAAGTTGTTAAGAGAAAAAAGAAAGATTCTTGATGTGGTTACATACATTTGCATTACACAAGTTAAACCCTCGGAATCTTTCCTCAATTGTCAGCTTACTTGGTTTCAGGTGATCTGTACTAATAGAACCAGCATTAGACCACAAGACTGCATTCAGGGCAGGAGCACCAAGGACCAGGATTACCTCCCAGTGTTGTGTTCCAGAAGGTTTTCCAAAGAAAGAAACCCTGCAGCAACTGGAAGAAGGGTGTCTCTCATGCACCCCTTCCAAATCTCTTTTCGTGTAGCACACAATCCTTATTTGTATGGCATAAATATGGGGAAAGAGAGGGTGAAAGGTGACTGTCCTTCAGGGATCTACCAGCCCTAGACTCACCCAGTTATCCCAAAGTTTAGGGGACCAGTATCTGCTTTAGTCTGTTCTTAGCACAATCACACACTCTACTTTTGCTATTTTTTTTTAATTTGTTTGTTTTAGCAACTGAAATTACCCTACCTACCTTTCCTCAGGTCCAGGTCCCTTGCCTGTTTTTTAGTCTGGACATGTTTTTGTGCTTAGTTGCTCTGCGGTGCTGCAGGGCGCCCACGGTGCTCCTCTCGGCAACGCTCACATTTTATAACTCACCAACGACAGGCGTTAAGCATGGGAAAAAATTCAGTGGAGAAACTTTTCAGAGAAATCCAAAAACCTCTCAGAGCAAATCAGATCTTCCCAACTTTTAAATCAAAGATCTGAGAACGACATTTTAAACCAGTTGGAAAATTCTATGATGAAATGTATTATATGTAATTTACTTCAGGATTATTCTAGAGGGAGGGATATGGGGGAGAAAACAGATGAAAGGAGATTGACCATGAACTGAAATTGGCTTGGGGTCCCTGGAGGCTTTGTTGTATTATTCTGTCTACTTTTACATATGTCTAATATGTTCCATAAATTTTTTTTTTTTTTTTTTTTAGTTTTGGATTTCAGTTTTATAGGACAAGGCCCAGGATCTACAAATTAACACAAGTGTCTTGAGAAAAGCATTCTCATGCAGAAATTGGTAGTTAATTCAAAGCCAGCCTCAGCAATGGTGAGGCACTAAGCAACTCAGTGAGACCCTGTTTCTAAATAAAATAGGGATGTGGCTCAGTGGTCTAGTGCCCCTGAGTTCAATCCCTCGTACCAAAATTCAATCAATCAATCAATCAAAGTCTCCTTGAATTAAGTACAAATTTGTAGCCATTCTCATGCAGAAATTTGCAGGTAATTGAAAATCTATTCATTGAACTAGTGATTTTTACATGCAAGAAAGAGAATGATAAAGTAGTAAAATATCTATATAGATGGATAATCAAAAAGCAAACACACTGTAATACTAGTGGCTCAGGAGCCTGAGGCAGAAGGATTGCAAGTTTAAAGCCAACCTCAGAAACAGTGAGGCACTAAGCAACTCAGTGAGAGCCTGTCTGTAAATAATATACAAAATAGGGCTGGGGATGTGTTTCAGTGGTTGAGTGCCCCTGAGTTCAATCCCTGGTACCACCCCCCCCTTCTCCACCAGCAAAAAGCAAACATACATGTAAAAACCCTTCAGTTTAGCATCCGAACTATGTTTCAATAAGTAACCATCAGAAATAAAAGTACTCAATACTTCACCAACTTGATTAATAACATTTATCAAGTTCTGACTAGGAGCCTGACTCGGCATCTTATCATGTTATCTCATTGATGAAATTATGAGAATATATTAGTTCCATTTTATACGTTTTTTTCCCCACATTGGGGATCAAACCTAGCATCTCACACATGCTAGGCAAGCACTCTAACAGTGAGTCATATTCCTAGCCCTTGTAGTTCCATTTTATAAATGAAGAAACTGAGCCTCACATTGATTCTCCTGCTCAAGGTCACACCGAACAAAAATAAAGGTCAAGATCTCTTTGCATTATACTGGTACTTATTTAAAAAATTCTTAAAGGGAAAAAATGAAGTACTATAATTTGCCGTTCCAAGGTGACTATGGGTATTCTCTTGAACTTTTGCTAGTTCTGCTTCTTGCTTTTTGATAAGTAAAAATCATTCGGATACAGTTCATTTTTAGCATAAAAAGTAGAGAAAAATTGAGAGAGTTGGGCAAAGGGCTCACTTGTTTATTCCCCCAAAACAGAAAGTACTTTCGAATCTTAAAAATATATTTTCAAACCATTAAAACCTTAATATTTAAGTAGCCTAACTCAAAACTGTTAAAATTGCCAGATGAAATTTCCCCCAAATTAAACATTATTAATTTTGTGGCTGTTCACACATTAGGAAAAATGAGGGATATGGCTTTTTAAAATAGAGGAGTAAAAGAAAAACAAGAATGATTTAACTCAACATTGAAGGTAAGAGTATTGTTGAGGGTAGGGCCTTAAAATTGTGTCTCTTTCAGTTTTTGCAAATTACTTGAAAGACAGCTCTAATTTGAAGTCTTAATAAATAAATATATGTATCCAATTGACCATATTCTTCATTGTTAAGCAAATATGTTACATTCTTACATAGTGATTTGTGTATGCATGTGTTGGGGGTGAGATTTACTGGGGCTCAAACCCAAGGGCTTATGGGATGTCACTACTGGACAAGTGCTCTACCACTGAGCTACATCCCCAGCCCTACTTGATGATTATTTAATTAAAATGTTCCAGATTTTTTAAATTTATAAGCAGGCACTCAAAACAGAAATAGAATGCTGAGTTAAACAGAGAGAGGTATATGAAATAAATCAAGCAGTCTGAATTTAAAAGAAAGTATTACAAGCTTGGTCTTGGTACTTAAGAACTTTTAACAAATGGACAGATCATTTGATTTAGGAGAAAAAGGACCTTAGTAAAACTCCAAGTCAAATTGGGAGTTACAGGTAAAATTTCAGAACTGGATTTAAAGGTTACATGTGGGAACATGTTGTTCAAATAGTAGATGCATTTGTGTATGTGTGTGTGCGTGTGTGCGCGCATCTGTACGTCTTTTAACCTGTCCATCATGTTGAACTGGTTATGATTTTTTAAATTTTAAATTAAGATATTTAAAATCTCCTGGGAATTTGTAGTGTCTGGAGATTGATAAATGGTGTTTCAGGCAAAGAGGAGGAGGAGGGCTGGGATTGTGGCTCAGTGGTAGAGTGCTAGCCTTACATGCTTGAGGCACTGGGTTCAATCCTGAGCACTACATAAAAATAAACAAATAAAATAAAGATATTGTGTCCATCTGCAACTAAAAAAATAATTAGAAGTAAAAAAAAAAGAGGAGGAGCAAATGTTAGAGCTGTGATTATGCATGGCTGCTATAAGATGTGTGAAATACGGGACATTTATTTTTATTTTAACTCAATCTTTAAAATGGCAAAATGTCACTATTCATGCCAATACCCTGGTTTGCAGGACCCCTTGGAAAAAATAAATAAATCGGTTTGTTATGGTTTTGAATTTCTCCCCTAAAAAGTCATGTTACACAGTATTTAGAACACCAGAGTTTTACCCAGTGAAGTTAGTTTAAATGTAGTTGAAGTAAAATGGAAATCAATTCAGTTATAGTCAACTCCTATCACTAGACTTGGACTTCCTTCATAATATCATAAACACAGCATGCAATTATGAACCTGGGAACAAAGTTCCACTCTTGGAAAGAAAAATTCTATGTCTGTAAATCTCGAATGAAGTAAATCACTGAGCATTAATTAAAAAAAAAAAAAGTCATGGGACTCTACACTAATATTTGGAAGGAATCTTTGTGGTTGGAGAAGATGAAATTAGGCCCAATCCTTTGTCTCTAGAAACTCCATATGGATCCTACTGCATATGTGAGCTGCTGGAGGGTGGAGACCATGTGGTGTTTATCATTTTATCCTCAGCACTTAGCAGAGGGCCTGGCACAAAATAAGCTCTCAATAAATGTTTGTGGAATGAAAGAATTCTACAACTGTGGTTTATATAGTGTTATTCCAACTTTTAAAAATGTGGCCCACATTTTACACCAACTCCTGGTACACACCACACACACACACACACACACACACACACACACAGAGACAAAAGTCCTGAAACGACATTTTAATACAGGGGTTGCATTCTGATAGTTTCTATTTTCAAGTCTGTTCTTTTTACTTGACTTTAAAAATATATGGGCTATGACCCACTAAAATGATTTCAAAACCCACTAATAGATCAAGACTTCACAGTTTGAAATAGTGCTACTCTTTGCTTAACCTCTCATATTTAGAAGGTTCACTAACCATAGATTGCTTTTTTAAAAAATCTCACACTCTTTGATTCAGAAGAGTTTAGAAAATATTAAGATCAACTTTAAAGTTTTGTACCATTTGTGACCTTACTATATTGGAATTCCCCTCAGTGACTGTTGATGAATTATGGGAATTTCCCCACCAAAAGCAGATTGGCCCCTACCTTACATCACATACAAGATCTAACTCAAAATGGATTGCAGATCTATATATAAGAGTTAAGCCAATAAAACTCTCAGGAGTCAATTGTATGACTTTAGGTTAGTCATTGATATCCCACCAAAATTTTTAAAAAATTAATTGGACTTCATCACAGATTAAAAACTCTTGAGCTTCAGATGACAATCAAGAAAGGAAAACAACTTAGAGAATGGGAGAAAATATTTGCAAACCATACATATAAGGGACTTGTACACAGAATATAAATAACTCTTACAACTCAACAATAAAAGACACAACCCAATTTAAAAACGAGTAAAGGACTTAAATAGACCTTTCCTCAAAGAAGGTATACAAGTGGCCAGTTAGCACATGGAAAGATGCTCAATATGATTAGTCACAGGGAAAGGCAATTCAATGAGGTATCAAGTAGAAAAGACAGTAACAAGTACTAACAAGGATGAACATTCTCAGGTATTGCTCATATATTGCTAATGGGAACGTATATGAGGCCATTTTTAACATTCTCACCAGCAACATATGAGGATTCTAGGCAGTTCCTCAAAAAACAAGAGTTCCCATAAAATATAGCAATTCTGACCTGAGGTATACATACACCCAAGAGAAATGAAATCTTTACACACATTAACTTGCAAATGAATGTTCATAGTAGTAGTATTATAATAGCCAGAAAGCAGAAACTAATCATCAATACATGGATGGATAAACAAAGGCAATGTAGCATATCCATACAGTGGAATACAATTTGTCCATATAAAAGTAATGAAATAGTAACATAAAGCTACAATATGGATGAGCCTTAAAAATATTAGGCTAAGTGGAGGAAGTCACTAAAGACTTCCTTATTGTTGGCACATG
>CM053416.1:3821928-3871855 GCA_028644305.1 Xerus rutilus | reverse complement strand
GAGGATTGAACCCTGGGTCTTGCACTTGCTAATAACACACCTGCTCTAGTTCTACCACTGAGCCACCCACCCAGCCCTTTTTACTTTTTATTTTGCGACGACGGGGTCTCACTAAATTGCCCTCCTCTCTCAGCCTCCTGAGTAGCTGGGATTACAGGCCTAATCTCCTGTGCCCAACCACTGAGGTCTATATACCTCCATCCCTTTTGATTTTATTTTGAGACAGCAGCTAGCTAAATTGTCCAGGCTGGCCTGGAACTTGCCATCCTCCTGCCTCAGCCTCCCAGGTCGCTGGGATTGCAGGCATGCCCCACCACGCCCGGTGGTATTGCTGTTCTAAGAAATCCAGATGACAAGGTGATTATACGCTTTGCGCAAGGGTTCTTTGTGTTCTGTGTTCTCACAGTGAACTTACTGAAATGATTAACTCTCCAAGAGGATTTAGTTTACAACTTTATTTACAAAAAATTATTTATACTTAACAAAAGTATAAAACCAAATTCATTGGTAATATCCCATTAAAATAAAACACTTATTTTTTTCTTGGGAAATAAAGTTTGGCTATTTGAGGTAAAGATTTGCTCTTTGAGGTATTATCACGTTGAATCTGTTCTACCCACAAACTCTGAGATAAAAATGAATTGTATGAGCTTTAAAAGCCTCTGAAGAACTTTTACATATTTAGAATATAATATGTGAGTACAAGGAGACTCATATCCTATTTTTTAAAAATATTTTTCAGTTGTAATGGATTTTTATTTTATTCATTTATTATTTATGTGTGGTGCTGAGGATCGAACCCAGTGCCTCATGCGTGCTAGGCAAGCGCTCTACCACTGAGCTACAGCCCCAGCCCCCCCATATCCCTATTTTATAATAATCATCCTTTGGTGAAATTATTAGAGCCATTTCCAGTTTCTATATTCACAAGTTGTCTAATAACCATTTCGGTTTTGTTTTTAAATTGACAGAAAATATCCTGTTGACCACTTAAAAATAAATTCTGAACCTGAATTGGGGGCAAAGATAAGGTAAATAAATTTTGGAGGAATTTATATGAAGTTACACAGAATTGGATCTACCATATATACAGTGCCATGGGCTATTGAGCACACCTCAATGCAGATTTAACCAAAGCTTTCACATTTTTACAAGTTTGCCAGTTTGCTAATTTAATTCCACAAACTGCACATTTTTGATTGACCTCTTACCTTATAGTATTATGTATCCTTACGTGGAAGTCAGAATCTGCCCTTCTGGAAACCTAGCCTTATAAATGGTCAGACTGGAGTTTTAAAGACCAGAGATTCCAACATACTGGCTAAATGAACTAGCATCCAGCACTGGGTGGGTATATAACCACACAGCTCAATCAAAGTTGAGAGAATGAATGATTGAACATAGTGTGTTGATAAAGTTGTGTCTTTAGGCCATTCACACAATTCACACCATCTGTTTGCCTGTGCCTTCTAGAACAGTCTTTGATCCTAACAAATACACACACACACAATGAATTTGTTTTTATTATGGACATTAAAATTTAAATGTCAGGTTGATTTCCTTTGACATATATGTATAGGAAATACTGACCTTGGCTACCAGCTTTTGAATTCAGAAGATGCAAATTAGTTTTATTTTAGATTAAGTGAAATATAATTAGGAGGCAAATCTAAGCTGAAGTGTAATCTAATGCATTCCATATTCGATATTACCCATTTTATTTGCTGATTTGCCACCACATCTTTTAATTTTTAAATGTTAAGTTCTGTATACCACAAAAAATTGTTAATTCCTAGAGAACAGGAATGCATATTGTAGTTTTTCTCCTTCTTCTTACGTACGTACACTGCATACCTTTCTTAATTCATGGCCCGGTGCATATTATTTCTGAAATTATTAATATTTTATATTATTTCTATTATTCTATTGATTTTATTTTGAGGACAGATATGTGCTTTTTCAGCATTATGTGCAATTCTCAATGCTACTGATCCCCCCATTCATCAGGAATTCCCTGAATTGCTCATTAAAATGTTAATTTCCATCTTATATAACATTTTTATGATACATAATGATATGAAATTAATGCCAGAAGAAATTTCCATTTTGTTATTCTAAAGCAGGCAAAATGGGATACGAAAAGGAAAAAAAAAAAAGTTAATTATAGACCTGGGCCTTCTCTTGTGGGATCTTTAGTTGTCCTGGTCAGAAGAACAGGTTTTTTGATGGCCTGAGGGCCAGAGTGCTGTTTTACATTCCTGTTTGGAGGCTTCCAATGGCAACTGTAGCAAAAATTCTGGTTAGTGCTACAGCTGAAAGTAAAGTTTTGTAAGGATGCACAATACAAACTGTTATTCAGACTTGTTATTCATGCATAAAATAAACTGGTTCCCTTTCATAGTTTCTGTCATGTTAGATAAAAACCCCATCAAGTTTTGACCTATTCATTTGTTTATACTTTATAAAATAATTTAATTGCTCAGCTATTTCGTATATGAATCACAAGTACTATCACTGTAATTACTTAGCATTGAACCTCCTGTATAAGGAAGAGCTGTATTTATGAACAACTTCACATCAAAACACCAGGCAAACTGATTTACATATAAAAGCTAAGCAAATGGATGAGCCTTATTTTACAAGGACTTGTGACATCGCTGGTCACCCACTCTTCCTGATAGAGCTTCATCTGTGGATGTAGGACGAAGGTAGGAGTCTGTGCAGGGAGCTTCTACCCTTCCACCTCTGGGCAACCTGCCATTTCTCATCTGCTCCCACACCTGTTCAGCTACAAGGGCAAAGAAGTACCCTAATAAACACAAGTAGACACTTAACTTTCAGAGAGAAGGCAGTTAAAGGAAGGATGAAGAAATGAAAGAGGGCCGAGACGTTCTCTTGATTATCCAGACTTTGGTTTTCTCAATTTATCACTCCTCCTTGCTGTACCCAACACAACAAATTGCACACCTGTTCAGGTAGGTTCTGTGCTCAAAGGACACCAGAGCTCCTTAGCTGGGAACCCATAACCTGCATCGATCCAGAAGGATTCAGTTGGATTAGTTAGCCCACAATTCACAGCAGTATATGATTCAGGGCTGAAATAAGTAGGACAGGAAGTGGATGCCACAAAAATAATCAAAGGAGGATTCAGATCCGTGTGGAGGGGAGGGTGGAGACGGCCAGAAAAAGCCCTGTAGAGAAGCTGGGAATAATTGAACTAGACTTTGAAAGTTCATGGATTGACAGGGTAGCCTTGAGAATTTTTTTTTTAAATGTACGGAGAAAGAAATAAGGGAATCCAAGTCTGATTCCATTTGTATATTTGTATGGATTATCCAGAGTGGTCATTCCATAGAGATAGCAGGCAGATTAGTGGTTGCCAGGGGTGGGGAAAGGAAAGGGGTGTGACTGCTTAATGGATGCAGGATTTCCTTTGGAGGTGATGAAGATGTTTTGGAACCACATAGAGGAGATGACCTCACAACTTTTTGCACAACTTTTTTTTTTTTTTTTTTTTTTTAATGCTGAGCATCAAACCCCAGGGCCTTGTGCATGCTAGACAAGTGCTTTGCCGCTAAGCTACATCCCCTGCCCCTGGTTGAACATCTTTTAAGAATATCCTAACTAACCAGTTATGCTGCTCTGATCCTTACACATATGTATTGAAATATCATACTTTACCACATGAATATGTACAATTATGTGTAGATTATAATTTTTTAAAATAGGGAAAAAAAGAATATACGAGATACCACTGCATTATACACTTTAAAATGGTTTATTTTATGCTCTGTGAATTTTACCTGAAGTAAAAAATAATAAAAGTTTTCAGCTTGAGATGATCCAAGAGGAAGGGCAAAGAATTTCCAGTATATAGGCATACAAAGCCTGGTATTCAGGAGGCTGGGGCAGGAGGACGGCAAGTGCAAGGCCAGCCTGGGCCTCTCAAAACTTAAAAGATTTTTAAAAAGAAAGAGAGAGAAAGCTGGGGATGTAGCACAGTGGTAGAGTGCTTTCCTGGCATGTGTGCATGCGTGAGGTGGCACTGGGTTCAATCCCCAGTGCTTGGGGAAAAAAGAAAAAAAGGGAAAGGAAAAGTTGAGGGGAGGACCCAAAACCTGGTATAGTGACTAGTGAATAAGTACAGCATTGGGAAAATTTTTTCAGAAATCAAGCAGTTTGAAGTGGCTAGTACAGGGCTATGAGAAATAAGAAAAAAGATTGAAAATGGAGATTTTCAGTCTGATGATCAAAGGTCTGGAATGCAGGTGAAGGAGTATGAATTTTATCTTATAAGACAGTCAGGAGATTCCAGGTCTTAAGAAGAGGAGTGAGATGATTTAATCAGAAGATGAACTTAGCAGTCAAATGCAGGGAGAGCAGTCAGAAAACTGTTGGAAAATCTGGACCTCACGTGTTCGAGGGGCCGGTCGGAATGAAGAGGAAGGGAAAATGGGAGCCATGCTCGGTCCTAGAGTGACACTCAAGGTGTAGTCTGTGGATTGATGCTGCTGCACACATTGTCGATTACCGGCCTGGCGCAAGTTCAGTACAGATCTGAGGATAAGCATTTTAAAATGTTCATGTTGTCATGATATTAAGGGCACAGCTTTGCATTTTATAAAGGTATCCACACTGGATTGGGGGGAGGAAATCTCCCTTTACCCCAGACTTAGAGGACCCCCATGCTAAAGGATGAACCGAATGAACTTAGTGGCCAAGTTCCAGAAGGCAGTTCTTTTTTTTGTGGTCATTATGTGCCACTTTACTTGCTAGACACTAGGACTAGAGCAGTAAGGAAGACAGACAACCACCACATCACCCTTCTTTGTCAAAGAAAACGCTTTGTCATTAGACCTCTTCATCCACAGTCCAAGTGACCATCTGTTAAGAAGTCTTGCCTTGGCGCGAGAAATGAAGTAGGTGACTTGTAAAGTCATATCCTACCCTAAGGTCCTCTAATTCCCTATTCTATAATATTAACTGAGTAGAATACATTTCCTTAGAACATTAATGTATACTAAGTTCCTGGTTCTTTTCATCAGTCCTTGTAATTATATTGATGTCAATGTATATGCAAATGAGGTTGACAAATGGATCTTAGAATGAGTTACACTTTGGGTTCTTGCAAGTGCTGGGAGAGGAACCCAGGGCCTCCTGCATGCTAAGCATGTGCTCTACCACCAAGCTACACCCCCAGCCACACAGTTCCCCAATTCTTTTTCAAGAAGTTATTACTCTCCAATGCCTTCTCAGCCATTCATTTATTTCTAGCCTTAATATTTATAGTAAGTTCCTCTTTCACGTGATGTTTTTCTCAAGTAATGCAAATTTCTGCCGAAGCAAGTTACATAAATCACAGCCAAGCTGCTGACCTTTAAATCATATTGTTGTTGCTCCTGTGATGTAATGTCGTGATTGAACAAGACCCACTATGACTACCCTTTGGGGTATGTCTTTGGGTTGCCATTTTTGATATGGGTAGGAGCTGAAACAACGTTTATTATTTGACTCATTTGACTTAGTCTCTACGAATGTTGGATGGTGACTGTCAGCATTAAGTAGCTAGTTATCACTGTACTTGGACTTCCTAGAGATGGAACCCTAAGCCTTTTGTAGGAATGATATCCTTGCTCTTATTTGGGGGAAAATTCTAGAACATTTTTAACTCAAATAAGAGACATTCTTTTCATAAGGATTATTTTAGTGCTCATGGTATCAGGAGAAGAAAAATGTTTAGTTGTAGAAGAAAAAAATTCACTCAAAGGCTAGTAGAATATGGGGTTAAAATAGCTTGTTTCTATTGTGTATTTTTAAAACTACAAATACTGATCTTTAGAATGTGTGTAACATTTTGACATGCACCTAGAACAGTGCCTGATAGGTAATAGGTACTCAATAAATATTTATTGAATATTGTTCCGTGAGGTTAGGTGCTGGACAGGACATTTCAAGTAGAAAAATAGTGTGAGCATAGGAACAGAGGCAGGGAAAATATGAGTTTCAAGAAAAGCAAAGAGAGTTTCTTTAACATGGCATTTTTGTGTGGTGAGCAATGTGAAGACTTTTTGGCCAAATAGAGTTTTGTGCCTTTTCCATTCCCACACAGTATTTAACATGTCAGTAATGACTAATTCTGATGCTTATATCCAAAGCGAATTGCTGAGCTTCAGCAGGCAAAAGTCATTCTCCCTGGTGATTTTGGGTCTCCGAGCCTTTCCTCTCTTTTCTGTTTCCTCTCTCCTTCCATTTTCCTCTCTGTTCTTGTACTAGATCAGGTTCTTCTTCTCCTCCCACTTTTTTCCATTCCCAGTGCTTCCTATAGTCTTCCCCCTGCCCTCCTGCTTCTGTCTCTGTCCCCCACCCCCACCCCACGCTCTTTTCCTTTTCCTGTTTCTCAATGCCTCTCTCTTTGGTTAAGTGTTTGGTTAAAACTATAACGTGGAAATGAGATTTTTTACAGAAAATATCTGCTAATCAAATGATAAACACAAGGATGTTTATATTCTGAATTTAACACAAACAAAATGTTTATGTCATTCTTTGTGAGACAAAATACAGTTGGGTACTTTCATTGATATTTTTTAAAGTATTAAATGACTAATCCTCGAATTGGCAGAACTGGGTCACGAGGCCTTGCCTGATAAAACCTTGTAAAAGCACGGTAGTTTGTCGAGGTGACTCCTGATTGTCTTTAACAACCTTTGTCTCTACTCCATATTTTCCAAACAGCACATACAGCAGATGATCCTTCAGCATATAATTTTTTTTATTGCATCTTCATATGGGCAGTTGCACAAGAGCTGGAATATTTGTCTGTTTTGTTCATCCTGTATCCCCCCTCGTCTACAGCACTGCTAACAAATAGCAGATGCTCCGCAAACAATTGTCCCTTTAACATTTTATTTCTACAGTCTCGTTCCACTTCCTAATCCTCAATAGCGCCCATGACTTTTTGGAGTAAAATAACTCATTAGGATAACTTAGTTTACAAATAGAACCATATGATTTCATGTTCAGAGAATGCTTTCTTTCCATTCATTCTTTCTTTCTTTCCATTTCTATTCCACAGATAAAATCCTTAGCCAAAGTGTCTTTTAACCATCTTTCTAAAAAGTCTGTTTCTTAATTAACTCAAGCACCAAAGGCGTCAACTATCTATTGATAGTAATAGTTAATAGTTATTGAGCGCCTAATTCTGTATTGGGTTTTAAGAACCCAATAACATACATTACCTCATTTTATTCTTCCAACAACAATATAAGGTATATGCTATTAAGGTAAGATGAAGAAATACGTACAGAAAGGCAAAATACCCTGCCAGGTGATAAAACAAGGACTGAACTGTCTTGAACCCAAACAATCTGAACCCAGCCACTCTGTCTTGCAAAAGAGCCTCATTTTCCAGCATTTGACTTTCCAGAGCATGAGATGTCTGTACCCACACCCCCCACGACCATTCCACAGGAACACTGAGATCTACACAAACGTAACCATATTCAGGTGTGACCTGGATTAGATTTAAACTTAAGAGTTGTTCTGGTTCATTGCAAATAGGGTTTGTGTCTTCTAAGTAGTAAGTCGCTTGAAAGAACAGTCCCTGTTCTTGTTGCTTGTGACAAGGTCAATTAGATCACCAGATCGTTAATTATATTCAGCAAACTCTACCATTGCTTGAAACCAACCCCTACTAGGAAATCCCTCCTCCCCCCACCCTCAAATTCCTCCTAATGTAAATAAAGTTAATTTATTATCTAAGGATGTGGAAGTCAATTGAAGAGTAAATTTTGTATGGCTGTTGTGAAAAATCTGGGGAACAAAGTGACTGGCCCCTGTTGGATTCTATTCTCTGCTGGAATCCCTCAGCTGTGGCAGAGGGGAGACGTGTGGTGGCAGGTCCAGGTATAGTTGTACCTTGGAATCCACAGATGTGGCTCCCAGGCCAATACAACTAGGATACCCAAATCCCCTGAGGGTCAAGTCCCTTCTGTAAACTCTCTTAGTACTTGGCATATAACCTACCCACAGCCTTCCTGTATGCATGTTTATTTGCTTATTTGTTTGGTACTAGGGCTTAAACCCAGAGTTGCTCTACCACTGATTTTCATCCTCAGACCTTTTTATTTATTTATTTTTCTAAGAAAGGATCCCGCTAAGTTTCTAAGATTGTCCTCAAACTGGTGATCCTCCTGCCTTAGCCTCCTGAGTGGCTGGGATTACAGGTGTGCGCCACTCTGCCTGACTTCCTATATACTTTTAATCATCTCTTGATGATGTAAAATACCTAATACAATGTAAATGCTGTGTAAGTAGTTGTTATACTATATTGTTTAGGGAACGATGACAAGAAAAAAAATCTATACACATGTTCGGTACAGATGGAATTTTAAAAAATATTTTCAGTCCATAGTTGATTGAATCTGAGGATGCAGAACCTCTGTACATGGAGCTCTGGCGGTGTTTAGTTTGGGATAAAAATTAGTCACTTGGAAATGTTTGCATCCTTCCATCTTCCCCCCAATACACCAAAGAGAATTTTAATTTGATAGTACTACAGTCCCTTCCCTGTAAAAAAAAAAGTTGATCTTACAAGGTCTCATCCTAGATTTCCATGATAAAGGACTAAAGAATGAAGGGAAAGACTGATCATGAAGTGCTGGAGAAGATGTGAATTGCTGTTCATAATGAAGTGCTCGTAAGGAGAAGAGAAGGGAGAGATTTTGAATTCACTGATCTGGGAATGGAGAAATTGTTTAGGTGGGAGGGTTTTCAGCAAAGAGGACATTTTGGAGAAAACTGTGAAAAAAAACACGAAGGGAGCAAGTGGGTGTATGTAGGGTCAGCATGCTGAGGGCAAGAATAGACAGAAGAAAGAACTTTCAGAGCACAAGCCACAGAGAATCTCAGAAGATGTACCAGGAAGAGGAACTCAAAAGTAGTCATAAGATAGGGTGAGAATTAGGAGAATCTGATCTCTGGGGAGCTAAGGGAGGAGGACATGGTTTCTTTAGTAGTGTAGGGGGGAAAAAATCTTTTTCTGTGCTAGAGTTTGAACCCGGGGCCTTGTGCATGCTGGACAAGTGCTCTATCACTGAGCTACATCCACAGCCTCCTGTTTTTATAGATTTTACTTTGGGTTGCCCAGGCTGGTCTCAAACTTGTGACCCTCCTGCCTCAGCCTCCCAAGTACCTGGGATTACAGGTATCATCCACCATGTCCAGCAAGAATGGACAAACTATTCAATGCTGCAGAGACAAAGATAATGATATGCTGGAACCAGCTCAGACCAGCTCAAGGAAGTCAGTTGTTGAATTTTCAGGATTGTAAGGATCCAAGTGTTTATGCAGATCCATTATTTTTTAAATTATTATATATATATGTTGTTGATGGACCTTTATTTTATTCACTTATTTATATGCGGTGCTGAGAATTAAACCCAGTGCCTCACCCATGCTAGGCAAGTGCTCTACCGCTGAGCCACAATCCCAGCCCCAGATCCATTATTGAGAATTAAATTGTATATATTTAGGATTAAACAGGTTGTATTAAAAACAAGGGTAAATATGCAAACCACATCACTTTGTAATTATTTTACATCGTTGGGATTATCTGGGAAATCATACCTGTGTGGTGGACAACAAACGCTGCATCTGCCCTGGTGTGTGTTACTGCACCATCTCTTCCCAGCTGTGCTCAGTGACATCATGTTGGTAGCTTCTAGTCACATTGGAAGTATTTACACCATAGAAATTGGCAAATCTACAAACCAGAGCTTTTTTTTTTTCCATGTCAGGAGAGTCAGTTTGTCAGCACACCATTAGAAAAATAGAGTGAAAATCAAGGTGTCTAGTGAATTCAGCAGCAAGACAACTTGTCAGTTGAAATTGAATTTCAGTGGGAAGACAACAGCCACAAAAAAGTGGGTAGAGGATTGACAGAGTTGAGACAAGTGTTTGAGACCAATAAAGTTAAGCAAATTGTTGTGGATGGTGTTTTGTATTTAATTGCAGAGCTTACAGAGTGTACATAATGCCAATGTACTTTATTAATATCCAGAAATGGATACCATATGCAAATTTACTTTCTTGTGGAACTTTTTCTGTTGGAAGAGGAACTAGTTATCTATAGAAGAAACCTTGGCTAATGCTGCTATAGTATTTCACAATTAAGATGACACTGGTTGTTAAGTTTGAGACAGATATTCTTGTTAGTGAAGTTTTAAGAAGTTTTAATATCCTTTTAAAGGAAATACTGTCAATACTGAATGCTGAATTTTACTGAGTACTTTTTTGTTGCATTTTTTAGGGTAATCATAATGGTTCCTTTTGAAATTTGACCTAGTACTGTGACACTTTTTTTGGGAAGAGAGGGTACTGGGGATTGAACCCAGCTCTACCACTGAGCTACATCCCTAGCTTCAGACAGAGTCTCACTTAAACTGCTGAGGCTGGCCTCAAATTTGTGATCCTCCTACCTCAGCCTCCTAGTTCACAAGGATTACAGGTATGCACCATGTTTGGCTTGTGACATATTTTAATAGATTTATAATGCTAAATTTCCTTTACCTTTCTGAGATAAATACAACTTGATAATGGTAGTTTATTCTTTTAGTATACTGTTAAAGTTTTTTGGTTTTGGTTTTTGGGATTTTTTTAGTGACAGGGATGGAACCCAGGGCCTCATACATGCTAGGCACGTGAGCTACCACTGAGCTACATGCCCAGCCCTGTTTAATTCTTCAGCTGCATTTTACTTACAATGTTTTAATTAATACTAACACGTGGAATTGATATTTTTCTCTTTTTGTCAGGTTTTCAGATTATTATTATGCTATTTTGGGAAAATTAATTTGGTCATTGTAATTTTTTGTATTCAGAAACACTTTTTTGTCTCTCTTCCTTGAAAGTTTGAAAAAAAAATTGCCTATAAAATTGTCTAGGCCCAGGACTTTTTCTAGAAATAATTATTTGATAAGTTTTCAATTGTTTTTATTATTAATTATTTTTCTATTTCTTCAATTTTCACCATTTATTCCATTTCAGACAGATTGGTCTGAGTAAATCTACTGAGATTCTGCAAAAAAAAAAAATCTTAGCTATAAAATAGTTGAATGAGTAGATATGAACAGCTCCTCTTTAGTAGAGATTTTATTTAAGGATAAGCTGATTCCCTTTTATCTTCACAGCCAGATCTCTAGCCTACAGGGGTGGCTAAAGGGGATTTATCACCTAATGAATATAAACCAATCTGTGTTTAACTGAACAGACAGAGCATGTGCAGGAACCATCATCCTCGGTATATATATCACCGCAGAATGGGTCTTGTCCCTGCCCTACGTGTTTCATCTCTGCGGCCTCCCAAGATACAGTGCAATTCTGAACGGATTACAGAAAGGAGAGTTCTCTGCTCTCAGTAGTAAGAAGGGTGTAGGGAAAGTTTGGAGATTTCTGCCTGCCCCTGAGAGTCCTATGAGACCCCCTTCCCCCCGTTTTCTGTTGGATCCAGCTCTTAAGGCTACAAGCTAGAAATAGGCAGCAGTTTCCACCAGATCTTTACCTTCTTCCTACTTCTTAATAAATTTGTATGTATTTCCAAGGAAAATAGGTACAAGCAGTGAAGAAAGCTAGTGCAATCAGTGTTCTTTAATTTTCTAGATCATCTTCATAGTTGCCTTAAGCATTAAAAGCTGATTTCATGTGTTATACATGTTATTATGTAATGAACATATTTGATATGAATGCTCCTTTCATTTTTAGACTAACAAATTAAAAAGTGCTTATGTAAATTGCTGTCATGCAGGTCGGCCGGTCACATCCAGAGAACACAAAACATATAGACAGAAAACATTGACACACTAGCTGTACCTGTCGATGACCATGTCCCATCCTGAAAACAGAATAGTTTGCTTTATTGTCAATACTCGATTTTCATCAAGAGGTTTTCAGCTCCCAAACAGAAGCACTGAACATTGCTAGAGAAAACAAAGCCAAATGCATTGGCTGTAGTTGATGTTCTTTAACATTAGAAAAAAGATGGGAAAACTGCTTATCTTCCCATCTCTTGCTTCTGTGTCATGCATCAGGTAGCAGAATAGTTCTGATAAATTCCAAATTGAAAGGTGCCAGAGTGAAAAAAGAATAAGATTTAGAGATTTCGGTGGAGGTCAGACTGTGCAAACATCGGGTCTGGATGCTGGGACTCTTTAGACCCTCATGATGAGGCTTTTGGCGTTAAATGCTGTGTTGTCTTTATGGAATATACATTATTCTCCTTCATAGAAGAGCAAGGATGTGAATCTTTTATTTAGAAAATCTGCTCTCTAGATCTTCCTTTGAAAAATCTGCTCTGCGTGGGGTGGGCTGTACCTACCCTGCCTAAATGGTGTGGCTTCCATACTTTAAATGTGAGGCTCACCAACCACGTGCCATCTAGACTGAGGTTGCATTTCAATAAGTATCAACTTTAAGCCGGGCGCAGTGGCGCAAGCCTGTAATCCCAGCACTTAGGGAGGCTGAGACAGGAGGATCATGAGTTCAAAGCCAGCCTCAGCAACGGCGAGGCGCTAAGCAACTCAGTGAGACCCTGTCTCTACATAAAACACAAAATAGGGCTGGGGATGTGGCTCAGTGGTTGAGTGCCCCCGAGTTCAATCTCCAGTACCCCCCCCAAAAAAGGTATCAACTTTGCAATGTATAACATCTTTTTTTAAAAATGTTTATTTTTTAGTTGTAGGTGGCAGAATATCTTTATTTTATTTTATTTTTATGTGGTGCTGAGGATCGAACCCAGTGCCTTACGTGTGCTAGGCGAGCATGCTACCACTGCGCCATAATCCCAGCCCGTATAACATCTTTTGAGGGTTTTTTTTTCCCCTTTCCTTGTGGTGCTGGTGATGGAACCCAGGCCTTCACCCACGCTAGACAAGCACTCTACCACTGAGGCACATCTCCAGCCCTCTTTTGAGGTTATCAAACATTTTAAGACCTATTTTTTCTTAAGTCTGCACAATAATGTAGGTATCTTTATTAGTTTGACACATAAGATGAATGAGATATTTTTTAAAAAAATTTTGCCTCGTGTTAGTGATTGAACTAGGTAAGTAAGAGAAGTGAATCCTAAACATGTCTCTTTTATGAAATAATTATAAGATTATTCTGCAGCCCTGCATGATTTATGATGAGTCATTTGGTGGTTTGTTGGTTACTTCTAAGGCATGTGAAGCTCAGGGAGAGCAAACGTTCAGAATGAAATCCTGCAGAGAAAATCAATGTATGTGTACATTTTGGCAGCCTAAGTATCTAAGGATTTTGGATATGTGTGCATATTGTAATATCTTGTTTCTTTTCAATTGTCCAGATTTGAAAGAAACCAAGTCTGAAGCACAGATACACACCAAGAAGGCCATTTCCTCAAGTAGGATTGCCCTTTTAACGGTAGGTAAAATCAGAATTTATCATACTAAATTTGCATCTATATTCTTTTTAAAGGACATGCCAATTCTTTGTGGTATTTCACTGTCAAATTTTTTAAAGAGCTTTTATTTTTGGCTGTCACAATACTTTCTGCTGTATAATGTACCAGTTATTTGGAGTTCACGGTAACAGATTTGTCTAAGACAAAACAAAGGTGTGAAAATGGCCTGGAAATTGAGAAATAATACCAATTCTTAAAAATGAGTCTCTAATAACTTTTTTACATTCCTCTTATTTTTCTACCCAAGTAGTAATCATAAATGTATTGTTTTAGCTGGGTGCGGTGGCTCAAGCCTGTAATCCCAGCACTTTGGGAGGCTGAGGCAGGAGGATCATGAGTTCAAAGCCAGCCTCAGCAATGGCGAGGCACTAAGCAACTCAGTGAGACCCTGTCTCTATGTAAAATACAAAATAGGGCTGGGGATGTGGCTCAGTGGTCGAGTGCCCCTGAGTTCAATCCCTGGTACCCAAAAAAAAAAAAAAAAATGCATTGTTTTAGATTCATATGATACTTACAATTAAATTAAGGTAAACATCAAGATATCTTGCCTGGTTCCCTGTAGACCATGCAACCATTGTCTCTTATCACAGAGAAGATATACCCGATGCTTCTTTCTAGAAAGGAGATTGCTGAGTTATAGCTAGTACCCTACATTGAAACCACTTCCTCCCAGGGACTGACTTAGATTGGGGTGTGATTTCAGAGGCTCCAGGGAAGGTTCTTGGAAAGTCCTCCACTGAGAATTTATACCTCTGAGGCCTGGTCTCTTAGAGTTCAAAGCCAGTTCTTAGTCCCCAAGTGTATCTGAGGAAGGCAGAGAGACATAAGTCCTTTAAGGTTTTATGTAGGTTTAAGACTGGTGGCAGTCAGTAAGGAGAGTCACAGAATGGTTCATATATCCTGAAATCCACAGTAACGAGGCCTCTCGAGCTCACACACCCAGGACTGGATGTCCTGAGAAGGGACATCACTGCCTTTTCTTCTGCGAATCCACAACCTGCCTAGCACAGCATATACAATAATGTAATGAATAAACTAACTGCTTTGAAGTGATTTAAGGCTCCCAGAAGTTACAGGGACAGGAGAGAGACCCCATGGACTCTTCAAGAAGGGTCCTTGGGGAACATGTGACAGCCACAGCACAATTAGCAAAACTGACACCTGGACACGGGCACAGCTGCTGAGACAGACCTAAACAGAGGCCTTTCACAGGCCACCTGACCAGCGCTCTTCAGGGGTAAAAGAGAATGGGAGACTGAAGAACTGCCTCCCATCTGGACCACGGTGGGAAGCGTGGCAGCTCGGTGCCATGTGGCATCAGGGATCAGGCCCGAACTGGAAAGGGGTATGAGTGGGAAAGCTGTGCTAGTTGCTGTGCTAGCATGCGTGAGGCCCTGGGTTCGATCTTCAGCACCACATACAAATAATAAATGAATAAGAATCCATTGCTCTTTTAATGCTTTTTAAGAAGATCACACTTAACCACAAAAAGATAATGTTTTTTTAAAAAGTTACATTAAAGTCAGTAATTAATCATTCTTATTAGGTTTTCATTAATTTATGGAGTGGAGTTTCTGTGTGTTTGGAGTTTCAGAGCTAAGCAGGTGCATTCATTGTATCAGGACTGTTTCTTGAGCTGGGTTTTAAAATTCTCTTAGGTTCTTTTTGTTTGTTCATTTGTTTTTGGTGTTTGCTTCCCTTTGATGCTGGGGGTTTAACCCAAGGCCTTCCAGGTGCTAAGAAAACGCTCTCCCACTGAGCTAGGTAGCAGGGACGGTTCCCCAGCTCCTTTAATTCTCTTCATACACACCTCCAGCCCCATCTCTGCAAGTTTGGTCTCTACTACTTCTCCAGTTACTTCCAGTTCCCTACAAGACCTGTGAATGAGGAAAGCTCCCCAGGGCTTTGGAAGGGGAGGCCCTGGGTTCTATCCCCAGCACTGCAAAAAAGGAGAAGGAAAAACAAAACCAGGGCTGGGGTTGTGGCTTAGTGGTAGAGCCTCTGCCTGGCATGTGTGAGGCACTGGGTTTCAATTCTCAGCACCACATATAGATAAGTAAAATAAAGGCCCATCAACAATTAAAAAAAACAAAACTCTCCAAACAACTCCACAAAGCTTTGCCTCTTTAGGAACCACCTTTTACCAAAGTTTTCAGTTGTTGACAGGATGAGATGCCAATGTGCAAAAAGCTTGGAAAGCATTTTGATTAATAATGTTTTGGCTCAGGAATCTTCATTATCCAAGACAAGATTTAACCAAGAACTTAAAATTAATTCGTAGCCTTATTTTTGAATGGTCAGATGAGAGAAGACAAGTATTGTCTTGAGGCAAAATGTCTAGGAATTCAGTGAATACAGGTAGTCCAAGGAAATTTAGATGCTTAAAGGAAGTCAATGACAGCATTAAGTTTGTGTAAAAGTTTATTTAACTTTAGAAAAGCCTAACATCATTTAAAATAGAAAGACCAAACTCTTACAAGACAGGGGCAGGTACATACTTGAGGGAAACGGTGTAAGCTCTATGATTTGGGCATGAACCGTGAAATGCTAAGTATTTGGAATTTGACACTGGAAAAAAAAAGTTGTTTTCTGTCATCTTGTATGTTCAACCAATTTAGTAAACTGCTATTAGTACTGTGAACTACTATTCATTCACAGTTTTTAGGTGAAAAGAGGAATAACAGAAGATGTACCTAAAGCAGTAAAATTAATAGAGACAGATAGTAGAACAGTGGTTCCCAGAGGTTGGGGGCCAGGGAATGAGGAGTTACTGTTTAATGGGTACCGAGATTCAGATTTGCAAAATGATGACGTTCTGCAGATTGCTTGTGTGTAACTTTGTGCTTACACTTAATGCTCCTGAGCTCTGCACCCTTTAAAATGGCCTTAAATGATTAAATACATGGTTAAAATGGTAACTTTTGTGTTATGTATACTTTACTACAATTTTAAAAATTTTTTAAAAAAAGAATAGCAGAAGTCTTCTTTTAGTGACATTCTACTTTGCCTGTGCATCCAATGTCCTCTGTTTGGGAACATTGGAGACATTTATCCTTAGGAAACTTTTTGTTGGTTTGTTTGTATTTTTAATCTAGAGATGACTCTCTGGACATCATTTGCCAACGGGCAGTTTAAGTAGCCCTCTATACCATAAATTGTGGGGGAGGGAGGACAAAAACTGGTATACCGGGAACAGCAGAGCTGGGGTAGCTGGGAGAGTTACTTGTGGGGTTAATTTATAACTAAGACAAATGAATCTATAAAAAGAAGGAAAAGCCCCATAAGAAGTATGTTAACTGATGGTAAGGGAGAAAAAAGAGCTTAGATAAAAGATATCTGAACTTGTTTGGTCTCAATGATTTTATGACTGAGGAATTCAATTATAGGTATACTGGGTGGAGCAAATCACGATTCTGTAAATTGCTAATAGGACACAGTGATCTTTATCATTTTCTGTATGCTCTCTGTATGTGCTCACATGCCGAGTTCAGGCCTGCCTGCTGCGCAGCCACTCTTCCTCACCATACTGCTGTGAACCGAGGGCTCTGGGGCCGAAACATGGGTCACATATGCTATTACAATCTTAAATCTGGGGCTGGGCTGTGGCTCAGTGATAGAGCGCTCGCCTAGCATGCGTGAGGCCCTGGGTTCGATCCTCAGCACCACATACAAATAATAAATGAATAAAATAAGAATCCATCAACAACTAAAAAAATAAAATATTTTAAAAAATGTTAAATCTGAGTAGGTGGTACATTAGAAATAAGCTTCGGGACTAGGACAGATCACTTTTGAAGTTTTGGCTATTGGAGTCTATTTTCATTTTACATTAATTTTATTTTCTTGGTGCTGCTGGGAATTGAACCCAGGGCCTTCCTTGTACAGGCTAAGTACCCGCTTTACCGCTGAGCTACAGCTCTGTCTTCTTTTAACTTCTTTTAAAGCACTTTTATTACTGTAAAGCTGTGAATGTTTTTTAAGAAGATCACACTTAACCACACAAAAATGATTCTTGCTTCCATAGTTTCTTCCTGTTCTTGTTAACACGTGTACATTTTTCCACTTACTGACAGTTACAGTGTGGTAGTGTTTCCATTCAGCTTCTTTCTCTGTTAAATAATATACATTTTCTTTTGTTTCTTCCTGGCTCTTTGGACCCGTCATGATGGCATAGTGACATCACCTAATCTTCTAAACCAGGTTTTAGGTGGTTTCTAGGTTATTAACTATTATGCAATTACTGCTTATTCTTATACTTTTACATACCATGAATGCCTTCAGGCATCTTATTTCATTTAATTTTAAAAGTAAGTTTCTTCTGATAAATTGATTGTCAGGAGAGGAATTTGTATGTCAAAGTGGTTGAGCAATTACATTACTCTTGCATTATTAGTTTTTATGACGTTACAAATTGGTCCGAGGAGATGTTAGGAGCACATAAACAAAACATGCACAATATCAGTATGTTTAAATGACTTCTATAAATTTATTTTATTTATTTATTTATTTATTTATTTATTTAGGTACTGGGGATTGAACTTAAGGGCACTTGACCACTGAGCCACATCCCCAGCCCTATTTTGTGTTTTATGTAGATACAGGGTCTCACTGAGTTAGCGTCTCGCCATTGCTGAGGCTGGCTTTGAACTCGCGATCCTTCTGTCTCAGCCTCCCAAAGTGCTGGGATTACAAGTGTGAGCCACCACGCCTGGCTACTTCTGTAAATTTAAATGAGCTACTATTTATCTTGATTTTGTGTCTATGATAGTGGAGTACTGGAGAGAGGGTGGGCAGCACCCTCCAGTTGTGTAGGGATCGGATAACATGGGAGGTTTTTTTGTTGTTTTATATAAAAACTCTATAGCAAGAAAATTGGGGATTATTTTGGGAGGCTTTGCAAATTTAAATAAAATGTAAAGACTGTGTACTGTGGGTTCCTTATGGCTTTTAAAGCCTGGTACCACTAGTGAAGGAAGGAATAAAAGCTTTTAAAAATGCAGATTTAACAAAGTAAGACTTCCATAGAGATGGATACAAGTCAACTTTTAAAGAACTATTTATTCAAAATAAACTATATCAGGGGGCTGGGAGTGTGGCTCAGTGGTAGAGTGCTTGCCTAGTATGCATGAGGCCCTGGGTTCAACACCCAGCACTAAAAAAAAAAAAAAAAGTTAACTATTTTAAATTTATAGTTTGAATATTTGAGGGACTAATTTTAGAATAAAGATAACATAAAAGACATTTCTTGTATTTTTTAGTTGTATATGGATTCAATCCTTTATTTGTTTTTATGTGGTGCTAGAATCGAACCCAGTGCCTCACACATGCTGGGCAAGCAACTCTATCACTGAGCTATAGCCTCAGCTCCAAGAGAAATTTTTAAGATAAAAAAATTATACTGTTAAAATGAATAGGACAAAGATTATGGGTGAGATTCTTTCCTTTTTATTTTCAACTATCTGTTTATGGGTTTATGTCTTCCTTATCTCTACTTGCCCAATTTTGTTTGCTTTAAAAAAAACAAAAGGCCTGGGGGGTGGGGTTATGGCTCAGTGTTGGAGCACTTGCCTAGCATGTGTGAGGCGCTGGGTTCATTTCTCAGCACCGCATATAAATAACTAAATTAAATAAATAAAGGTCCATCAATAACTGGGGGGAAAAAATAACCTGGCATGGTAGTACCTGTAATCCCAGCAATTTGGGAGGCCAAGGCAGGAGTATCACAAGTTTGAGGCCAGCCTCAGCAACCCAACAAGGCTCTAAGCAACTTAGTGAAACTCTGTCTCAAATAAAAATAAAAAAGGCTGGGGATGTGGCTCAGTGGTAAAGAACCTCCGGGTTCAATCCGCAGAATCAAAATAGGAAGAAAAAAAAAAGCCAATTATGAGCTCTATAGTTCAGCTTGGGCGTACCTGGTTCCTCAGTTACTTCTAGTAACTTCTGTGTTACAAATAATATTTATGAATTGTACCAAAGTATTATATGGTAAGAGCTCAAAAATTGAAAGCTACTATTATTCCATGGAGCCAAAGTGAGGCAACTGTGACCTCATTCATTTTATTCTAGTTTTTTTTTCTTTTAAGTTCATGAGCTCCAGATCCTGTGATCTGAAATAATTTAAATTATTTGATATTTTTAACCTTTTATTCTCCCAGTAGGCAGGACATAGGAAACTAAGTGACGTAAACATCTTTAATAATCTTTAAAAGTCATAAGACTTGGTAGCCGGGACAAGAAACAATTAGGAATAAATTTCAGGGAAATGCCATAATGGCGTGGCTTTTGTTTTCTTTTGTTAGCAAGCCACATGGCTTTCCTTTTGAAAAACCCAAGGAGTATGTAGTGTGGACTCCTTTTAAGACTCCAGCTTCATCTGCCTCACAGAAATATATATTTCCCTAAGTGTACTCACTATAATTTGTAATTGCTATTTTTCTTATCTGCGAAGGAAGTACAGCAGCTCCCACTGGGGAAATACCATGTTAAGTTGATCCTAAAATAAGAAATCTAAGGGAGAGGTCACATCCTAATAACTTGTACAAATCTGAATTCCCATGGAGCCTTGAAATCATTTTGTAGGAGGAGAATATTAACAATGAGTTACTGAACTTCTTCCAGATACTGTCGTAAAATCGAAGCGCTTTTGTATACAGAAGTGACCGCTGAAGTATAAATACAATTGACAGGACCTAATTTTTTAAAGCGATCCGTTATGAATAGCCAGATAAATGTAGCATGACTAACAAGCCACAAAAATCTTCTTTGGTAACTTTCACTAGAAATATAAGTTTTATTACTCAGGAGATAGTATAATAACTACAAACAATGAGAATTATTTTTCTGGCCACTCTAGAGAAGTTTCATAATCAGCTTTTTTCTAACCCCGAACTCTAGTTAGACTTTAGAAGAATGCTAACCATATAATTCCAGAGAAACTCTGTTTGGGAGTCAGGTCACTGGGTTGTGGTCTCTCCTTTTCTATAGTTTGACCATCTCTTTCAAAAACACTAGACCTCAGTTTCCTGATCTTTTAAGTAGGAAGATGTTTATTCATGAGGATTAACTAAGAGTATATACATAAAAGACTTAGAAAAATGTTCTATATCTTAAAGGTATTACTATAATCATTGCCTTTACTTTTTTGTCTTTTCCAAATGAGGAAATCAAAATAGAGGTCAAGGGCTGGGGTTGTGGCTCAGTGGTAGAGCGCCTACCTTGCATGCGTGAGGCACTGGGTTCGATCCTCAGCACCACGTAAAATAAATAACTAACTAACTAAAACAAAGATAGCGTGTCCATCTACAACTAAAAAAATATTAAAAAAAAAAACAGAGGTCAAGTAGCTCACTCTATTCCACTCAAGCTCATGGTCACCTGTACACAGTAATTGCAACCCACTCACTAGCCTAATCTAAGTCACTCCCTAAAAGGCTAGGTAGGACCTTCATGGAAGGTCCGTACATTGTGTATAGACATATGAATTTTATAATAAGGATGGATTATATCTTAGCACACACTAACTTACTTTGAGGATATCATTGGAAATGTCTTAGATATTCTCCCTTCATTGCTTTAGAGAAATGAGCATCATTATTTCTGAATCTTTGCTTGATCATTACAAATTAAAGGGGGGAGATTGTCTTAGACCTACTGATACTCATTTCATTAATGCTGCTAATGAGTTTTCAGTAATTCAAGATTTATAGGAACATACCTGAGTGCCCTTCCTCCTCAGACCCACTCTGTAGCAAGAGCCATTTGTTGAAATTATTTAGATATATCTGCATTTTTTAGAAATTTCATACCCCACACAACAAAACAGTACTATGCAGTAAGAAATAAATACAATTTGTTTTGGGGAATGAGAGTATAGCCCAGGGACAGATGGAGGTCATGTTTAGCATGTGTGAGGCTCTGAGTTCAACCCTCAGCACTCACCGAAAAAATTATTTGCTTGACTGCTTATCTGTGTGATTTGAGACTCTGTGGAGCTATTTAGTATCTTTTTTTTTTTCCTGGTATAGTGGATTGAACTCAGGGGCACTCAACCACTGAGGCACATCCCCAGCCCTGTTTTGTGTTTTATGTAGAGACAGGGTCTCACTGAGTTGCTTAGCGCCTCGCCATTGCTGAGGCTGGCTTTGAACTAGCAATTCTCCTGTCTCAGCCTCCCAAAGTGCTGGGATTACAGGCGTGCGCCACCGCACCTGGCTTCCCTATGCTTCTGATCTTCCTTTGATTCTCATGAGATTCCTCCTCTCCTTTCTTTTCCCTTTTCCTCTTTAGCTCCCACATGTGAGAGAAGACATACTTTCCATAGCATTTGAGGCAGGGCTTCTAAGTCAGGTAAAAGCCAGAAGAGTTATTGGCATTGAGAAGTTTTTGGTTCTTGTTTAAATTATTCTTTAAATGTTGCTTTTACATATCCAGCACTGTTATAGATAAAACTCACAACATATTCCTTATCTGAAGTCTTGTTTCAAAGAAAGTACCTGCGAATGAAAGAATGAAGTATAGCTGAGCATGCCTGTGGTGGAAGTTCATAGAAGAAAACATATTCAGAGCTGGAATGGTCAGTAGCTGCTTCATAAGATATTTTCCAGAGCTGAACCCTGAGAGGAAGGATGAGGATACATGAGGAGGAAGAAGAGATTTTAAAGATGGAGAAAGTTTCAAGGCACCAATGAGCATACTAAAGAGAGAAGAATTTGAGGGGCTGGGATTGGAGCTCAGTGGTAAAGCGCTTGCTTTGCATGCGTGAGGCCCTGGGTTCGATCCTCATCACCACATAAAAATAAATAAATAAAAAATAAAGATATTGTGTTCATCTACAACTAAAAAAATATTTTAAAAAAAGAGAGAGAAGAATTTGAACTTGGACTAGGATGCATTAGGGAACTTGGTGATTTGAGGGTAAGGCAGTGATATGACTAAAGGTATTTTTGGAAGGGACAGGTTAAAGATATATTCCAATGATTGATAGTTCCGTAACAGGATAAAGAGGAGGGGGAAAAAGAGAAGAAGGAGGAAAGACAAACTTGGTTTTGGACTCATAGAAACTGAAGGTGGAATATGTAAGTAGAAATACTCCAGGGAGATGTGAAGGTATGTGACCAACCCTCATCCCAGAGGTCAGAACTAGACATGTCTATCTGGGTTTCATTAGCACTGACAAGAATGTGCTGAAAGCTGAAGTCTTAAGAAACAACAGAAAGGCCGGGCATGGTGGTGCATGCCTGTTCTCCCAGTGACTCAGGAGGCTGAGGCAGGAGGATTGCAAGTTTGAGGCTAGCCTGGGCAATTTAGCCAAGACCTTGTCTCAAAATAAAAATAAAGGACTGAAGATCCAGCTCAAGGTGAAATTTAAAAGAGAAAGGAGAGTGAGGAAAAATTGGTGTCCTTTTTGCCAAAATGGGTGCGTTTTAAGAGGAGTGCTTGTGTATTGTGTTAATAAATTTACATATGTAAGTACATTCAGTCCTCCCTGTGACCCTAGAGAAGTAGGAATCCTCATCATCCCTGCGTTAGAGGTGAATTAAGTGAAGTCGAGAAGGGTTAAATGACTTGCGTAAAGTTCCTTCTTTGGATACAAGGTGAAATCTAAACTTAAAATGAGATCTGTCTGACTCTGAAGCCCATGCATTTTTTTTTAACTTTTTTTAGTTGTTGATGGACCTTTATTTACTCATTTATTTATACGTGGTGCTGAGGCTCAAACCCAGTGCCTCACACATGCCAGGCAAGTGCTCTACCACTGAGCTACAATCCCAGCCCCCCATGCATGTTTTTACTAAGATATTGTACAGTGACAACGAAAGCTGAAGAAGAATGAAAAAAGAAGTAAAGACCATTGACCTTTCAAGGCAAAGTCATTATTTAAGATAGACTGTTGATTTGAGTTTCAAGATCATTGAGTTTCAAGGTTATATGAGATCATTGTTAAAGATATAATAATGAGACTGGTAGGAACGGATATTTCAAGGAGTTTGGAAGCAATCAGTAGTAAATGATGGAGGGAGTAGCTTTAGATCATCGACAATTTTAGCAGTGAATAGGACAGTTCTACTTGAAGCAGTCGAGTCCTATTGGAAGAGTGACCTAGTGGAGGAGGAGGTAGTATAGGGCCAGGGTTGCACAATAGATACTTGCAGGTGCGGTGGCACACACCTGTGATCCCAGCAACTCTCAGGAGGCCAAGACAGGAGGATCACAAGTTTGAAGCCACCCTCAGCAACTAAGCAAGGCCCCAAGCAACTTAGTGATACCCTGTCTCTAAATAAAAAAAATAAAAAGTGCTGCAGACATGGTCAAGTGGTAAAAGTGCCTCTGGGTTCTGAGAGAGAGACAGACAGACAGACAGAGATTGAGATCGATCCTGAGGAAAACCTGTTCTACCAAGTTTGGAAAAAAAGATAATGAGGTTAATGTGACTGATCACTGTGCCAGTGGAATAAGAGAGAGAATAAATGGGAAAGGTGTCAGATAATCACAGATTTGGAAAAGCAATAGTTATAATTATAGTCAGCCTCCCATATCCCCAGGTCCCACATCCACAGATTCAACCAATCACAGATTAAATATATTTGGGAAAAAAAAATCATATCTGTACTGAACATTTACAATTTTTTTCTTGTCATTATTCCCTAAAAACTACAGCATAACAATTATTTATGTAGCATTTGCATTGTATTAGGCATTATAAATAATCTAGAGATGATTTGAAGTATACCAGACAGTGTGCGCAGATTCCATATACAAGTAATACGGCATTTTATATAAAGGACTTAAACATCTGCAGATTGGTATTCTGGGGATCCAACCCTTTTTGTTTTTTATTTTGAGACAGGATCTCATTAAACTGCCTAGGCTGGCCTCGAACCTGCAGTCTTCCTGCCTCAGCTTCCCAAGTCACTGGGTTTACAGGCGTGCACCACTGCACCCAGCCTGAGTTTTCCCAAACGGTAGATGAATTAGATTACACGAATCAATCTAGGAAGGGCCATCCGATTCTTAGCTTCCTAAGCATTGCAGGACAGGGAAAAGTTGTTCTGTTCACCGATATGGCAATCTTATAGCTCTATATAACAAAGGCACTTCAAAGAATAACTAAAATTAGAACTAATCCTTCAGAGGCGCCAAAGGAATTTTGTAGAACTTAAGCATACAGTCAGAATTCCTAGATATCTCTTTCCTTGCTTATTAAGTTTCTTGGTAAAATTTCTGAGTAACTGTAAATTATTTTGAAAGCAAGGTCCACATGGTATTCTCCATTGTATCCCCAGCATCAAGTGCAGTACCATCTGATACGTAGCAACTGCTCAGTAAATATTTATTAAATAAATGAAAAGTAAATGAGAAAGTAAAATGTCACCAATAAAGAGGCTTTGTATAGTTTTTTCTTTCCTCTCAGTGCTAAAGATCAAACCCAGGGCCTTATACGTGGGCTTGTTCATCTCTTTAAGTAGTCACTTTTTATATACTACCTGTTTTTCTGTAATTTTAATTGGTTTTTCTTGGTTGCTATATTGACTTCTTATGAAATCAATCTTAGGAATCGGCTGACATTTCATGGAAATCTTAAGATTCTAAAAAATGCCTTGTGCAAGATCCGGGCGTGGTGGTGCATGCCTGTAATTTCAGCAACTTGGGAGGCTGAGGCAGGAGAATTGCAAGTTGGAGGCCAGCCTGGGCAACTTTAGCAAGACCTTGTCTCAAAATTTAAAAAAAAGAAGAAGAAGAAGAAAGAAAAGACAAGACTGGATATGTAGCTCAGTGGCAAAGCAATCCTGGGTTAAACCCCCATACCAAAAAGAAAAAAAAAAAAAAAAAAGGATTGTGCAGCAACTTAAAAATTAATTTGTATTTTAGATTTCTGTCTTTAATTAATTTAAGATTTGCCAAGAAAATTTTCTCTGTAAAAAGACACCATGTTTTATATTGTGGTAGAAAACTGATCTAGGAAAACAGAAATCTATTTCTGAACAAATTTAGTGATGCTAGTGTAAGAGGAAATACAAATCATAAGAAGTTGTCCTAAATTTAGTAGTGCTTCTCATTAAACACATGATTTCAGTTGTTCTCCAGCTAGCAAAAAGTTACAAGATGTCTCCATAATACCTTTTACTTCCTTATGGGTTCTTGCTACCCTGTCCCCACTCCTACGCCCAAATATGGTGAATCAAGTTGTAAAAACCCTGGAATATGACAATATAGTTTATGGCACTTTTAGTTACAAGCATTCTGCCAAGATGAGCCTGAGAACAAGAGGAAATGGATTTGAATTTACAGCAGTTCAGTGATACAGACTATACTTTTTCCAGACTGTTCTAACAGCAAACCCATTTAACTTTTTAATACTTCATACAGTGAAAAAGATACAGCTGTTGCATCCCTGGTTAATGTTCGGAAGTGAGAAAACTGACTGTAGAAATATTTGTTCAAATGTGTGTTTTTTACATAACTTTATACTATCTTCCAGAATGTTTTCACTTGGTGCTGTTTTGGAGGTCACTATTTTTTTTTTTTCATCTTTCTGACTAGGAATTAAGGTCAAAATTGTACCTTTCATCCTTTGCAGACTCATTTTCCATGATCTGGTGATTTAAAGATGTCTTTGTCTCTCTCTCTCCCCTCTCCTCTCTTTTTTTATTATCTAGTTTCGACTTTGCAGATTGCCTTTGAACTTCCATTTTCCTCAAGTAGACATGTAGAGGCTTTTCTTACATGGTGTATGGAAAAATGTAGATTCTCATAAATGGCTCTTTGATTCTTGGGTAGAAACTAAAATACTGGGCAGGAGAACCAAGAATCCAAAAACTGAATGTTTAGTGGGAATTGCATTGGTTTTTTGTTTTTGTTTTGGCACTGGGGATTGAACCCAGGGTCACTTAACTGCTGAGCCACATCCCCCCCTCCTTCCTTTTTTTCTTTATTTTGAGACAGGGTCTTGCTAAGTTGCTTAGGGCCTTGCTAAGTTGGAGTCTAGCTTTGAACTTGAGATCCTCCTGCCTCGACCTCCCTAAGCTGCTGAGATCACGGATGTGAGCCACTGCCCCCAGCTCAATATCCTGAGTTTTGAGTCAAAATAGTGGCACATCTTAGAGAGTTAGTAGCCATCCTCTGAAAATCTTTGCGGAGAGTGATTGATTGATTGATTGATTTCCTCCTTTAAAAGTTACTTGAATTTTAAGTATTCTTACTTTTTTAAAAATTATGGACTATTGGGCATGGTGTCACATGCCCGTGATCCAAATGACTCAGGAGACTCTGAGGAAGGAGGATCACAAGTTCCAGGTCAGCCTCAGCAACTTAGCCAGGCCCTAAGCAACTTGGCAAGGCCCTTGAAAATAAAAAATAAAAAGAGCTGGGGATGTGGCTCTATAGTTAAGTCTCCTTGGGTTCAATCCCCTGTCCCAAACTAAACTACTAATAGTAAATAAAATAAAAGGCAAAAGACAAAGTAAGAATAATCAGGGGTAAACAGAATAACTGGACATTTTTATCCACACTGCCTCTTCTTCTCGGGACCATGGCTGGTTTTACTTGAGCTGGGCCATTTACCTCCCCACAGGCAGCGCCTCACCCCTTTCTGTTACAGGGTGGGTGTACCAAGACAGTTTGAACCACCTATAAATCAGCAGTCAGGGTGGAATCTTGGCAGATGAGGTCTCAGTCAGGAAACTAGCATTCTGTTTATATTTAGATAATTTTCACGCATGGCCTCTGGATACTCGATCCAGTAAAAGAAGTCTAATGAACAGAATACTTATTGTGAGTCATAACCTTCACCTATTTCCACTTAGGGGCTTGATTCCAAGTAGACTGGGAAGAAAAAATAAATAAAAAGAAGTAAGGGCATTATCTCTTCTTAGTTGGCCAGATTTTTGGAGTGTGAGAAGCCTGAAATAAAAGAGAACAAAGACCACAGCAGAGAAGGTTGTATGCCAGCAGCTGGCACAAATGCTTTTTTGGCACTGTTAAGAAAGCCTGTAGACCCAACTCTGCAGAGGCAGGGATTCTCTTCTGTGGCAAGGAGCAAGACTGACCACTGCCCCATAAAATAAATGAGTGAGATTGAGAAAGTCCTCCATGCATACATACATATCACAAAGGATACATGAAAATCCCAGGATTTTCGAGCCAAGAATGGCACCAGTCACTGGTCAAATTGAAATTTGCAATTTGAAATTTGAATGTCCCTTGTTAACAACCAATAAGGGGGAACAAAGTGAAGAATGATTCCTTAGGATCCCAGTGGTGTGAGTAAAGCTTTGTCTTCCCTTGCACAATACACATACACCATAAGGGTAAAATTGGAATAAATCGTATTAAGTTCTGCTGGGCACAGCGGTGCAGGCCTGTAATCTCAGCAATTGGGGAGGCTGAGGCAGGAGGATTGAAAGTTTGAAGTCAGCCTCAACAACTTAATGTGTGTATATAAATACATATATATAATAGATTGTGTATATATTATAATAATTGGCAATCATAATATATCAATTTTAAGTTAATATATTATATACATAATATTATATATATATAATTAAGTTCTGCTCTTGGAGCCTACTCTGTAGAACAATTGTATTGTCACTGTTTTTTTTTTTTTTGGTACTGGAGATTGAACTCAGGGGCACTCGACCACTGAGCCACATCCCCAGCCCTATTTTGTGTTTTATGTAGAGACAGGGTCTCACTGAGTTGCTTAGCGCCTCGCCATTGCTGAGGCTGGCTTTGAACTTGCTATTCTCCTGTCTCAGCCTCCCTAAGTGCTGGGATTACAGGCTTGCGCCACGGCGCCCGGCTTGTATTGTCACTTTTTTCTCCTTGATTCTCATGGTCATTTAGTCCCTCATTATCACTTCCACTAGGGGAGGATATAAAAGGATAATAGGAAAGGAGAATATTTATATTTGTAGCTCTACTGGTTTTTAAATTATCCTTGAGACCTTTAGTATTTATCACTAAGGATGATTAATAATTAACTAGAGCCACAATATGAGAGTTTGTAGTTGCTTGAGAGAAACCAGCGTGAGGACCCGTCTGATTCCAAAACAAGCAGGTGGACGAGGAATTGGTTATATGGTTACAATTGCTGATGCTTTTGCGTGTGGTGCTGGGATGGAACTCAGGGCCTCACACCTGCTAGGCAGGTGCTCTACCACTGAGCTGCAGCCCAGACCCTGTTGCTGCTCGTTCTTGAGATCCTTGATTGTAGAACAAGTTTCCCTATGAAAGCAGTGTTGCATATTTTATATCTTTGTTTGATCATTACCAAGTTAGGAGTTGTTTGACGAGTAAATGAACTGTACATTTTCTTTCTTTTTTTTATTGTATAAAAATATATGTAATGTAGAATTTACCATTTAAATCACTTTAAGTTTGGTGGCATGGGTTAAATTGACAGTATTGCACAGCCACCATCCCTGTCTGTTTCTAAAATGTTCTCATCACCCCAAACTGGTACTCTGTGCCCACTGAATAATAGCTCCCATTGCCCATGACTAGCCTGGGGTTACCTCTATTCTAGTTTCTGTCTCTTGGAAAATGCCTATTCCAGTTACTTTATGTAAGTGGAATTGTACAATGTTTGTTCTTTTATATTGTGGCTCATTTCACTTAGCACAATGTCATCAAGGTTCATTTATATTGTAGCATGTATCCGAATGGCATTCCTTTTCATGGCTGAACAATATTCCATTTTATGTGTATACCCATGTATATATAACACATAAGCACATTTTGTTCATCTGTTCATCTGTTGATCAACACTTAGGTGGTTTTCTCTTTTGCCATTGCAAATAGTGCTGCTATGAATATTGGTGTTCAAGTGTCTGTTTGAGTTTCCTCTTTCAGTTCTTTTGGTGTATAAGTCATAAGGCTTATTAGTTCATTTTCTTACCAACATTGTATGTGTGTATGTATGATAGACATCTTGTAGGTTCGAAGTTGTATCTCATTGTGGTTTTGATTTGCTCCTCTAATGACGGGTCACATTGAGCCTCTTCTCATGTGCTCATTGGCCATTTTATGTCATCTTTGGAGAAACGTCTATTCAAGTCCTTTGCCCACTTTTTTAACTGGCTTTTTGCCCTTTTTTTCCCCCTACTGTCCTTTTCCCACTTTTCAGTTCATTTGCTCATAGACTTTCCACAAAGTCAGAAATCTCACTTCCTTGGCACACAGGTAAATGTTTTCCGTCAAGCCTTCCCTGGCCACATACGTTGAATTAAGACTCAATGCTTTTCATGCTATCGCCCAAAATCCATACCTGAAAATCTGCCCCTCCTCAAATGAAAAAGGTTTTCTGGATGCTTCAATGCTGTGAATTCTGGACTTTTGTTCCTGAATGTCAGTTTGATGAGCCCACATGTAGGGTATGCTTCTCTGAAAAGTATTCCAGAAAAACTACCCATTGTTCTCAGAATGATGACTTTGAAGAGACCATCTCCATCTTAGACTGGGCTCCACAGATTCTTGGAGACCCACACATATATTCCTGGGCTCCGAGAGTTTTCCAACTTAAAGATACTGTGTTTTTATAGCACTAACAATCTACGAAGGCATTATTAAAGCCTGAATTTCATGATTTAAGAACATTTATATGGAATAAGACTTTGTTTGCATCAGTTTACTAAAACCTGGGTTTATAGGACCTCTGGAGAGGTCAGAAGACACAACATTGGCAGATCTGTAGAATGTTTTTTTTTTTTTCATTTAAAAGCAAACCATATAGTTCAGTTTAAGAAATACTAAAAAAAGCCAACCCCTCTCTTTTCACAAAGAAGGCCTAGAGGAGTTAAGTGACTGGCCCAGGATAGCAGAGCAAGTTAATAAAATCAAGTCCAAGTTTTCTAAGGCTCATTCCGTGCTCCTTTGTACTCAGCCTGGGAATCCTGCAATGATCCCGTCTTCTTTGGATTTATAATGTATTAGGGAAGCTGTCACTAAAATGAGGAGTGCTGTGAGGGAGGAAAAAAGGTAATGTGAGGCTTTTTTTAAAAAAATATTTTTTAGTGATAGTTGGACACAATATCTTGATTTTGTTTATTTATTTTCATGTGGTGCTAAGGATCGCACCCAGCGCCCAGTGCCTCACACATGCAAGACAAGCGCTCCACCACTGTAGTCCAGAGGAATTCAGACATGAGGCCCTGACATGAGAAAAGCTGTTTACTTACTGATTTAAATGGAGAAACGAAGACTGTAGGGACTGCAGAGATCAGCAAGGACTATATTATTCCAAGGCAGCTTGGGCTTAAGACAATCAGAAGTCAGGACAGACTTTCAACAGGGGAGTGTTGTGGTCTGGTTGGCATCTTTAGAAGGTGACTCTGGCTACCGTGTGCAGAATGGACTGGAAGAGATAAGAGGAGGTAGGATACCTGATAGGAAACTACTGGAAAGGTGAGAGAGGAGAATAGCTTGGAAGACAGTGGATCAACGGGAGATGGAGAGAAGTGGTTGGTGTGAATATTTCAATAAGCAGGGTCAAAAAGAATTTCATGATTGACTGGATATGGGTATCAGCACAGGTCATTAGGACTTTTGCAGAAGAGCTTTGTGGATGATCACCTGGAGACAGGTGAAGCTCACTGAAGGAGCATCTTTTTGGGGGGAGTAGATTTGAACACAGGTTTTGACCTGTAGAGTTTTGAGTTGTCTTACCCCTTCCCCACCCCCCAGTGCTAAGGATTGAACCCAGGGCCTTGTGGATGCTAATCAAGCTCTCTACCACTATTATATCCCTTACCCCCACATTATTTTTTTCAATCTTCACAACAACCCTATTTTATGAATAAAGAAACTAAGACTTAAATATCTTACACGAAGTTACATCATGAGTATATATCAGGTCGTGCTGGCATTTGAGTTCAGGCATATTAAATTTAATATTTTATTTTATTTATGGTACTACAATTTGAGCCCAGGGGTGCTCTACCACTGAGCTACATCCCAACTCTTTTTATTTTTTTTTTATTTCAGACAGGATCTTGCTAACTTGCCCAGGCTGGCCTCGTACATGGGGTCTTCCTGCCTCAGCCGAGGCGTATCTGAGTTTAGAACCCACCTTAGTATTTACATCTCTAGACCTCACTGGAAGTCAAGAGACCTGTCTTCTATCTCTTGCTATACCTGGACTAAGCCATTTATTATACTATTTTAAAGCACAATCATTTGTTTACATTCCCTATGTCCTTCCACCCACGTCAGTAACTTTTCCTTCTCCCCTTAGACTGCTGACTACTTCCTCATCTCTTCATTCATTGTTAATCAGTTTTATCAGTTAACCAGATAATAGTCTTGATTCATGCAATAATAGTTTTGGAGGTTCTGTTGAGTGACATAGGACAGTAGCATAGATGCATGGTCCCTGTCCTGTACTGGCTATATCCTACTCACCGTACAAGCCCTCACTGAAATCCCATGGAGCCTCTTCCTTTGATGTGTTCTTCTGAATCCCTGTGAAACTTCATCACATCCCCACTTATTTGGCAGTAAACCAGGTGCCACCTTGTAGCATCTCTTCTTTGAATGGCTGGAATTCGTTTTCCAGTCATAAATCACACTGTTTAACTGTTTACCTCTTTGTAGTTTATATTTCCAGCAAGATTCCAAATTCCACGAGGGCAGACTCTGTATTTCCCACAGTGTCTTGCAAATGTGGAAGTTGGGGTTTTTACCCCGCTTTGGCATTGGAGATGGCATCCTGGGACTGGAGCATGTTAGGCAAGTGCTCTTCCACTGAGCCACAACTTCAGCCCCTTTAATTTTTTATTCTGAGAAGGAGTCTCACTAAGTTGCCAAATCTGGCTTCAAACTTAGCATCCTTCTGCCTCAGTTCCCTGAATACTTGGGTCTACAGGTATGGGCCGTGGAGCCCAGGTGGTTTCTTTCTGTTGTTGTTGCTGACTAGGTTCTCTCAACAAATATTTGCTGATTTTTTTTTTTTTTTTAATATTTATTTTTTAGTTGTAGGCAGACAGAATATCTTTATTTTTACGTGGTGCTGAGGATCGAACCCAGTGCCTCACGCATGCTAGGCGAGCACGCTACCACTGCGCCACAACCCCAGCCCAAATATTTGCTGATTTGAGTTAAATACTTTACATGCTGATTTCAATCTGGTCTAATGATCTCAGTCAAATTGCATATCTTCCGTAAGCCTCAGTTTTCAGTAAAATGCAAATAGCTCTCACCTCTAAACATTGAATAAGTAATATATGTAAAAGTGCTTTGGAAACTCTAAAAGATTATATAAGTGTTACTGATTATTTTGTACCTTGTGGTCAGAGTGGTCCTATCCCAGGTCATTCCAATAAACCCTCATGTCCCAACTTTTACTTTAGTTGTTCATTTGATCTATTTTTATCTCTATTCTTCTATCATCTAGCTCTTTACAGTTGAGCACATTTATTTGCTCTAAATTTATTTCTAATTTTTTTAAAATTTTGTTTGCTCCTAAATATGTCTTTATTTGTGACCCCAGACTAAAAGGGTGGAACCTGTTATCAGATAGATTCAACCTCATGGATCCCAAGGTACATCCAATCCACGGGCCTCTCATACGACAAAAGTGGAAGGAATACAAATTATTTAATTGTCTTGCAAAGTTGATTAACCCATTTCAGACTGACAGAAAGGGTTTGTTTTTAGGAATTACATATGGGGATGTCTTTTAGTCTGTTTTAGAATTCTGTATACTGTCTAAAGTATATGTTAGGGCTGGTACCATCAAAGCATGTACTGCCTTAGGTCATACTTACGGGATCTTGGCAGACTTGGTAATAACCCCCACATACCATGATCTCACTAAGTAAGGCTTATGATTCAGAGTTCCCAAGTGCTAAGAATTTACCGAATTGAATTATTCCAGTTTTTGCTTTTTTTTTTTTTTTTGGTGTTTTGGTTCATTGTAATTAATGAACTAAGCTTTATTACCTTTATTGAAATAAGCTGTTTTGATGATTTAAAAATATTTTTACTAGGATAATTGTTTTGTCTAGCTTTTTTTTTAAAAAAATATTTTTTTAGTTGTAGATGTACACACTGTCTTTATTTTATTGCTTTGTATGTGGTGCTGAGGATCGAACCCAGGGCCTCACGCATGCGAGGCAAACACTCTACCACTGAGCTACAATCCCAGCCCCTTGTCTAGCTTTTTTAGAAGGTGGTTTCTGTGTGGTTAATGTCTCTCCCCTCTTAGACGCCTTGAAATATGTACATTGGCTATTGTTATTGTTATTTATGTTGAAAGATATTAAAATGAGATTGGTAATCCAAATGGGCATTGCTTACTTGACATCTGGCCCCTTGAAAACTGGCCAGATGCAACAATTCTTAATGCAAGAGAAGCCTAGGGCAAAAGCCTCGCAATTCCCAGCCTGCTTTGCAAAACAACTGCCCCGTGTGAACCTTCAGCATTAATAAAAAAAGAAAGAAAAAAAGAAAGAAAAAGAAAATTAATTGCACCACATTCTGATCATAAATTTTCAATAAATGTTCATATAATACCTAGATTAATGAGCTAACCATTAGGGTGGAAGGCGATGTGTATGGGGTCAGGACACACAGCTATGGCAGCACTGACCTGGTTTCCAGTGGCCAGGACCAAGGACATCATGACACCTCTCTCCTCTCTACATGTCCACACCTTGCTTAATCTTAAAGTGACAATGACCTGGTTTGTATGTGACAGTCCCAGTTTATATTAGTTGTCCCTCTTCCACTCTTCAAATGTATCCCTGTTTGGGTAATAAAATATACGGTCATCTTAATTTAATCCCTTCATCTCAGAGATGTTAATCTGCAGGGGAAAAGACTGGGAAAGATGAGAATGTATGAAGAGAACAATGATATTCAGGATGAGTGCCAGAAAGCCACTGACCAGATTCTCAGTAACAAAGAAGCCAGGAGGGTAGCAGTGTGAGTCTTTAGTTCCACCACAACAGAGGCTGAGAAAGGAGGATCACTTGAGTCTGGGAGTTGGAGGCCAGCCTGGGCAATATGGTGAGACCTCCCTCAAAAAAAAAAAAAAATTCTTAGCAATAAGATGAAGGTTGAGCTGGAAACTGATATATATTTATGACCACATTCTGAACTTCACAAGATATACCAATTTGGTGGTGGTTGCTCTTGGGAAGTTAGGGGGAGGAGAAGGAAAATAAGTAGGTCAAGAGCTTGTGGTATCTTTTATGCAATACTACCGTTAAGCTTCCTGTCTGAGGTTTCCCATGTTGTGTTTCTCACCTCTTGATACTCTTTCAGGACTAGTGACGCTTGATGTCTAATAGAGACACTTCAGAGGAAAAAAAGATGGAAGATAGTGGTTCTTTAGAAAAATGGAAAGGTTTACATTATTCTAGCTAACTTTGCTTTTCTTTTGAAAAAAGCTTAGCTAAACATCCCTGCCATTTATCTTCATCATCTACTCAGAAATTTAACTTTGTCAACCATAGAAGTAAGCTTATTGTGGATGTGTTTTCCCTTAAAGAGTCCTCCAGATTTACAGCTGTTATTTTTGATATTCAATTGTTGTATGGCATCTATATTTTATTTAAAGTAACTTTTGGTGAGTGTAAGAGCAATAGGTACTATTACAGAGTGGACAGAAAAATACCCAGCAAAAAAGGATCATTCCATCACCCAGAAATAAGTTAGCATTATGGTATAATTCCTTTCTACTTTTAAACATGCACACACAGTGCGTATTTCCTCTTATTTTTTATTTATTTTTTACAGTACTGGAGATCAAACCCAGGGCCTGTGCAAGCTAGGCAAGTGATCTCTCACTGAGCCTTACCCCAGCCCACATATGTGTATTTTAACATTTATTTTAACATTTATTCAATGAAGTGCTTAAATTATAACCTTAAGGAAAATGTTTTTAATGTTCCGGTAATAATAGAAAAAACTAATTATTTGCACAGAGATTTTTTTCTGGTTAATTTTGAAAAGGGGTCTCGCTTTGCTGACCAAGCTAGCCCCAAATCCCTGGGCTTGGTTGGTGCTCAGTGAGACCCATGAGTGAGATTCTAGGTTCAGTCCCCAGCACCCTGCCAACCAAAAAAATTGTCATCCTAAGTTTCCCAAACTCCTGAGCTCAAGTGGTCCTCCTGCCTCATCCTGTGGGATTATAAGAATGCACCCCTGAGCCTGGCTGCATGGAGCTTTAAAACATAAAGTTTTACAGTAACACATTTAATGCTAATAATATCCATCTGAGGCAGAGCAGGTATTACTTTGCATTCTGCACATGGGGAAATGGAAGCCTAGAAGTGTCCAGCGACTTGCCCAGAGACCCTGGGGACTAGGAGATCCTGAGCTACAACTCTGACTTTTACAATCCAGGGCTTTTTCTACATACAGCTCAAGGACTTAATCATACTCAAAATTTCAGGCACCAAAAATGGAATCAAATCTAAAGAACTAATTATGAACAATTGATTATTTAGCTGGAAAAAGAAAGCAAGGGAGAAGAATATTGTGAATAATGTTCTTTAGGTATGGATAAATATAGTTTCCAAAGAAAGAAAACCATCTTCTGAAAATAAAACAAAAGGATTGAATGTTTTGTGAACATTTAAGTTTGAGGCAAGGTACTTTCCTAAAAGCCTTTAAAAATAGTGTCTTATTCATTTGAAATTTAAAAATTGGTCAATCAAGTCTTGAACACCTAATGCCATATTTAGAATTGTCAGTGAAGCAAAAGGCATTTCAAAGGACTTAACAATGTATGCCTGGAGAAATAAAATAAGCACGTGTGAAAAAAATTAGGTGTAAATTATGGGGTGTGGACTCCACACAATGAATTATTGGGGGTAAGAACTAATGAATTGGCATTCAATGAGCATTTACTTTGTGCTAACCAAGAAAAACATACATCATTAAGTATTATAGCCTAACTCAGATAAGGAAACCAAAAATAAGTCCCACTGGGTGGCAGAAAATAATACTATATACATTTATTCATCCATTAATACAGCCACTGAACATCTATTGGGCACCTACTGTATACCATAGGCACATCACCGAGGAGTAAGTAAATAGATTCTTTTGACTAGAACTTAAGTTACATCTTAGGAAATAGTGAGCAATGAGTTGGGCACGTGAGAGAGGAGAGCGAGCGCGAATGTGTGTGCACATGCGCAGACGGTAGCAATAATAAACCCATGCAGGGCTAGGATCGTGACTCAGTGGCAGAGCGCTTGCCTAGCACATGTGAAGCACTGGGTTCGATCCTCAGCACCACATAAAAATAAAGGTATTGTGTCCCACTACAACTAAAAAAAGTAGGAAAAAAATAAACGTATGCAAAAGTTAGGCTGATTCTGTTTAGACACAAGAGTTAATAATAGATGAGCCCTTAACACTTTGTGTTTACTGAATAGAAAAGCTCAAAGCAAATGTTAGATGTTATCTAATCTTCTCTCCTTTCCCTATCTCTGCTTGAAAAACAGGGAATTGAGACAAGAGCTTGCAACTTGTGCAAGTTCATAAACCGAGTTAGTAGCAGATCCGAAGGCGATGCGTGTTTTCTTTTCCCCCACTTCTTTGCCTTATTTCATTCTGCCTCTTGAAGTTAGCTAAAATGTCTTTCCTTCTTCCCTGTGCCAGCCGAGAGTGCCAGATCTTAGGTCCTAAATGAAAGATTTGGACTGTAATTGACATTCAATCATTGACAGAAAAAAAATACAACTTAGAAGATGAATCTGTTTCCCGTCCCAATTTCAGTGGGCGTCCTGTCTACAAAATGGCAAAAGCCTCAATAGGCAAAAAACATGCAATTTGGAATAAACGTTTTGTAGTCACAACACTGAAAGGACCATATTTTAAACTGAACTGTCACCTAACTGGCTGTGTGGTGTTGCACAAACTTGTTTGTTTGGGGTTTTTTTTTTTTTTCTGAATTTATAAAATGAGAGGGTTAGGAAAGTTTTTGAAGTCAATCTATATTTAACTATATTCAATCTATATTTAACTAGTACTTGAGTAAAATACAGACGTCAAGGGAAGTTTTTTCCTTAAGGATTTCTCAGTGTTCACCTAATTTTTATTATAATGGAACTTAAATTAGCACAAAACTAGCCATAAATTATTTACATTACTCTTAAATATCTGCACAACCAGAAAAATTAAAAGGTGACAAGTTACAAGACCTTTAACATCCAAAGTAAAAGTGCAGAAGTGGAAGCCACTGCCGTCACACGTGCTTTCTGGGGTTTGGCACTCTCTGCTACTCAGTGCCACATATATATGATTAGATTTTTCCTGAGGCTGGGGATGTTGCTCATGGTACATCCCTAGCCTCGTATGCACCAGGCCCCAGGTTTAATCCCCAGAACCACAAAAACAAAGATAAAAAATAAGAAAAGATGGAGATTTTTCTTAAAAATTAAGAAACTTTCCTTAGACCTCTCTCTTTTTTGAACTCCTCTGTGAAACATTCCTTTCTACAGCATTACTGGATCTCATTTGGCCTTTAGTTGACTCTCATGAATCATTCACATATTAAATGTCTACCTTTGTCCTTACTAATTGCGGATAGCTGCAGTGACCGTGCTGGACACCGGTGAGATCATAAAAATAAACTATGGCACTGAAAACTGCTTTTATCAGAGTTTGGTTAAAAAATCATCCAGATAACCTGAAATACATATTTCTATTTCATTAAAACAAAAGCAAAATTAAAGACATAGAATTGGGCTTGTAGCTCAGTGGTAGTTGCATGTGTAGGTATGCACAGAGCTCTGGGGTTCAATCCCCAGCACCAAAACCAAACCAAAACAAACAACAACAAAAAAAACAGAGAATGAAAAACTTGGTCAAAAATTAGAATCTACCTGTCCGTCAATTGCAAGGATATACAAAATATGCTTCGTCCATACATCACTTAGTCTAGATGGTTCAACAATAAGAACCAACGAGCTGGGATGGGGTTGTGGCTCAGTGGTAGAGCGCTTGCCTCGCGTGTGTGAGGCACTGGGTTCAATCCTCAGCTCCGCATATAAATAAATGAATAAAATAAAGGTCCACCAACAACTAAAAAATAAAATAAAATAAAAGAACCAATGAGCTACACACACATGCACAACGTAGATAAGCCTCAGAAACATGAAGTGAAGAAAAGCCAGACTCACAAAATGATGTGATCTGTGACTCCATTTGTGTGTGGTATCCAGTGAAAGCAGCAGAGCTATAGAGGCAGAAAAATAGCTTAGTGGTCTCCTGGGATTGGGGGGCTCAGGGGACACCAGGATTGAATGTAAATGAGCATAAGAGATCTTACCAGGTGAACATGTTCCAAACTGACTTTTTTTTTTTTTTTTTGGTACTAGAGATTGAACTCAGGGGCACTCAACCACTGAGCCACATCCCCAGCCCTGTTCTGCGTTTTATGTAGAGACAGGGTCTCACTGAGTTGCTTAGTGCCTCACCGTTGCTGAGGCTGGCTTTGAACTCGCGATCCTCCTGTCTCAGCCTCCCTAAGTGCTGGGATTACAGGCTTGCGCCACCATGCCCAGCTCCAAAACTGACTTATTGTAATGGTTGCAAAACTTGGTAAATACACCACAGTTCAATGAATTATACATTTGAAATGGTCAACTTTATGAAATGTAAAATACACCCCAATAAAGCTGTTTAGAAAAGGGCTTTTTATAAAGAACTGTAGTTCCTAAGAATATCTATTAGGTGTCTACCTTCCCCCAGCCCATAGTAAGGAGGCTCAATTAAAAAAAAAATACTGTGTTAGTGGAACCAGAGAATGGATCTAACTTTGACTCTGTCACTTACTCTCTTATAATCGTAGACAAGGCTGTGGGCCAGTCACTGAACCTCTTTGTGCCTTAGTTTTCCCCTCTGCAAATGAACATCTCTGTGCCTCAATTTCCCCAGCTTTAAATGAAGAGGAAGTTACCAGGAAATGTTCTCTAGAATTTCTTGTACATAGGAAAATCTCGTCCTACCGTTTCTGTGACGTGTGAATCTCATGCTCTGTTTATCCCCCTCCCCAATACTCTTTTCCAGGCCCCTTTATATAGCCTGGCACATTGATTGTCTCATTAACTCGGTGGCCAAAGCTTTCCTGACCTTAACGCATAGGGCTGTTAGGTACGCTGTTCCCAAAATGTCTGTCTCAAAGTTCCCTGCTCAGCGGATTGGCATATCATTCACAGATGTCCCAGAGGCTACGTTCTCATCACCGGCTGTAACTCTCTTCGGGAAGTCTCCCACACCTCACAGTACACTTTACCTTCAGGCTGTACATGAACAAAACAATGGCCAATACAATGGGAATCATCCTCTGATGACACAGGATGAGAACCTGCCCCATTGTTTTCCCGGCTGCACTGGGTGCTTTGGAGCTCCATAAAGATTTTGGCTTATCCACCTCCACGGATTCCTAAGAAACAAACAATTAAGCAATCTGGCCCCCTTCCCACTTCTCATTTCAATGTGTAGGACGTCTGTCAACTTGCCCAGAGTTACTGTAGGCATTTTGAGCTATTCATCTGAACGTGTGCAATAGATAACAAATAAAAACATAATTAGGAGGAGGACTGCGTTAGGACTCAATTTTATTTTAATTTTGTGGAGAGTGTGGGTGGGGGGAGGACCCCTTATTTGAGAGTTGCAAAAGTTATTTTTTGTCCATCTTCCTGTTTTAGTCTTCCTCTCCTTCCCTTTTGTGTTTCAGTAAAAAATGTTTCTAAATGCTTCAAATGAAAAGCTTATTAAAATGGAGATATAAAAACATAACATCTTCCTAGAGCGTGGTGTCCCTTCTATAGAAGAGCAGCCCTGAAGCAAGCTAGATGGCTACAATGTGGTTTCATTAGTCCACAAACCTGTCCAGGATCTTAGACAGTCTTCCCAAAGCTGAGCTGACATACGACATAATTTTGGAAGAACCGAAGTTTGTATTCTAACTCTCCCCTATCATTTAAGTTTGTATTCTAGTTTTTATTCCCGTATCATTTAGGAATAACCACTTGCTAAACACTGAAAATCTCTTGTAACAGAAATTTTTAGGTAAAACGGAAGTATTTGTTATATAACTCAGGGGTTGGTTCACAGTTGTGAATAAGCAATAAAAAGAAAAAAGATTAGCTATCTGAAGAACCAGGGGCGTATGTGTTACTTAGAACCATCATAGGAAAAAAAGAGTGAAGATTAAATAAAATTCTTTAGAAGTAACTGGAAAAAAAAGAGAAAACGTTCTGGGCATCCAGGCCAGAGAGCCTGCCTGGATCCTGGCTGGCTAGACTTGGCCACCTAATTAGAAATAGACAAACAGAGGAAGAATGAATTTGATGTAGTTTGATCAAACAGGCAGCTGCTTCCCTGACCTGGCTGCCCGTAATGAAGCTTAGATATGAGTTTTGTGATGTGAATGTTCAATATGTGAAGGAAAAAGACAGGCCTACTCAACAAAGTTTGGTATTGAAGCTGTCAGGTTTTTTAATGAAAGAGATCAACTTAAACCTTTAGTCTTTCTTCCCTATAAGAACTATATTAGGCCAGTTTTCATGAAGAATGTCCCACTGAGCTGGGCGTGGTGGCTCACGCTTGTAATCCTAGCCCTTAGGGAGGCTGAGATAGGAGGATCGCGAGTTTAAGCCAGCCTCAGCAGCGGTGAGGTGCTAAGTAACTCAGTGAGACCCTGTCTCTACATAAAACACAAAAAATAGGGCTGAGGATGTGGCTCAGTGGTTGAGTGACCCTGAATTCAATCCGCGGTACCAAAAAAAAAAAAGAATGTCCCACTGTCTGGACTTGTCTGGCTGTGTCCTTGTGGTATCATTTAGCTTGTTTCTCTATCCCCTGTTTCTTTGTATATAAGGATTGATGGATTCAAGTTAATAAACCTTTTGGTTTCAGTATACCATTGGATCTCTGTACTTGATATATCCGTTGCCTCAGAAGAAACATAGTATATGACTGGCCACAAGCAATGCTAAACTCCATCACTAATTTAAAACGATGATAATCTGATCTTTGTCGTACAGCCACCTTTTTCTGCTTCAACCAGAAAGCCATCTGCTACTCTGGCGTTCTACAGGTATTTAGTTTCATTCATGATTCGCCTTAAAGTTTGAATAAACGTGGTCATCTTTTCCTGAATCCATATTTTGAATTTACAAAATGAAGTGTTCCTGATTCTATCACTCTTACATTGACCGGCTGGCATTTCTCTATACAAGACAGCATCCTTCAGGAATTAAAGCTGTGTGATTTCCCTGAAATACACAGCTCACCTGGCTTTGACCAAGTAGAGAGAGTGCAAATCAGTGGCCAGTATATGGCAGGCATTTAGTTAACACCAAAACAGGACTTTAGTGGCAGTGATTATCATTTATACTTCTCTCACGTCACCTACTTATAGCAGAGTGATTTGTTCTTATCTTGTTCCTCTTTACTAAAAAGTAGGGAAAGAGTTTAAGAACTGAGGCTCAGCTTTACTCTCTGTTCTAGTCCTAGTTATGGGATGCTTAGATGCTTTGCTTGGTGCCTAATTGTCCATTATCTAATCATAACACTGACCTCATTTGCTTCCAAGCCATATTTCCTTTCAAACTCACAGAGTTTTTATGAAGTCTAAGCAAGATTTTATATCTTTGGACATTTAGCACAGCACCTGACAGAGTAGTTGCTCAGTAAAAATGGAATCCAAATCTTAAAACAAGTTTGTTTTTTCAGTCTACTCGTTTTCACCAATGTGGTGAAAGATCTGTTCTATAGCCCAGCAGAGTGGCTCACACCTATAATCCTCGACTCAAAAAGCTGAAGAGAATCAGGAGTTTGAGGCCCTGTCTCAAAATAAATTAAAAAAAAAAAAGCTCAGGTGGGGGCTGGAGCTCAGTTGACGGAGCGCTTGCCTGGCACATGTGAGGTACTGGGTTTGATCCTTAGCACCGCATAAAAATAAACAAATAAAATAAAGGCATGCTGTCCATCTACAACGACAAAAAATAAATAAATAAATTTAAAAGCTCAGAGGTAAGCATGCTTGCCTAGCATGTGTGAAGCCCTGGGTTCAATCCCTAGCACCACACACGTGCACAAAAGAAATTCCTATAAATTTGATGTAGAGTCCTAGATTGGGACAGAATTTATAGTGTTGTATGTAATGAAGATTAAAGAATCAAACTTTTAGATAATTGGCCTAATATACTATTAAATGATGGATGGGGCCTGGGTCTGTAGCTCAGTGGCAGAGCCCTTGCCTAGCATGTGTGAGGCACTGGGTTCGATCCTTAGCACATAAAAAATAAAATAAAGGCACGCTGTTTATATAGAACTACAAAAAATATTTTTTTAAAAACAAGATTGGTGAAATTTAACTGAAAAGTAGATGTAAAAATATATTCTTTACTGCTTAGTGTTCAATTGTCATCAAAATTCAGTTTATTACGCTCTGATTTCAGGTTCTGTCCATACTCTGTGTGTATGGTTTTTTTTCTGGAACATTTTTTTAAATATTTTTTTAGTTGTAGGTGGACAGAACATCTTTATTTTATTTTTATGTGGTGCTGAGGATCGAACTCAGTGCCTCACGCATGCTAGGCGAGCATGCTACCACTGCGCCATATCCCCAGCCCTTCTGGAACATTTTTTATGTAGCTTCTTTTAGCATAAGAGTAAGAATATTGTTGCTTGGTGACTGCTCTTACTATTTTATTAATCAAACATCATGTATAAGGTATAAGGTTTTGATTATAAGAATTTGTAATAGTTTATATAGATTATATATATATACATATATACACATGCGTACACACACCCCACACACAGAACCTGATTCTACAGCCAAACATTATCACCAGTATATGTTTTTTAATTATGAGGATGGAATCCAGGGCCTTGTACATGCTAAGTAAGTGCTCTACCACAGAGCTCCAGCTTCAGCCCCAGCCCCAGGTTCTGTATTGAAGCCCTCTTTAATAATTGCTATTATTTTCTTTTCTCCTTTAAATGACCACCCAGCAATGTTTTGTGTTTCAGATGATATAAAATACTGTTCAGCTCTAATGTACTTTTTTTGGTTAGAGTAATATTACCAAGAAGTGAAATTTTCATATGGTAGTCTTGATTATTTTCAAAGAAAAAAAAAGCAAGGAACCATCCTTAGAGGTAATGTTGGTACGAGAAGAACACCAGAATACTGAAGTGACTCATGCAGAATCTATGAATGAGGACATTGGTCAGCAAAATGAATTCCTGAGTTGCTGTTCAAATACTATCAAATTTTAATTACCATGATGCTATTGAGTGCTTACTTTGTATCCAAACTCTGTGATGAACTATGGCATTTTCATGGGTCGTTTATCCACATTACCTGAATCATATCATAGCAGAATGCTTTCATGCTGATAGGCTTCTAACAAGATTGTTGGCATTAAGGATAATGGATCTGAACATTTATTTGAACAGTTTGGAACTTTGAACTGGGAATCAGGAAACCTGACTTGCAGTCCAAACTCTGCTACTATTATCTGGGTAATGCCTTGGGCAAATCTGTTCATTCCTTTGGAACCCATTTTCCATATATAAAATTAATAATTTGATTGTTTTAATCTCCCTGGTACTCTTTGTGAGTCATTTGATTTCAGTAGCCTCATATTTTCTTTAATTCAATCACAATATTGGTAAATTGCTTCTTCCTCTTTTTTTTCTTGGTACTGTGTATTGAATCTAGGGGTACTGTACTACTGAGCTACATCCCTTTCTTTTTAAATGTTATTTTAGTTGTAGATGGACACAATACCTTTATTTTATTTATTTATTTTTAATCTGGTGCTGAGGATTAAACCCAGTGCCTCATACATGCTAGGCTAGCACTCTACCCCAGCCCCCCAACACATTTTTTTTTTGGTACTGGAGATTGAACTCAGGGGCACTCGACCACTGAGCCACATCCCCAGCCCTATTTTGTGTTTTATGTAGAGACAGGGTCTCACTGAGTTACTTAGCCCCTTGCTGTTGCTGAGGCTGGCTTTGAACTGGCGATCCTCCTGTCTCCGCCTCCCAAAGTGCTGGGATCCAACACTTTTTATTTTGAGACAGGGTCTTGCTGAGTTGCTGAGGCTGGCCTGCAACTTGTCAATCCTCCTGCCTCAGCCTCCCAAGTCGCTGGGATTACAGGCTTGTGCCACGACGCCTGAATGTAAATTACTTCTACATGAATAAAACCTGCCATTCCCTGTCTCCTGGTTTGCCGTGGTATCTGTGGATTCCCAGTCTGCTTCACTGGTGAGAGGGTGTTACTTAAGAAATCTCCATGTAAATAATCTCGAAAATTTAATTAATAAAATCTGAAATCTGACAAAGATATGTGCCTTAGAGGTTTAGGATTTCCCACAACATGTGTATACGTCAGTTGATAATATGGCTCATGGTATTTTATCATGCTAGAAACCCAATTACTGGAGAATTTCAGATGTTACTTGCAAAGACAAGTTAACATAGCTCAGGTAGTACGTCTTTGGTTCAAAGGTGCAGTAATTTGGAAAGTGTTTAGTTGATCCCTAGAAAGTAGTTAGACAGGTTAGGCTCTTTTTCAGGTATTACAAAAGTTAACTTTTGAAGGAAAGAAGAAAAAGAAAGTTTTCAGTTGGTTTTTCTTTACAAGGCTTTTCATTTACTATTGGACATTATTTTCCCATGTGAAAGTGCCTTTTATACTGTTGCCTTGTTATTAGGTATGAAAAGGACACAGTCACTCAGCATTAGAAGATGAATAAGAATACAATATATAGCATTTCCTTTAAGCTGTAAATAAACTAACTACCGGTATTATTAAATATCCTAACATTAGAACCCAAAGAGAAGCCAGGCATAGTGGCACACGCCTGTAACCTCAACTATTTGGGAGGCTGAGGCAGGAGGAGGCCAGCTTCAGCAGTTTAGCGAGACCCTGTCTCAAAATATAAAATTTTTAAAAAAGGGCTGATGATACACTTTGGTAAAAGAGTGCCCCCGGGGTTCAGCCCTCAGTACCACAAAACAACAGCAACAAAGAGACCTTAAGGATTTTTGCTCTTTTGCAGAGAGGCCTTCTTAGTCCAGAGATGAGAGATATGGATACAAAGAGTTGAGGCTGTGTGGCCGAGACCAGATAAGAACCTAAAACCTAGCCTTTCTGGCTCAATGTCAGTGCTCTTTTCCACTGCTTCAGTGTTAAGAACTTTTTAAAATATTATAATATTTTATAATGTCTACTGGAGTGTAGGCTTCAAGTTAGCATCATTTTGTTGCTTTTATTTAAATCAAGATAATATAATTCTTTAATATATTAATCATTCTTTTTTTAAAAAAAATCTTAGCAAAATTACAGTTTTGTTTTGTTTTGTACTGGGAATTAAACCCAGGGGTGCTTTATCACTGAACTACATTCCCAGCCCTTTTTTATTTATTTTGAGATAGAGCCTTGCTAAATTGCTAAGGCTGGCCTCCAACTTGCAATCCTCCTGCCTCAGCCTCCCGAGTCTCTGGAACTACAGGTAAGCCTCCACCATGCCTGACAAAATTACAGTTTTTGACGAAAGAAGAATGGATTCTGCCTTTTCAAAAACCATGAGGCAGGGCTGGGGTTGTGGCTCAGTGGTAGAGCGCTTGCCTAGTACGTGTGAGGTACTGGGTTCAATCCTCAGCACCATATAAAAATAAGTAAATAAAATAGAGGTAATGTGTTCATCTGCAACTAAAAAAAAAATTTTAAAAACAATGAGGCAAATGTATTCACATGTCTCCTGTGTCCATGGGAATGTATGGCTGGCTATGATGGCTAGGGTGGAATTTGCACCTGGGGATACAGGATTATTTGTTCTCTTCAAAGGCATGAGTCCCCTTGGCCCATCAGTCTTCTCAGGCTGTGTCCTTTGTGGCTGTGAAGAAACCCCGAGCTGATGCAACCACCACTTGGAGATAAGGTTCCAAGCCAACTTCACTTGCGCTAGGAGGGGGCGGCTCTCCTGGGTGAGGGTAGAAGGTGGCTTTGGGTGATCTGCTGGTGGTTGCATGCTGGGAAAAATGAAGTCTTGTCAGAACAAGAAGCAAATCGATGCTGTTATCAATTTATTAGGTCCCTTAGCTCCTCCTTGAATGATGCATGTGACACACGTGGAAAGTAGCTCTTCCTTCGTTATCTTTATGATCGACAAGACTAATAAACAAATATTTATACCCCAACTAGGGGTACCAGGCGAGGCTTTGGGGATACTAAGAGATGTAAGCTGTCAAGGAGCTCCTGGATTTTTAGGGGCTGCCATGAATGTTAGGAGCACTTATACTATTCAGTGAAGCCACTTTTTAAATGAAATTATGGCAGAAGGAAAAAAAAAAAACCAACTATACATACTATTCTATACCAATACTAATATAACCTGTTTTACACAAAAGAAACCAATCAAAACAACTTTAGAAATCCAAATTCAGTCTAGAGGATAAATTCCAAACCAGAAAAGGCAAAGTTTTCATTACTTTTTAAGACTCATGTAATGTAAAATATATTTAATAGTCTGAGCCGGGCATGGTAGCACACATCTGTAACTCCAGCCACTAGGGAGGCTGAGGCAGGAGGATCACAAGTTCAATGCCAGCCTTGTCGACTTAGCAAGACCCTAAGCAACTTAGCGAGATCCTGTCTCAAAATTAAAAAAAAATAAAATAAAGGCTGGGGCTGTAGCTCAGTGGTAGAGCGCTTGCCTAGCATGCGTGAGGCACTGGGTTCGATCCTCAACACGACATATAAATAATAAAAGAATAAAATAAAGATCCATTAACAACTAAAAAATATTTAAAAATAAATAAAAAAATAAAAATAAAAAGGGCTGGGGATATAACTCAGAGGTAAAGAGCCTCTGGGATCAATCCCTAGTACCAAAAATAAAAAAATCTGCATTATAGGAAGATTATATATAAATCATTTTAACACTGAGGAATGCTAAAAATAACTTCATAGAGATAGACTCCTGTGATTTTTAACGACAGGTGTTTAGATCTTTTCTTACTTTTTGTTATTGAACCATTCACACTTTTTATTAGTCTCATTGTGTTTTCCCAAATGTGCTGATTTGGGGAGATTTTTAGTTGAGTAACATTCAGGTTCTTTTGGCCAACGGCAGTTTCCATAAAGTAACGTCAAACACTAAAATATCGAAGAGCAGCCTTCTCAAATACCAGACTGTCCATTGTTTTTCAAGTGTCACACACCGGGAGAGCACAAAATAGGTGTCCCCTCCACTTCCCTGTATTATCTTTCCTCATTCACATTCTTTCTCCTGCAGAAGCTGCAGTGTTACACTCAGGGTCTCCCCTGTCCCTGGAGGGATGCTCTTCTCCTTCTTCCCATTGCACAAAGTCCTACATTCCTCAACAGGAGTCAAGTTCATTCTGGGTACAGCGCCTGAGAAAGGTGTTCTTTGATCCTCCCCCTTGTTCTGTAAAGTGATCAAGGCTGACCCTTCAGGGGGCTTCCCCACAAGAGGTACACCCAGCTAGAGGTGCTCATCACCCAAGGGTGTACACAGCACCCTAAGCAAGGTCTGACACACCAAGAGCTTATGTTATGGTGTAATTTGCACTATGTTCTTTTGCCTGTCTTAGTACAATATCCTTCTGATTTGGACATTATACAGAGTAGGACACTGGGGAACATTGAGACCTAGAGGACAGGGACATGTGTGTGTACATCAGGGACATGTGTGTGTACATCAGAACCCTTATGAATTTTCTTGTGATCACTTACCGTCCGCTGATAGTCATGACTTTATTTAAGCTAAAATATTGTTTCTGATAATCAGTGCATGGCAAGCGACCTTCAAAGTTAACTGAACTAAAAGAAACCTCTTTTAGGTCTGTTGGGATCATTTTGGTAAATGCAGTTACCTGTGAACGATTGAGGAGGAGAATCTTGGCCTCTTGGCATATTTATCTGCGATGCCTAGAGTAATATCTGGCACTTTGTAGGTATTTGGTGAATATTTGATAAAGGAGCAAGATGGATGATGAGATGTAAAATAAAATTGTCTTCAATATCTATGCACAGAACAGATGCATAAAAAGATAATAATGCAATCTGCTCAGTTCATTTTCATCCGTTTTCATGTGCATGTGAGCAAGTTATTTCTTAAGTGTGACTTAGCACTACAGTGTGGTAGAACAAAAGGCTGTCAATCATGTCAAACACGGTTAAACAATCCACGCTGCAGAGCTGTGTTCTTGGTACCTTGCAACGTCTGATGTGTTGCCTGGCTTGCAAGCGCTATCAAGAGTGTCAACAGTATTTATTGAGCCTGCTGTATGCCAGGCTCGGCGTTTTGATCAAAATTGTCAGCTGTTTTTACACTCCATAAAATAAGAACATATCTGTCTGGCTCATCATATTCCAAGCCCCTAGCTTAAGGTTTGCCACTTATTGTCCATAAATGCTGAACACACAAGTGAATGAAATACAACAAATAAGATATATTCAAATGAGTAACAGTCGAGTCCAGGGAAAGAAGGAAAGACCAGAATGTGTAAGCGGATCCAGGTGTTAGGGAGTAATTAACTATTAGGAATGATTTTAACCGGAAGCACAGAACTGCTAGAGTCTTAGAAGGAAGGCCTGCCTTCCCAGTAGATTGGCAAATTGATTGGCCTCTGAGAAAAAAAGAAAGAAGAGAAATAACAGGAGTCCAGAAATCAATCCCTTAGAGAATGTTTGGAAAGACTGGATCTGTGTATTTGCCCAAACAACAACAAAGACCACAATACAACTCGAGAACCAGGTAATACTCTTGGCCTGAGAAACAAAGATGCTCCCAGAGAATTATGTGGCACAAGTAGGCTACATCGTCTTCCAGGTGGTTCTGGAACAAGAGGAGGACGGACACTGAGGGGCTCCCCTTTCCACTTCCCCACCATAGCCATTGGCATTGAGAAAGGAATAACACAGGCACCTTTTTTTATTTTTATTTTTATTTTGGTACTGGGAATTGAATCCAGGGCACTTTACTGAGCCACATCCCCAGCCCTTTTTTATATTTTATTTAGAGACAGGGTCTTGCTGAGTTGCTGAGGCTGGCTTTGAACTCTTGATCCTCCTGCTTTGGCCTCCCGAGCCACTGGGATTACAGGCGTGCACAAACACAGGCAATCATTAGTATTCCTTGGAAGAGGTGACAAATTTTCCCCGTAAGTCACCTCTTACTGTATCCTTGTTGTACGTGATTTATTAAAAGAGACCCTGACACGTAGACCCGTCAGGGTACAGGATAGCAAAGGCCAATAGTAGACTGGCCTGGGCACTGGAGTCCTGCCTACCTAGATTCTAGTTCCAGGGCCATCACCACTTGGCTATTTAACCTAGACAATCTACTTTTCATTCAGCCTCGTTTCTCATCCTATTCACATTCACTCTCTAACAGTATCTTTCTTCCAATATTGTCATCCTCTCCACCCAACTCAATC
>CM053416.1:3757015-3821828 GCA_028644305.1 Xerus rutilus | reverse complement strand
AAAAAGTCAAAGAGACTTTGGAATCTGGGGACAGAAATGAGGTAGCATGAGGGAGTGGAGTGAGATATTACCATTTCATAGGAAATAAAGCTGACATTTGCTTTCTATTCTCAAATATGTCTTGGGACATTGACTAGTAGTATCTACAGGCAGAATGGGACTTCAATTTTTGTTCTATTAAAAAGAAATGTATTCTTGGCCTTTGTAAATGATTTTGACCTATCATAAATTCCACCAAGAATCTTGGATTACATCACATCTGTAAGAATTATGGCCTATGTCTGGATTACTTTGGAATATAAGTAAATTTTCAGACATTGAGAGGGAAGGAGAAACTTATTGAGAAAAGTGAATGTAGATAAAACTAATCTTCCACGGTGATCATTACTTCCATCGTTTGGACTGTCAAGAAACTTGCTTTAACTTGAATGACATTAGTAAAGGGGTTTTGGAGCTTAGAATAATGATGCCATTGCCCAACTTTCCACTTTATTCTATGCTTTTCAGATCTGGTAAGCATTTTCCCATCGAGCTATTGCTCCATGATTGACAGGGAAACTTATATTAGTCTCCTTGAAGAATAAGCAGTTACTCAACATAGATTAACCAGATATATGGTTATTCCACTTGAGGAATATCAGGATGAGTGTAAGTCAGAGAATTATTGCCATCTGATAACACTGCCCTCTGTGGGGGCATCTTTTAAAATCCACAGCTCACTGCAGTTCCATTAGGCTATCTATGTGACAAGACCTGCTCCCACATTAGCAGTTTGGCACAGTTAATGTTTATCCTTGCCAAAAAGGTCAAAGGCCTTGAGCAAGAAGCCAGCTTTTTCCTGATTACAAAACTGACCACAGTTCCTTGCCAACTTAACAGGGTCAGTCTTTTTTTTTTTTCTTTTTCTGGTAATGCATTATTCTTTTCAGAAAGCATCTCATTTTTTTATTATGACATAGCATTTATCATTTAACCATCGACTGTTAAAACATTACCGCAGTTGCTATAGATGGATAAATTTTAACCTTTAAAAAAGCAGACCTTAACATATAAAATCAAAACCATATCAGGCCCCCCTTCTCTCAACTGCTTATAGTTTCATAGAATTGGGTTAGCAATTGCTATCACAGTGGATTTTGTAAAACAGTTGGATAAATACCTTAGAAATGTAACTTTTTGGTAGCATGCTGGTAGCAAAATTTAAAATATGAGCCAGGCATGGTGGTACATGCCTGTAATCCTAGCCACTCAAGAGGCTGAGTCAGGAAGATGGCAAGTTCAAGGCCAGCCTCAGCAATTTAGTGGGACTCTAGGCAACTTAGCAAGACCCTATCTCTAAATTAAAAAGAAGAAAGAAAAAGGAATGGGGCTCAGTGGTTTAGCTTCAATCTCTGGTACAAAAAAAAAACCTCCAAAAACTTATCTGAAGCTAATGTCATTTGGGAGGGAAATTATACACACACACACACACACACAATATACAAATTTGATGTCCCAAGTTTTCTTCAAATAATTGAGATTCAACCAAGGATGGACACCTAAGAGAAACTTTACCCAAATAAGTTCATCTGCTATTTCATAACCCAGAGATCTGAAGTTTTCCACTGAGGAAGCAATAGGTGTGTGTTTTATTGCAATTTTAAAAAATTGAGCCGGGCGCGGTGGCTCACGCTTGTAATCCCAGCACTTCGGGAGGCTGAGGCAGGAGAATCGTGAGTTCAAAGCCAGCCTCAGCAACGGCGAGGCGCTAAGCAACTCAGTGAGACCCTGTCTCTACATAAAACACAAAATAGGGCTGGGGATGTGGCTCAGTGGTTGAGTGCCCCTGAGTTCAGTCTCCAGTACCAAAAAAAAAAAAAAATTGATCAAATACTGAATGATCTCTGCTCTGATAATTCCAAATACTGTACAGCTCATGCCCCTTACAAGACACTGAATGTGTGGGTCACCGGCGAGACAGTGTGGCAATGTTTTCCTTGTAATGTACTAAGTCTTGCCAAAGCAGAAAACATTATGACACAGTATTTTGTCACAGCTGGCTCTCTCACAGGACAGTGCCAGCCAGTTCAAGTCCGGTTCTTTCTGTCTTTATTCCCACCTCTCCCAAATGTTTGGAAACGAATGTCTTGACTCGGTGGTGGTATTCACACAGTTCTATGATCACAAGGCTTTTTCCTTTCATGGACTGATCTTTTGTTGCAAGAAACAGACAAAACGTCAGTGTGAATGACAGTACATCCCAATTCCACGCGGTTATGGGTGAAACTCTGGGAGACTCTGCTGTTGACCCAGAGGGTAATTCCTTCACCGATACACTGTCCGCAAGCACTTCACAAGGTAAAGTTCGATTCCAGATGTGGTGGCTGGGGATGATTTGGGCACTTACGTAAGGATGAAATTGCGCGGATCGTCTGTTTTCCACTTTATATTTATTCTGATACTATCATATGTTTTCTCTGGTATTTTAATGCTGAATTTGCTACTATAATGTTCACTTATGAATGTATTCTGAACCTTAACGTAGACACCTAGCCTAGTCTGCATTTTATATCTGTGTGTGTCTCTTATTTCCTGGATTTTAAGCATTAAAGGTATATTTATATCCCAAAACAATATTATTCGTTTTTATTTCCTGAATTTACATGTGTTTCTTAGCTTCTTAGAATGCTGAGAGTCATTCTTTGCCATTTTTCGTCTTGTACTTTAGATGCATCTCACAGTAGTTTTTGAGCCTTTTTAGGGCCTTTTTATCCCTCTTAATGCACTTTTCAGTTCAACCTTGAAATCTAGGTATTTGAGTGTATATTTTATCTCTCCTAAAGAATGACAAGCTCCCACAGTGTAGGAACAAGTTATATTCTGTTTTAGATTTCATAGGATACTTCCAAAGCTTGGTGCCTAATGCATTGGAGGAAAAAAAAAAAAAAAAGATTGTCTGCTTTAAGCATCTCATTTTACACATGAACAAAATGAGGTCCCTAAAAGATTCAATGCATGCTAAATAAATGATTAACTATTACTTCTATTCAGATTTGTCTGATTCAAACAAACGTAGTTTTCCAATCTTGATTTCTTGGCCATTGCAAAATGTTAAGTTCTTCGTTTGTACAGCTCCTTCTACTGGAGTTTCTTAGCACAGCTTCTTCTGTTTTGCATTATTTCATATTTGTTTCTATGTTTCTATTTGTTTACTCTTTCTCTTCTCATACAGTGCATGTGAAAATAGACGGTACCACCTAGGGGGATCCGCATTGTACAATATGAGTGCCAGAGCATTCACATTAAGTCACTTAATGGTTGAAATGGATGGCTTCGTAATCTTGTCATTTTTGTGGAAGCCTGAAGGTTGAACATAAGGGTCACAATTTAAAAACAAACAAACAAAATATGGAGCTTTTCAAGAATTGAGAAAAAATGTTTCCTGAAATAGTATTTTCTTTTGTTATGAGTTTGTGTGTGTGTGGTGCTGGAGGTAGAACTAGGGGCCCCTCGTGCTGGACAAGTGCTCTACCCATGACTGTCCCCCCAGCCCACTCATTTGATTCAATGTACATTTCTATCATCTGAGCCTCTTAAATAGGAGTCTAGTTCCATTACATTCAATAAAAAGCCTTCTATTTTTCTTTAAGCCATAAAAATTATTGCTATCTTTCTTTAATTATTAATTTTAGCTTGCCTCGGGGCAGAATGTCCTGGATCTGTTGTGAAATAACAGTTGAGTCAAAATTTGATAGTTCCGTCTCTTTGGAAAGAATATGTTTAGAATGCAGCACAATAAATATCTTAGCTTAACCAGGGGGGCAAGTCCTGTTTATGGCAAGGGGTGATTATGTGATTCTAGCTAGTTTTCATTCTGTGCTAATCTCTGTTTTATACCCTGAGCATTTCTTTGAGTCCTAAATCCCTCTGAAAGAATAATCCAGTACTTTTCTTCTTAATCAACATGGTGCAAAATAAAATAATTTGTCAGGCACTGGGGCATACACCAGAGGTCCCAAGGATCCCTTGAGCCCAGGAGTTTGGGAACAGCCTGAGAAACAGAACAAGACACCCCCACTTTCCTTCAAAACAAAATAGAATTATTAGCAGAATAAAACATTTTATATCAGTAATTTAATTCTTGTTTTATATGGTTTCTGACTACTATGTATTTTTTTAAATATTTTTTTAGTTGTAGATGGACACAATGTTTTTATTTTATTGCTTTATATGTGGTGCTGAGGATCGAACCCAGGGCCTCACGCATGCGAGGCAAGCGCTCTACCACTGAGCTACAGTCCCAGCCCCACTACTATGTATTTGAAAGTATTTTTCTGTTAAAAATTTGAGTTCTGAGCTGGGGCTGTAGCTCAGTGGTAGAGCTCTTGCCTAGCACATGGGAGACACTGGGTTTGATCCTCAGCACCACATAAATACAAATAAATAAATAAAGGTATTGTGTCCATCTACAGCTAAAATAAAATATTTTTAAAAAGTGAGTTCCTATGTTTGTTACTTCTATTGTGTTTTCTAAATGATCACCAAATATTCCACTCCTGCCAAAACAAACAGATCAATTTTCGAAGATAAATGAGGTCCATGAGCCACGCGTGGTGGCGCACGCCTGTAATCCCAGCACTTTGGGAGGCTGAGACAGGAGAATCCCGAGTTCAAAGCCAGCCTCAGCAATGGCGAGGTGCCAAGCAACTCAGTGAGACCCTGTCTCTACATAAAACACAAAATAGGGCTGGAGATGTGGCTCAGTGTTCGAATGCCCCTGAGTTCAATCTCCAGTACCAAAAAAAAAAAAAATGAGGTCCATGATCATTAGTTATCTGAGGCCAGCGTCAGTGAAACACTATGGAGGTCGTGTACTTGGCCTCCGTAGAGTTAGGAGCTCCTTCTTCTTCACCATTGAGCAAAGTGGAATTGTGAGTTGCAGGGAGTTGGGTACTTACACCAAAGAAGTAGTGGCACATTTATTGTGAATGACCCAAAGGTCCAGTTATATCACTCATATCCACAAGATTAAAATCTCAGAAAGGACTGCCACAATTTTTCCGAGGCTCCCTTCTTACTGCGGTCCCTTTCTGTTACTTCCCTTGCTTTGTTCATCAAGAGCTCTGCGAGCAACCCCAGGTAACCCCACACTGGCCCTGAAACCATTTCCACTAGAAGAAATTGGCAGGATCCAAGGGAAGCTTCCACAAGCTCATGCTGAATATGCCTCCCGCTTTGAGTGCCAGACGAGGTCCTGTGTGAATTCTATAATTTTAAGTTGTTGCACCAGTGCATGGAGAGATGATGACACACTTGTCCTTTGGAGGGAATTGAGCAATGGAAATGTGCCTTAGAGACATGATAAATGCTGCCATCATCAATCCTTCCAAACGAGAGTCTCTCCCGAGATAGGAGTGAGTGATTGATTGCACACCATATTGTTGAAGGATTCTTAAACTGTGTCTGCATGACTCCAGGCAGCGGTATACTCAGAAACATCTGTGCACCCTTCCAGAAGTTCAGAGGTGCCCATGTCCTACCTGGAAATATGAGGACGAATCCCATTTTGGCCACTTATGAACTTCTTGAATGTAACCAAGTTCTTTTTCCTCTCTGGCCCTCTGTGTCCACATAGTTTAACAGAAACGACACTGAGTGACATAATATTTGCAAAAGCAGATCTAAAGTCCTATGTGGAATTTTTTTTTTGGTTTTAGTCTTATGGCATTAATCACTTGAGAATCAAATAAATTTTAAAGCCTTGTACAGAATATGGAAAAGCAAAGTTGTCCTCCTCCTACCAAAATTAATGGCTTGCCAAGGCAAGTGCCCTACCATTGATCTACAATCCCAGCCCTGGTTTGCTTTAAGATGGAGAAATCGTCTCCCACCGTCATTAACTTCTGTCTCTGAAGAAATGGACTTGCCAAAGGTTGAAATCATTCTTGGGGCTTAATGAAAGCAACAATTGCATGTTTTCTTCTCAGACAGATTGGAAAACTGTCTTGAATTATAATGGTCTCTATATGATGAAGTGGAAGTCCAGAAAAGATTGAAGCTCTGAATTTCATAATCTGCATTGGAATGACAAATCAGAGGGCTGAAGTCTAGCTCAGTGGTAGAGCAATTGTCCAGCATCCACAAGGCTCTGGGTTCCATCTCTGATACCACCAAAGGAAAAGAAATCACTTAGGGAGGCTGAGGCAGGAGAATCGCGAGTTCAAAGCCAGCCTCAGCAGGGGCGAGGCACTAAGCAACTCAGTGAGACCCTGTCTCTACATAAAAATACAAAATAGGGCTGGGGATGTGGCTCAGTGGTCGAGGGCCCCTGAGTTCAATCTCCAGTACCAAAAAAAAAAAGAAAAGAAATCAAAGTTCTTAAAGAGAATTTTACTGTTGTCCATATTAATTATTTTTCTTTGTGTGGCTCTAGTTTCATCATTGATTTCTGATTTAACTGTTCATCCTTCTTTCTTGAACTCCAAGACTCAGTAGATTTCTAGACTAAGAATCTCCTCACTGTTTTTCCAAAACCATCATTTCTCTTATTCCCCCCAAATCATGAATTGTAGTATAAGAAACACTTGAAAGAAATGTCAGTTACATCAAATGCGCGCAAGATAACACAGGATTATTTTTTTAGACCTTAACATAACCTAGCCTTGAGAGCTCCCTGGTAGCAGTTATCCACTTAAAGTGTTCATTGCACTCTAAAACATGAGTCTTTTGGGGCTGGGATTGTAGCTCAGCGGTAGAGCGCTTGCCTCGCATGCGTGAGGCCCTAGGTTCGATCCTCAGCACCACATATAAAGCAATAAAATAAAGACATTGTGTTCATCAACAACTAAAAAAAAAATTAAAAAAAAAAAAACATGAGTCTTTAAATGAAAACAATTTTTATAGCTCTAATAGAGATTGTGTGACAGATGCTGTTTTTGTGACCATTCTCAGTTTTATCTTTAACCTGGGGAAATAACATCTCAGGGAGTATTCTCAAATCATCATGATTCTTCCTTAGGTACATAATTCCTTGGATCTGAGAAAAATATGAACAAAATAAATGTCTTCATTGTCTTAGATCACCAGAACTGTCACAAAGCTGCTACTGTAACTTCCTGTGGACACACTTCAAATAGGCACTACGGGTTGTCCAGTAAATGCCCCATGTTCATCTACTCGAGTTTGTGAATATATATGTGATAATGAATTGGACTAATTTGAATGGAACTCAGTTTCTATCAACTACCAGGTTACCAAAAGGTCCACCCTGCCCCCACCCCCCACCTTTTTTTTTACACCCGTTTAGAGACACAGAAATGACACATGTAACTACCTGACGGTAACGGCCATCCAACCCTTATAACCTCAGATTTATGATCGATCACATGGTTATTTGAGTCCATGGTGTTTTAGACCTGTGTGATTTTTATTGGAGCAAGAGATTGCCAACACCAGACTGAGGTTCCCACAAGTGGCGATTGGCACCTGTGGTTAACATTATAAAGTAGATTTGGGGCTGGGATTATGGCGCAGTGGTAGCGTGCTCGCCTAGCACGCGGGAGGCACTGGGTTCGATCCTCAGCACCACATAAAAATAAAATAAAGATATTGTGTCCACCTACAACTAAAAAATAAAAAAAAAAAAAAAAAAAAAAACATTATAAAGTAGATTTGGAACAGTCAACGGTCAGCTACCCACGTGTGAAGCATCCCTCCTTCCCTCAGGCCAGGCAGGTTTCAAACCTATGCAGCCTTTTAGCTGACCTTCTAAATGAGAAACTCTCCGCTGTCCAATCCAGATGAGCAGATAAGCAGTCTTCTATAAAGCCTCTCTTTATCAGTCTTCTAATATTTATTGAGCACCTACTATTTACAAGGCCTCAAGGTAAACATTGTGACATCTAGACCCTTCCGCCTAGTTTTCATGGCTCTATCCTTCATAACCTGACTCCACTTTGTGTATTTTACTTTATTTCCTGCCAGATCCCAGGGATTGGCCTGCCCTGCTCTGTTAAGGCTCATCTCTTTGTCCTGAGAACAAGCGATACTTATCCTTGCCTCCAAGTACACGGTGTCCTAAAATGCCTTTTCTAATTCTTCCATCTCTTCAAATCCTCCCTGTCATTCAAGGCCAAATTCAAGTGAACGTCTACTCCACGATGCATGCTCTGAATACATGAGTATTCATCGTTCTCATCTCCTCTGAACGGAGAATGTAAGGATTCTGTCTCTTCTACCTCCATGGCTGCCACCAGCCTGATCCAAGCCACCACCTCTTGCCTGGACACCGGTCTCTCTGCATCTGCCCTTGCCTCTCAACATAGCCGTCAATCTGTCATCCAGAGGGAATCATGTTGAAAAGTCAGATCTGTCACCCCACTCAAAACCCTGCAGTTGCTCCCATTTTACACATAACACATCTGGCCTGGACGCTTGTCCCTCCCTTGACAACCTCTCTGATCCCTTCTCCTCTTCTGTGTCCCCTCTCCTGTCCATCGCCCCTTGACTCTGCGGCAGCCGCATTGGGCTCTTAGCTGGTCCTCCGTCATTCCTAATGTGAACCTATGTTGGTGCATCTCCTCCTGCCCTAGCTCCCGTCTGCAATCCTCTTCCTCTGACCCCCTCTTGACTGACTCCCCCATTCCCATCCTATCTTACCCTCCGCTAACAACTACCTTGACCAGTCTACGGACTTCTCCCCGCTGCCCTTCCCCTTGTCTGCTCTCCAAGTTCCCATTCATCATTATCTAGTATACTTCATCATTTATGGATGGATTATATTTATTGTTTATGGTTGGCTTCATCCCGCTAGGACATTAACCCCACAGAAGCAGAGATCTTTATCAAGTTTGTTCATCCATTGAAATCTTCCAAATGCCAGGGACAATTGCTACGTGAATAGTGTACTCATTAACACTTACGAAGTGAAAGAATAAAATCCTCTTGCCTAGAGGGTCTCTGTCACACAATTTAACCCTGAACTGAGAGACACTCTTCTCTCACCTTCTGTTTCATAGATTCTTTAAGCCAAAGTTATGTAGTCACTGGAAGCAAAGATTCATGTCTCGGTCTCTGTTCCTAACAAATGCCTGACACAAACTAGGCATCTAATAAGTTCTTGTTAACTCATTATTACCAGATCTCCTCCTGTACCGCAGCAAGCTCCTGAGGTTGGGGCTGAAATATGTTTAGCAAATAAAAACAAAAGTATAGTGTGTGTGTAATATTATTCTAAAACCAATGCCAGTATAAACAAACCAAAAATACTGTATGCACAACAAACCAGGTACAGATATGTTTTGAGTTCTCTACGATTGATTTATTTGCAGCATGTACTTCCATTGGTTTGAATATCACTAATGGAATGTTATTCGCATATAAATTTTGTCATCATTTATTCGCGAATTGCCCAAATCCTTAGGTTCTTCTACAAGTCTGCTTACCTTTTGGTACATCCAGTATTTATTTGAATCTCCAAAAGACTTATTGGCTAGAAGTGCTAAAAAAAAAAAAGTAGTTTATTTGAGCCAAGTACTGTGGCTCATGCCTATAATTCCAGCACCTTGGAAGGCTGAGGCAGGAGGATCGCAAGTTGGAGGCCAGCCTCAGCAACTTAGTGAGGCCCTAAGCAATTTAGCAAGACCTTGTCTCAAAACAAAAATAAAAAGGGTTGGGGATGTACCTTGGTAAAGCACCCTGGCTGGGTTCAATCCCTGGTACCCCCTCCCCCCAAAAAGTAGATTATTTGATTAAATAAGTAATATCTAATATATAAAGCACTTAGTACATTGCCTGATAAGGAGTAAGTGCCTTAGTTCTGACTTCTCTCTCCTTTAAAATGAAAGTTCCCACTTGGGATAATACAGATTTTCAATATCCATGCTATATAGGGTTTTCTGTTAAGGCTAAGTTGGACTTATTGCTTACTCTCTTGCAACCTTTTTATTAGCATTTTTTCAGAATATTTCGATGTTATCTGATAGATGCACATTGTTAATCTTAGTTCCAGAAGAAAGAAACCAAATTTCAATGACCAGCTTTGGCAAAGAGCCAAGGACAAAACTACGTAAAAGAGTTTCACATGCCCTTCACATGTTCTAGCCAAGTGGAAGCTGTGGTCCCCCTTACTTCTTTTCAGTTAAGCCACTTCTTTGGGACAAAGTAAAATACTCTGATTTTACTATTATTATTTTGTTTTGTATTAGGTAACTAAATTGATGTAACATCATTGGATATTATTTTACTGTTGTCTTACTCTTTACCTAAAGCTCTGCCTTTGGTGTAGTAATTAAAACCATAGAATTGTCATATAGAATGTCTTCAGGTTTTTCAGTGGATTAAAACATGATGCAAATAAGAGCCCATAGTGTGAGTTTCACATGGGAATGGCCAGGTTGGCATAGAAAACTTTGCCATTTCCAAAGAAATCCCTTTACCGCTGATAGAACCTTATCTCAAGCTACAGTTACCCAAGATAGAAACAATTGGTCCGAGGAGAAACAGTCTAATGGTCAAGTACATGTTCTATGTCAAATTTGAACTTTGCTGTTATATATATATTTCACTAAATTCCTTCAGCCATGTCAATATAAGGAGTAAGCCAGGTGATAGGGATGAATAACCTTTTTCTTGGACTTTTGATAATAAAGTGAATCCTGACATAATTCAAAACCCAATGCCACCAAAAAGTTAGCTCATATTATTTCGGAACATATTAGTTTCCTCCTTCTATTTATAGAGCGCTTATTGTCTCTATCATATCTTTCAGCTTTGTAAGCTTCTTAAAATCAAGGACTACATTATAATGCATTTCTTGAGAAGCCTGAAAAACACATCGTGTTAGGTAATTGGTTATCTTGATTTGTGATGTTTTAGGTTTATATTACTGATTGAACATTTACTGCACTTAAGATATTGAAAAAGAAAAATGCCAAAGAAAACTAAAACAAGGAAAGGTTTTGGGAAACGCCGTGGGGAAATATAACTCTTCTGAGAATCAAGACGCATAAAATAGATTGTAGATATAAAGGAAAGTTAAATAATGAGCATGAAATTGGTAGCTTGAATGGATTTCACGTTGACTTTATTTCTTTTAAATGAAATGTCTCAAAAGGCAACCGAGCCAAGAATATTCACTTTGCAAACACACAACTCATCCTATTGGCATTAGTATTTGGGAAAACATTTCTTCCATTGTTAATAAATATGTGAACTTGGAAGATAAAATTGGACTTGGTTCTGTGGCACACCCCATAATATCAGCAACTTGGGAGGCTGAGGCAGAAGGATCACAAGCTTGAAGTCAGCCTCAACAATTTAGCAAGGCCTTAAGCAGCTTAGCAAGACTCTGTGTCAAAAATAAAAAAATAAAAAGGACTGGGAATGTAGCTCAGTACCAAAAACAAACAAACAAACGAAAAACAGAATTGGCCTTCCATATGGCAAAAGATATCAGTTCTAAAGCAAAATGTAACATTCACTACTTTTAAATTCCTTAGAACTAAATGTGCTCCCTTTACATTTCTGCCCAGTCTACAACTACTGATTGGAGGACCCTGATTGGATATGTATTTAGCCTTTTTTGTGCAAGGAAGCCAGTTAGAAAAAGAGAGATGATATGTTAAGTCTAATTTTAATGCTGTTTAATAAGCTCTGGATTGAACAGTACTTAAACAAATGCCGTGGAATTCTGTGATCCTGATGGAACGTTCTCCTTTATTTATATATTTTTTAAAATGTGACAAACATAGAGGAAAGTGCCTAAAGTGTTTTCACAAGAAAATATATATTAAATATATATTTAAGAAAATATACCTGTGTAATTAACACCTAAAGAAACAGAACAGTATTAGTTCTCCAATAGCCCTCTCACTATTTCTGATTTCTTTCTTTCTTTCTTTTTTCTTTTTTGGTACTGGGATTGAACTCAGGGGCACTCGACCACTGAGCCACATCCCCAGCCCTATTTTGTGTTTTTTATGTAGAGACAGAGTCTCACTGAGTTGCTTAGTGCCTCGCCATTGCTGAGGCTGGCTTTGAACTCACGATTCTCCTGCCTCAGGCTCCCAAAGTGCTGAGATTACAAGCGTGAGCCACCACACCTGGCTACTATTTCTGATTTCTAACCCACAGATTAGTTTTGCCTGTTTTTGAATTTTATATAAAAATCAAATCATATGTTGTTGACTCTCTGGTGTCTGGATTCTGTTGTTCAGCCTTTGTGAGATTAATCACATTTACGGTATAACTGTACTTCATTCTCTTTACTATATGGTGATTCATTGTGTGGCTGTATCACAATACATGTATTATCTATTCTACTGTTCATGGGCATTTGGGTGGTTTACAGTATTGAAGATAGTATCCTGTGAACATTTTTCTTTCTTTCTTTCTTTCTTTCTTTCTTTCTTTCTTTCTTTCTTTCTTTCTTTCTTTTTTTGGAGACAAAGCCTCACTAATTTGTTGAGACTGTCCTCCACCTTGCAATCCTCCTGCCTCAGCCTCCTGAGTCACTAGGATTACAGGCAGGCCGCACCACACCCAGCTTTGTTTTTATTTTCACAACTTTCATGTTTTGAATTTCACGTTTAGATCTGCAATCCACATGGAACTGGTTTGTGTGTACCATGCAAGGTAGGGAGGTTTGTTCTTTTCCATATGAATATCCAATTGATCTAAATTTAATGAAAAGTTATCCTTTCCCCATTACCCAACAGTGGCATTTTTATCATAAAATAGATAACCTTATTATGTGTGTGATTGATTCTGGACTTGCTTCTCTTGCATTGATCTATATTTATATCTTTGTACTAACATATTGTCCTGATTACGGTAGCTTCATAATTGCCTTTGGTATCTGGGGGTAGAAGTTCTCCAGTGTCATTCTTCCTCTTCAAGATTCCCTATGCTATTCTTGGACTTGGAATTTTCACATAAATTGTAGACTGAGCATGTCAGTTTCTGCAAAAAAAGTACTTTAATTTTGATTGCAATTTTCTTAATCTGTAGATAAATATAGCCTCCCAATCCATGAACATGGAATATCCTTTCATTTATTTGGTATCCTTTCATTTTTTTCAATAATATTTTTGAGCTTTTAGTGGAGACATTTTACACATATTTTGCTAGATTTTTCCCTAGTGGTTTGATGTTTTTGATGTTATTGCAAAAATAAAAAACATTTTTAAAGTTTTGATTTCTGTTTGTTGCTGGCTTATAAGCAACAATAAGAAATAGAACTAGTTCTTGGATATTGCCCTTTTACCTAGCAACTTCGCTAAATTCTCTTATCAGCCACAGTGGGGTTTTGTAGATTTTTAGAAACATATTCATATCATCCATGACTAATGTTAGTTTTATTCTTTTTCCAATCGTTGTCGGTTTTTTTTTCTCTTGTTGCATTGAACCATATCTCCTATTCATGATCAAATAGAAGTAGTGATAGCTGCTATCCTTATCTCATTCCTCATCCCAGGATGAAAACTTTAAATATTTCACTGCCAGCTATGACGACGGCCACTTTAGGGTATTTTGTTTGTTGGTTTTATTTTTTAATGGATTTTTTTTTTATCAGCCTAACAAAGTTCCCTTTCCTTCCTACTTAAGAGATCTTTCTAAAATCATGAATGAGCTGGGCATGGTGGTGCATGCCTGTAATCTCAGCGACTCTGGAGGCTGAGACAGGAGGATTGCAAAGTTAAGGCTAGCCTCAGCAACTTAGTGAGAGACCCAGATCCTGTCTCAAAATAAAAACTAAGAAGGACTGGGGATGTAGCTCAGTGAATAGTTAAACACCTCTGAGTTCAAATCCTGGTGCCAAAAATAAATAAATAAATAATGAAAATTATATCATGAATGAATGTTGAATAACATCAAACGCTTTCATATAGAATGTTTTTGGTAATGCTACAATAGCTCAGGAGGAAGACTTAAAATATGAACAAATGCTTACTATGGATACTTTAATGTCACATTGTAATATATATATATATATATATATATATATATATATATATATATATATATATATATTTTTTTTTTTTTTTTTTTTGGTACTGAGGATTGAACTCAGGGGTACTCGACCACTGAGCCACATCCCCAGCCCTATTTTGTGTTTTATGTAGAGACAGGGTCTCACTGAGTTGCTTAGCGCCTCGCCATTGCTGCACATTGTAATATATTTTAAGACAGAATGGCTAATGCAAATCTGCCCATCACTGCTAGTGGTCTGGCTACATCTGTTTTGACACTTGGGTTCTCAGTTGTTTGTTTGGCTGGAGACCATTGTCTTCACCTTGAAAACAAAAGAGCGCCGTGTGTCACATCATTTTTTTTTTTTTCAGACAAAACAACTCTGAGTAACAGAAGCAGCTTTCCCCTCTAGCTGATTCCAAGCTGCTATAGGAGCTTCGGCAGTGAAGTGCTGTTTAAGGCCACCTACCCACTCCATCCGGTCCGGGTTGCAGGGTGTCCTTTACAATGGCCGAGAGGTGGGCAGAGAACAGAAGCAGTATTTGGGAGACCTTCAGGGACTCCCTCCTTTCTAAGCAGCTACGAACTATCCTTGAGTTTTACTTCTGTGTTTTCTTTTCCACGTCTCTTCCTATCACTGCAAAGCAAAAATCAAGATGTAGAGGATGGGGGCCAGCCTGGGAAGACATTCCAACTTCTTTTTTTTAGAAAAAACATCTTTTAGTTGTCAGTGGACCTTTTTTATTTATTTATATGTGTTGCTGAGACTCGAACCCAGTGCCCCACACATGTGAGGCAAGCACCCTGCCACTGAGCCACCACCCCAGCCCCCGACTTCTTTTTTTCCTACCTTATGCCCCTTCCTTCTCCTCCTCCTCCTTGTCCTTCTCCTCCTCCTCTTCCTCCCTTAGAGCAGCTTTTGTTTCACAGCAAAATTGAGATAAAAGTTCAAAGATTTCCAAAAAGGCCTCCCACCTAATCATGCACAGCCTCCCCCAAGGTCAACATCCCCCATCAGAGCAGAACATTTGTTATAATTGGTGAACCCATGGTGACATCATGTTCACACAGAGTTCGTAGCTGACCTTGGGGTTCACTCTAGATCCTGGGCATTCTGTGGGTCTGAACAAATGCGTGAACATGTATCGTCTGTCCACTATAGTGCCATATAGGATTGTCCACTATAGTGCCATATGGGATTGTCCACTATAGTGCCATATGGGATTGGTTCCCTGTGCTAAAAATCCTTTCTGCTCCACCTGTTCACTTCCCCCCTCGACCCCTGGTAACCATGGGCATTTTTCCAGTCTCCAGAGTTGTACCTTATCCAGAATGTCATACAGTTGGGATCATGCAGGATGTACCGGTTTCAGATTGGCTTCTTTCACTGGATAATATGCATATAAGTTTCCTCCATGACTTTTTGTGACTGGATAGCTCTTTTCTTCCAAGACTAAATATTTCATCCTCTGGATATTTATCCATTCATCGATAAAAGGCCGTCTTGGTTGCTTCCAAGTTTTAGCAATTATTTTTGTATTTCTGTTCATTTGGGTAAATACCCAGGAGTGCGACTGCTGGATTGTGTGGCAGGAAAATGTCTAGCTTTGCAAGAAATTGCCCAACTGTCCCTCGAAGTGGCCGTCCCCCCAGCGATCACTGAGAGCTCCTGTTACTCTGTATCCTTGTCGGCATTTGGTACTGTCGGTGTTTGGGGTTTTGGCCATTCTAATAGGTGTGTGGTAGTATCTCATTAATTTGCAACTCCCTGATGACATACGATGTTGAAGATTTTATCTTCTTTGGTGTGTTATCTGTTCAGAATCTTTGGTCCATTTTCTAATCAGGTGGTTCATTTCCTTATCAAGTTTTAAGAGTTCTTTATATATTTTAGAGAGCAGTCCCTTAACAGATAGGGGCACATTTTTTTCTCTCAGTTTGTGGTTTGGCTCCTCACTCTCTTGACATTGCTTTATACCGAACCAAAAAAGAGTTCATTTTAATGAAGTTTAGCTTATCAGTTATATCTTCCGTGGCTCATGGCTTTGGTGTTATATCTAAAAATTATCACCATACCCAAGGTCATCTAGGTTTCCCCCATGTTATCTTTGATGAATCTTACAGGTTTACGTTTTACATTCAGACTTGTGTTCAATTTTGAGTTGATTTTTACAAAGGGAGTATGTGGATATCCACCATTTTGGTAGGTGGCTATCCAGTTGCCCCAGCACTGTTGAATGGAAAGATTACCTTCTATTTCTTGTATTGTCCTTGCTCCTTTGCTGAAGTTCAGTGGAACTGAGCTCCCCTTGCACATGTCTGTGTCTGGGCGCTCCTGTTGCTCTGACCTTTTTGCCCATTCTTTTGGCAGCACAACACTATCTTGATTACGATAGCTTAATAGTGAGTCTTAAAGGTGGATAGTGTAGGTCCTCTTGGTTTTGTTGGGTTTTTGGTTTTTTTGGTACTGGGGATTGAACTCAGGGGCACTCGACCACTGAGCCACATCCCCAGCCCTATTTTGTGTTTTATGTAGAGACAGGGTCTCACTGAGTTGCTTAGTGCCTCACCATTGCTGAGGCTGGCTTTGAACTCGCGATCCTCCTGCCTCAGCCTCCCAAGGTGCGGGAATTACAGGCGTGTGCCACCGTGCCCGGCTCCTCTTGGTTTTTATCCTTCAAAATTGAGTCGATGCTTCTGGGTCTTTTACTTCTCCGTATAAACTAGAACCAATTCTTTGATATCCACAGTACAATTTGCTGTGAGTTTGATTAGGATTGTCGTGAATCTATACGTCAGGTCAAGAGGAACCCATATCTTGGTAATATTGAATCTTCCTATTCATGAACATGGAATATCTCCACTTTTAAAAGTTTTTTGGTATCTTTCATCAGTTTTATAATTTTCATCATACATATCTTGTACATTTTTTTTAGATTTGTATCTAAGTATTTCCTTTTGGGAGATCTAATATAAATGGTAAAATGTTTTAAATTTCAAATTCTACCCATTCATTGCTAGCATATAAAAAAAGCAAATTTTTTTTTTTTTTTTAGATGTGGTCTCAACCTCTCAGGCTCAAACAATTCTTCTGCCTCACCCTCTCAAGTAGCTGGAACAACAGACACATGCTACCACACCTGGGTTGATTTTTATATATTAACTTTGTATCTAGCAGCCTTCCTATAATTGCTTTTTAGTTCCAGGAGAGTTTTTCATTGTTGATTCTTTCAGATTTACTACATAGCTGATCAGATCATTTGCAAACAAAGATGTTTTATTTCATCCTCCCAGTCTGTGTACCTTTTATTTCCTTTTCCCGTCTTATTACATTAGCTAGAACTCTCAGCACAGTGTTGAAAACAAGAAGTGAGAAGAGGTATCCTGCCTCGTTCCTGATCTTAGCTGGAAATCTTGAGTTTTTCACCACTAAGTATGATGTTTAACTCTATTTTTGTGTGTGTGTGTGTTCTAGTTTGCTGGGCTTTTTTTCTTAATCATGCATGGGTGTTGGATTTTGTCAGATTTTTTTTTGAAATCAGTTGACATGATCATGCACTGTTTTTTCTTAGCCTAATGATATGATGGATTACATTAATTGACTTTTAAGTGTTGAACCAGGCTTGTATTCCTGGGATAAATCTCACTTGGTCATGGTATGTAATTCTTCTTATACACTATTGGGTTCAATTTGCTAATATTTTATTGAGGATTTTTGTATCTATATTCTTGAGAGGTTTGATTTATGGTTTTGAGTGAGGTTTTTTTTTCCTGTTTTGTCTTTTTTTGGTATTAGGATAATGCTGGCTTCATGGAATGAGTTAGCAGTTATTTCTTCTGCCTCCATCCTTTGGAAGAGATTATATACAATTGGTATAATTTCTTCCTAAAATGTTTGGTAGAATTGATTACTGAATGCATCTTATTTCTGTTTGGGGGGGTTATTAATTAGTGATTTAATTTGTTCGTTTCTTTCCCTCCCTCCCTCCCTCCCTCCCTCCCTCCCTTCCTTCCTTCCTTCCTTTCTTTCTCTTTTCTTTTCTTTTCTTTCTTTTTTATACTGGGCCTCAAACCCAAGGGTACATTACCACTGAACTACATCCCCAACCCTTTTTATTTTTTATTTTAAGACAGAGTCTCACTAAGTTGCCCAGGATGACCTTGATCTTCTGATCCTCCTGTATCAGCCTCCCCAGTTACTGGGATTAGAGGTGTGTGCCACTGTGCCTGGCAGGTTCGATTTCTTTACTAGATAAAAGCCTATTCAGATTGTCCATTTCTTCTTTTTTTTTTTTTTTTTTTTTTTAAATGTCTTTATTTTATTGCATTGTATGTGGTGCTGAGAATCGAACCCAGGGCCTCACGCACGCGAGGCAAGCGCTCCACCGCTGAGCCACAATCCCAGCCCCTCCATTTCTTCTTGTATGAGTTCTGACAGATTATGTCTTTCAAGTATTGGATCTGTTTCATCGAGGTTACTGAATTTGTGGACATAGAGTCGTTCATAATGTTTCGTGGTCATCCTTTTTGTTTGCTTGGTGCTGAGGATTGAACCCAGAGTCTCATGCTAAGCATGCGCTCTCCCACTGAGCTACGGCCCCGACCTATTATCCTTGCAGTGTCTGTGGGATCTGTAGTGATGCCTCCCCTTTCATTTCTGGAAGAACACCATTCTTCCCCTGCCACCACTGTGTACTTGGCAAAGTAGGGATTTCAGCTCAACCAGAGTAACTGCTCAACAGTCAGCCTTAGTCCTGATTAGATCCTTTATAACATCTCCCTTCAGAAACGCATGAAGGTAGTCTTAACAACGGAACCATGCTTGAGCTAGTTTGACTACAGTGAGAAAAGGGCGCGAATCTCTCTAGCTAAGGAAGCAGAAGAAATGGTTCCTATCAACCAGAGTGTTCTCCTGCCATTTTTCCTCTCTCCTAGTACCTCAGGACTGGCTTAGGCAAGTTTTCTAAGCAGGATGTGACCCATGCAAGAACAAATGAACTTCTAAAGATCATAAAACGAGCAGAATCTTCTCTAAGGCTAATGATTAGCCTAAACCTTCTCTGAGACTTTGTAGATCTGCATTTGAAGGTTTGCTATGAGACTTTCTGGTTTGTTATAAAGAAATATACAGGTAGAGATACGTATTGGTATGCTTCAATCTCTTTGAAATCTATCAGTGGGAAATTGAACAGCAGAACACTGGATTTGGTTCTTAATACAGTCTAACTAGGCAGCAGAATGAAAATATATTTTCTTATCTCAAAGAAACAAATGACATACCAAGGAATTCATTTGTAAAGCTTTTCTTAATTCATTGTATCCAAAATAAGGAGTTCTATATTCAAAGAAACCATAACAGAATTCTAGTCCCAGCTCTAATACAAATTAACTGTGTAAGATTGGGCAAATCATTTAACTCTTTATGTCTAATTTTTAATCCTGTTAGGTGGTAAAAATAGATTGTACATAACCCCAGGACTGTTTTATTTGTAAATTGTACATTATATATCATGTGTACAAAATTATATATATGATGGATATAAGGTACAATGCCTGTCATATTATAATCACTTAAACATTGTTAGCTACCCAGCGGCTCAGGAGGCTGAGGTAGGAGGATCGCAAGTTCAAAGCCAGCCTCAGCAATTTAGCAAGGCCCTAAGTAACTCTTGAGACGCTGTCTCTAAATAAAATACAAAATAGGGCTGGGGATGTGGCTCAGTGGTTAAACACCTCTGGGTTCAATCCCTCATACCAGGGAGGGAAAAAAATTCTCAGTGCCCACAGCCAAATCCTGCCCCTCAAAGGCAATGATTTCAGACGTTTACCTCCATTTCTTTAGAATAACATGCTTGTATTTGTTATTTTATAAACTGTACTTACTATCCATTAAGTTCCTACTGTAGAAGATAAGAATTTAGTCCTCTACAGCACCTTTCCCCAAACACACACTCTTCCTCACACCCCAGCTTCACTGTGTAGCTGCTTGTAATCTTGTGTTGAGTCAGTGGTCTGTGTTTACAGTAGGACTTACAGTTGGGCCAAGCAGTGTACTACAGTTCCGTTTTCTGTCTTTTATAGCTGTTTGTTTTTCTGGAGTGTTTTGTTTTGTTTTGTTTTGTTTGGGTTTTGGTTTTGGTTTTGGTACCAGGGATTGAACCCAGGGGTGCTTAACCACTGAGCTACCTCCCCACCCCTTTTGATTTTTTATTTAGAGACAGAGTCTCACTAAGTTGCTTAGGGCCTCATTAAATTCCCAAGGCTGGCTTTGAACTTGCAATCCTCCTGCCTCAGCCTCCCGAGTCGCTGAGATTACAGGTATGTGCCACCACACGCTGCTGTCTTGTCTTGTCTTTTTACAATCACCAGGTTCATCCAAGTTTGCACAGATCACCAAGTTTCTACATCACCAAGTTCAGAATAATAAAACCTCTTAAAGTGGCCAGTTTCATGAGGGATGGGATGGTCATTTCTTGGGTCACCCCACACGGCATTCCTTTTCCTCCTCCTTCATTCTTTATAGGCTACTCTCCAGCTACAGTCCTGGACTTCCTGTCACTTTTCTGTTTTGAGCCTTTGCTTCCTGTGTGTGAAAGAGTACACAAGAGACCTCACATTTGTGAAAATGTCTTTATTCCACTCTCACCCTTGGTGATGGTTTGAAATTCTAAACCGGGCAGGGCCCAGGGGCACACGCCTATCATCCCAGCAACTCAGGAAGCTGAGGCAGGAGGATCACAAATTCATGGCAGACTCAGCAATTTAGCAAAAAAGACCCTGTCTCAAAATAAAAAATAAGAAGGACTGTTTTTTGTGGGGTTTTTTTGGTACTGGGGATTGAACTCAGGGGCACTTGACCGCTGAGCCACATCCCCAGCCCTATTTTGTGTTTTATGTAGAGACAGGGTCTCACTGAGTTGCTTAGCGCCTTACCATTGCTGAGGCTGGCTTTGAACTCGCGATTCTCCTGTCTCAGCCTCCCTAAGTGCTAGGATTACAGGCTTGGGCCACCGCGCCCGGCGTGGACTGGGGTCTTAATTGGAGCAAATTATATTCCATGTATCTATAAATTTTGTCAAAATGAATCCTAACGTTATATATAAGTATTATGAACCATTTAAAAAAGGGGAGGGGCTGGGATGCAGCTCAATGGTAAAGCACCCATGGGTTCAATCCCCAGTACCAAAAATTTTAAAAAAGATTATAAATTGGAAATTATTTTCTTCTTCTCTCCTTTGGAAAGCATCGTTCTATTGATTTTCTAGCTTCCAGTGTTACTGTTGAAAAGTTCAATGCTGTTCTGATTCTTGAGCCTTTATGTGGGCCATTCCCTGCCCCCACCCCACCCGGGAAGTTTTTAATGGTAATTTTTCTAGAAAGGGTGTTAGTCCCCAGTAATTTCTTTCTGCATGGTTTAAGTATTCAGAAATCCTTTCTATATCGTTTTATTATTTAAATCATTACGAATCCTTGGCCTTATTCATTCTAACGTTAAAGGAAAGCAAATGGACAACGTTACACTTTTCAACTATCTATGGCAGAGGCTAAATAGGCAGAGGCTGATAACCATATGTTACAGAATGAAAAAACGAGAGTTGCAAACTCCAGCATAGGTGAGACCATCATTTCACAAACTGTATTCCCTCAAATATTAAGCTCCCCCTCAGATATTGTATACGGAGCCTTCCCTTCTCTTTTGTATGTTCTTATGAATCCTGAGCCTATTAGTCTAAGTCTTCTTGACCTACTTAACCTTGCTTGACCTAGCCTTTCCTACATTTACTTGACTACTACATATTTTTTCTTTTTAATTATTTTTTTAAATATTTTTTAGTTATACATGGACACAGTGTCTTTATTTTGTTTACTTATTTTTATGTGGTGCTGAGGATCGAACCCAGTGCCTCACAAGTGCGAGGCAAGTGCTCTGCCACTGAGCCACAATCTCAGTCCACTTTTTAATTATTTTTAAAAGAGTATCATTAACATATGCATGGCACAGCTGGGGCAGTGCCAGATAACACCTGGACTCTCCTGGCTACAAAAGAGCAGTTAAGCCCTCCAGGGAGTAACAAGGAGAAAGAAGCCTTGGACTCTCCTTTTCCAGAGATCTTTAAAACAGGACATCTGTTTTAGGCATAGTCCTGTTTGAACAATAGGACTTCGCTGGTGTTTCTTCCTCTTCCTGTCCCCCATGGTAGTGTTGGAGGCTTTTAGCCCACCTTTTGTATGACTATAGTACTCTGGCTATTAGTATATATGAAAATTACTATTACTGTTTATTGAGAATTTATTAAGTATCTGTACCTACGCTAGTTGCCTTATATATGTTATCTCAATTAATGCTCATAACAGCTATATGAGATAGGCAATACTATTATTTTACACACAAGGATAGTTAGGTCCAGTGAGATCACTAAATGGGCAACCTGTAGGGGCAGGATTTGAACCCAGGACATCCAACATGATACTGGCTCCTTCCTTCTTCCCAGTTAATGCTCTGAACAGCAACCTGGAGAAAAGCAAACATAATAGGTATATTGCATTTATTGTGTACAAACTTGGACCAACATGACACTTACTTTATTAGACTATTTAAGACTGTTCCTTAAACCTTTTGCTTAATTTTTGTTAGAAACCAGTTCTGTGGCAGATCTGTTTCTTCTGCATTTTATTCTGTTATTATCTACCATCTGGTAAATGGTTTCTTGCATGAGAGTTTTAAAATTTGATGTGATTCACACACTAGTTAATTAAGACCAAACAGATCTGGATGTATGAAAATTGGCATGGATTCAAAGTGCCTGCTTCACCATATTTATATACAGTAACCACTTCATCATGAAGAGCCGGGCAAGGGGCAGAAAAGTTGCATTCTTAGCCTCTCACTCTGTTCTTGGGCAGATCACTTTTTGTTGTTGTTGTTTTCTTCACTCTGTCAAATCAGGAACTTAGGGCCGGGTGCAGTGGCACACACCTGTCATCCCAGCACTTTGGGAGGCTGAGACAGGAGGATTGTGAGTTCAAAGCCAGCCTCAGCAAGGGCAAGGCACTAAGCAACTCAGTGAGACCCTGTCTCTACATAAAACACAAAAGAGGGCTGGGGATGTGGCTCAGTGGTCGAGTGCCCCTGAGTTCAATCCCCGGTACCAAAAAAAAAAAAAAAAAAGGTACTTAGATCATCTCAAAAAGGCCTTTTCTTTTCTAATATTTCTGGAGGATTTTTATCTCTGGATGTTGGATATCATGATGGGAGAGGAATTAGATAATCCCCAGATCCATTTATACTGCAAAATGATTCACACAAGTCAGTAAGGAGGGACTGGCTGGATACATCAGCTGGAACCATATTCATGATGACATTTCACTGAAGCAAACAAGAAGAGACTGAAAAAGCAGTCATTCCGTATTTCCTGAAGGTCATTTCCAAGGAGGCTACTAAGTTCTTGAGACTCCGTGAAAGGTTTTGTTGCCCAACCCACACAGTCTTGTTGCCCAGCTTAGCACATTTCTGAGTTACTCTTTTTTTTTAATATTTTTTTTAGTGGTAGGTGGACACAACACCTTTATTTTATTTGTTTTATTTTATTTTTAATGTGGTGCTGAGGATTGAACCCAGTGCCTCATGTGTGCCAGGCAAGTGCTCTACCACTGAGCCACGACCCCAGCCCTCTGAGTTACTCTTTAGATTGCATCCCAGGCCCTGTGCCATGTCTGGTCCAACACAGGTCTTCAGTGACAGTTTATTAAAATCACTTGTTTTTAATACAGACCTGGAAGATCAGGAAGGGATCTGTTTTTCTCGCCAGTATTATTGACTGTAGAAGCTTAAGCGTGGGCTACGGAGCTTCACTGTCCAGGACCCAATTAACGGCTTGGTGTCTGTGCCTTACTTTTCCTCTCTGTGTTGCTCTTTCCTTCCCTTTCCTTCCCTCCCCTCCTCAGCCTCTCCTCTTTTGCAGTGCTGGGGATCAAACGCAGGGCCTCACATGTGCTTAGCAAGTGCTCTGCCACAGAGCCACCTCCCCAACCTGTTTCCTTTTCTTTGGGTCAAATTCTAAGTGTACCTGATTCATCGGGCTATTATGAGGATTCAATGAGACAATTCAAATAACAGTGTTTTGGCACAATCTTTAGCAAAGATTTAGAGTTCTGTTAATATTAACCAGTGCAAATATTAAAGGAGATGTAACATTTCTCCAGCTACGTGTGTGCGTGCTTGGGGATTGGGCCCAGAGTCTCACATGTGCCAGGAGAGCGTCTACCACCGAGTGACACCCTGCTCCATTCCCCAGATATTCTAATAGTTCTTTCCTGTCCATGAAGGGTGACATGAGACCCGCAGACAGACCGTATCGTTCTGGTGCTCAGAATGTAGCACCTCTTCCTACCCACTACCACTTTCTGAAATGGTGTTGCCTATCAGAAGTTACTTTATTCTTGCATGAAATTGATTCTATTTTCGTTTGACATCCATTATGCTCCGGAGTCCCGTGGCAAGTCCGCTCATTGACTACAATTGAGTGGAAAGCCAAGATGGAGGAGAAATGGCAGAAATTCATGTCCTTGCACACAAGGACTACCCCCGAAGACTTTGGCCCGCTTGAAATACGCTAAAGGTTGTGAAATGGATGGATGTACCCCCAGGGCCACACGACTCAGTATCACCCAGCTGGAAAGTTAAGACACTCACTGATTCCTGAGAATGGCTGTTATTCATGCAAATATTTTGTTCCTATGTTCCTTCATGGGTAACTGCACAGAGTAACAAAAAACACCTACTCAGCTTACAGCTTGGCAGCCACAGAAGCTTATGTTTTCTAGAGACAAAATGAGAAGCAGGTTTCCCATCGCTAAGTCAAAATAAAATAAAGCATCCAGGGAAACCACTGTGCCTCCCGTCACTGGGGTCCGTGGAGTAATACTGTTTAGGTCAAGGTGTCCCGGATAAAGGAAAGGGGGAAGGGGAGAATAAGCATTTGAGCGATATGTTTTCACAGAGACCAAGAGGCCAGCTAAGCTAGGGGGGGTTTGTTTCTTATTTTGTCCTTTCTTCTTAGAAAAATGAGAAAACATGAGCTGGGGTGTAGCTCAGGGGGAGAGTGCTTGCCTGGCATGTGCAAGGCCCTGGGTTCCATCCCTAAGCACTACAAAAAAAAGAAAGAAAAAGAAAAACTCCTCCTCTTTTGATCAGCAAAAGGAGGTTGCATTATTGAGAGAGAGTTATATCCCATATTGTATTTCATTTATAATATTGCAGATTGACATCTTTGCGGGGAGCTTAAGTCTTAGCAAAACCAAACCACTGAGAAGGTACCTTTATCTCACAGCAAAATGAAAACCCACTTTATACTTCTCTACAAAATACAGTCATTCAACTGGCAAGCATTTAGTAACAACAACCAAATAAGGACCTAGAGGGGAAATTAAATAAGAAGATGCTGTCCCTTTGCTCCAGACAGGCCATCTCATGGTGGAGATATTTATCCAAATCAGTCATTATGTCAGAGTTAAAGGAGAGATACAAGTTGGAGGATTCGTGGAGGAACTAGCATTTGACCTGCGCTTTGAAAGACGGCAGGATTGTGGTATATAGAGATGAGGGATAGGAAGGGGACACAGCCGCTTCAGGAACCTGCATTAACAAACAGGAGCAGGCCAGAAATACAGGGCATCTTTAACCTGGGCAAATAGCACAGTAGGGGCTGGGGATGCAGCTCTATCACTGAGCTTGCCTCTGATGCACGAAGCACTGGGTTTGATCCCCAGCACCACAAAATAAAGAAGAATATAGCAAAAATATCATTGCTAGGTTTTACCTGTCTGGGATAAGCAGTGGTGTATAAGAAAAGTCAAGTTAGGGCTGTGTAGGAGGACCTTGAGTGCCAAAGTTAAGACTTGGTAATTCACTATGGAGATCCACTTTTCTGCTCTGCCCATAGTAGCAGAAAACAGTAAAACAGCATTCCAGCTGGACATGGTGGCACACACCTGTCATCCCAGCGGCTCAGGAGGCTAAGGCAGGAGGATCACAAGTCCAAAGCCAGCCTCAGCAACTTAGGCTCTAAGCAACTTAGCCAGATCCTATCTCAAAATAAAAAAAATAGAAAGGGCTGGGAGTGTGACTCAGTGGTTAAGTGCCCCTGGGTTCAATCCCTGTTGCCAAAAATAAATAAATAAATAATAAAGCATTCTTTGAGGGAAGGAGGGGAGAATGACCAGGTGGAGGCTAGGGAATGTTTAAGACAGTGAAATAATTCTGTATGACACTGTAATGGTGTTGTATGTCATTATCCTTTTATCAAAATTCATAGAACTATACGAGGCAAAGGATAAATCTAATATAAACTGTGGACTTCTGTTCATAATAGTGTATCAGTATTAGTTCACCAGTTCACGTGTACCACCTGAGTACAAGATGTTAAAAATAGGAAAAACTTAACTGTATTGTGAGGAGGGAAAAGAGGGGCGGGGAGAAGTTAGCCAGGACCTCTCTGCTCAATTTTATATAAACTTAAAACTGCTCTTCTTGAAGAAAAAAAAAACTGCTCTAAAAAAAAGTAAGGGATATTATTTCTTTTCTGAAATCCTCCAGGCCATGAAATGTACTATAAGTACAAATTTTTCTAGAAGCTTCATATTTCATCATAGAACTCACATGAACTTTTCACTCTATTCGGTGACACATCAGTAGCTATTTTCATGTTAAAATTTTCCCCAGAATTTTCCAACAAAACAGACAATCCCTTAGGGATGTGATTCCTGCATTAGGAAGCATGACTCTGCTTTACGGGGAGTCACTGAAGTTGTATATCACAAAATGCAACAAAAGTGACCAATTTCTCCTGCGACCCAGTGATTTTTTTTTTTTTTTTTTGGTACTGGAGATTGAACTCAGGGGCACTCGACCACTGAGCCACATCCCCAGCCCTATTTTGTGTTTTATGTAGAGACAGGGTCTCACTGAGTTGCTTAGCGCCTCGCCATTGCTGAGGCTGGCTCTGAACTCGCGATTCTCCTGTCTCAGCCTCCCTAAGTGCTGGGATTACAGGCTTCAGCCACCGCGCCCGGCTCCAGCGATTTTTGCCTCCTTATTTTCACGTCCCAGTGTTCACACAGAGGCACGCACTCCACCTTTACCTCACTGGGTCACCTTCTTCCACGTGCAGAAACTTTGCGGCAGGCATCCTGAGAAACACCTGATAAACTCACCTTTAAGGCTAAGACAGTCTCAACAAGAGAGAGATCCTTTGATAGGAAAATAAGTGACACTGAGAAAAACTAACAGAGAAATAAGAATGGAGCATGCTGGCTGGGCGTGGTGGCACACACCTGTCATCCCAGCGGCTTGGGAGGCTGAGGCAGGAGGATGGCAAGTTCAAAGCCAGCCTCAGCAAAAATGAGGCCCTAAGCAACTCAGTGAGACCCTGTCTCTACATAAAACACAAAATAGGGCTGAGGATGTGGCTCAGTGGCCAAGTGCCCCTGAGTCAATCCTTGGTACCTCACCCCCCACAAAAAAATAAAAATAAAGAGGAAGAATGAAGCATGCTGCAGAGGCGGGCAGAGTGAATGGAGTGACCCAGGTTGGGTCAGTCTCGATGAATTTTGAAACACAGGCCACAGTTGGATGGGTGCCTCTGTCATTAGGAACACAGACTTTTTTTTCCCCCTGAATGTCATTGAGACCCAGTACGACCTTTAAGCTATCGCCAGTGTGCATTCCTCTTTCTGGTGTGTGGTGTTTACACTGCAACACAGATAACCTAAGGTTGTTTGGGTACTTATTGTGTAGATATTCAGACATGGGAGCCCAGACGGTGCCTAATGAGCCCTCTTGGAGCCTCCAGAGCACATTCACAGGACTAGTCTCCTTATTTGTCTTTTGGAGGCACTTTTGTTTTTCTTATGAAGACCACAACTGAAATCTTTAATCTCAGGCAAGAGTTTGCCTTTGAGAGCAGATTCCTGCACTCTCTGCTCTTTGGGAAAAAGCAAGAGGCTCATTCCCAGATACCCTGAGGAAAGTGGCTCTTCCTCTATACACGTTTTTCATCCATGAGAGGATAAAGAGAATATACGCAGAACAGGGTCTCTGGGTCCATCTTGCGTTTGAATCTCCCGTTTCTAGATCGTGAATCTTGAGCAAGTAATTTGACTTCCCTAATCTCACTTTCTTCTCTATAAAGTGAACACAGTGTCTCAGTTACATGGGATAAAAGGTGGAGTTTATCCATCAAGCAATCGATCCCCTTCTCCCCTGCCCCTTCTGCTAAAATTTCATAGCCATCGCATTCGGCTACTAATTCATTTTATTATTTAATCAACAAGTATTTGATAGGTGTTTTATGAGCCACACACTTTGTTAGATGGCACAAAGATAACTTCAAACAAGACAGAGACGTCGGATTTTAGGAGGCCTAGGCTCCACGAGCAGTTCATTTCTTTGTGTCCAGGTTTGGCAGTCCTGAAGTTACACAGTTCGGCACCAGTTCAGTCCACCCGAGTGAACTGTTAAAATACTCCCGTAACTGATTTTTCGACACCACTTTGAATAGTGGACTAGTTTCTCAGGAAAACCAAATCTGTCTGGTAGCTGCTACATCACGGTTTAAAGTCTACACTCACCAGAGGCTCACGAGTTCACACTAAGTACTTGGGCCCCAGACTGGTCAGGGTTTTATTTCACTTGCTGTGTTAAACACACACACACACACACACACACACTCTCAGCCTCCTTAAGTGCTGGGATTACAGGCTTGCCCCACCGCGCCCAGCTTCCTTTTTTTTTTTTTTTTTTTTTTTAATAAATCACTGAGGGTCTCACTAAATTGCTGAGGCCAGCCTCAACCTGGCAATCCTCCTGCCTCAGCCTCCTGAGCCACTGGGATTAGACGTGCACTGCTGTACCTGGCTCTGTTTGTCTTTTATATTGTTTCTTGTGTTCTTCTCTGTTTTGTTTGGGTTTCCTTTGGGCAATTAATTAAGTTAGTGCTGGACTGGATTCTGACTTTGACATTCTCTCACATATTCCCAGGTATTCACTCACGTGTTCTCAGTATGGGGAAACTTTCTCATCTAAGGAAAAGCTATATTCCTCAAAAAAGATAAATATTTGAGTGAATGTTCATAGTACAGAAGGGAGCCTTTCTAAAAGATTGATTATAATATTACCTTAAGAACAAAATTATTTTAGAATGCAGCTGAATAAATGCACATAATTTAATTTAGCAACTTATCTATTATACAAAAGCATTTAAAACACAAATAGAATAGCAAAATTTTCATCCTAAGGAGAAAAATATTTAGAGTTTCTAATTTAAGGGGGAAAAAACATGAAATTGTCCTAGAAATGCATGCTCTTTAAAAATAATCACTAACAGATTGCATCAAAAAACAAAAAGCTTCTGCACAGAGGAGGAAATAATCAACAGAACAAAGAGACAACCTACAGGATGGGAGAAAATATTTGCAAACTGTACATTTGGTAATGGGGTTGATATCTAAATACATAAGAAACCCAGATGGACAGCAAAAAAGACAAATAACCCAATTTAAAAATAGACAAAGGATCAGAATGATCATTTCTCAAAAGATGACATATGAATGGCCATCAGGTATATGAAAAAGTATTCAAAATCTCTAACGAGTGGCTGGGGTTGTGGCTCAGTGGTAAAGCACTTGCCTGGCGCATGTGAGGTACTGGGTTCAATCCTCAGAACCACATAAAAATAAATAAAAATAAAACAAATGTATTATGTACAACTACAAAAATTTTTTTTAAATCTCTAATGATCAGAGAAGTGCACATCAAAACTACAGTGAAGCCAGGCGCAGTGGCGCACGCCTATAAATCCCAGCACTTTGAGAAGCCAAGACAGGAGAATCGCGAGTTCAAAGCCAGCCTCAGCAACCGGGAGGTGCTAAGCAACTCAGTGAGACCCTGTCTCTACATAAAACACAAAATAGGGCTGGGGATGTGGCTCAGTGGTCAAGTGCCCCTGAGTTCAATCCCTGGTACCAAAACAAAACAAAACTGCAGTGAGATATGTCACCTCACACCTATTAGAATGGCTATTAGGAAAAAGAAGAAAGATATTAAGTGCTTTCAAGAATGTAGGAAAAAAAGAAACTCTTACACACTATTGGTGGGAATGTAAATTGGTGCGGCCATTATGGAAAACAGAATGGAGGTTCCTCAGAAGATTAAAAGTAGAACAACCATAGGATCCAACAATTCCACTTATATATCAAAGGAACTGAAATCAGTATGTTGAGGGGATACCTGCACTCCCATGTCCATTGCAGCACCATTCACAGCAGCCAAGATATGAAATCAACCTGTGTGTAGACAAATGAGTGGGTTCAAAAAAATCAGCATACACACCTGTGTGGTGGAATACTATACAGCCTTCAATAAGAAGATTCTGTTGTTGTGCTAAGGGAAATAAGCCAGATGCAGAAAGAAAAACATTGCATGATCTCACTTATATTTGGAATTTTTTTAAAGTCCTCATGGAAGCAGAGAGTGAAATGGTAGTTGCCAGGGAATTAGAGGTAGGAAAAATGGGGAGATGTTGGCCAAAGATTCAGTGAGGCAGGATGAGTAAGTTCTAGAGAACTAGTGTACAGCAAAGTACACTAGTTCAAGAATACTGAATTGTTTAATTTGAGATTTTATAAGAGAATCAATCTTAAGTGTCTGACTTACGTGATGAATATGTTAATTAGCTTGATTGTGATAGTCATTTTACAATGTATATATTATTAAAATATCACATTCTGTATCTTAAATATAGAATTTTTTATTTTCAGTTTACCCTAATAAAATTGGAAAACTTTATAAATAGATAAAAACAATTAACAGACTTGATTGATGATCTTTTTTTTTTCTTTTGGTACTGGGGATTGAACTCAAGGGTACTCGACCACTGAGCCACATCCCCAACCCTATTTTGTGTTTTATGTAGAGACAGGGTCTCACTGAGTTGCTTAGGGCCTCACCGTTGCTGAGGCTGGCTTTGAACTCACGATCCTCCTGTCTCAGCCTCCATAAGTGCTGGGATGACAGGTGTGAGCCACCGCGCCCGGCTGATTGATGATCTTTTTTTCTTTTGATACTGAGGATTGAACCCAGGGGTGTGCTACCAGTGACGTACATCCCTAGCCCTTTTTATTTTTTTTACTTTGAAACAGGGTCTTACTAAGTGGCCAAGGCTGACCTTAAACTTGCGATCTTCCTGCCTGGGCTTCTAGAATCACTGGGATTACACCCAGAGTGGATGATGATCTTGTGCAGAGAATGGTGAGAACAGAGTTATATGGCGTTCATGGGGACAGGCTCTATGGAACTAGACTACTGTAGGAGTGTCTATTAGGATACCCAGGTACAGGTGACTTCCTGCTTATCATAAAACAACCCCCATCGCATTAAGAATTTGATTGTGTTCTCATCCCTCCTTCCAATAACGTAGATGAGACTGCTTTACCAGTGTCTCTCTATGTTCCCTCTCTGTGTGTCCTTAAAAGCCCGCTCTGTTCTCCAGGGCCTGACTTCATCAAGTTTTCTCTTTCCCATTTCAGAAATCACCATGGTGGACACAGAGATGCCGTTCTGGCCCACCAACTTTGGGATCGGCTCCATGGACCTCTCCGTGATGGACGACCATTCCCACGCCTTCGACATCAAGCCCTTCACCACCGTCGATTTCTCCAGCATTTCCACCCCACACTATGAAGACATTCCATTCACCAGAGCTGATCCAATGGTGGCTGATTATAAATATGACCTGAAGCTCCAAGAGTACCAAAGTAAGAGGTTTATGTTCACTTTGTGCACTATAAAGACCCTGGAATAAATGCTCCCGAGATTAGAGCTCTAGAGAGAAGGCATTTACCTTTGATATAGGGATCTGCGCTAGGCCAGAAAGGAAGGTGGGATATACATGTCCCCAGGTCCATCTTTCCCTTTTCTCCTTTGCTCCCTCCCTCCTTTCTTTCCTTTCTTGCTTACTTCTTAGCATTTTCTGAGATGATTACATCGCCATGGCTATCTCAGGCTGACTCCATCACTCCCTTTATAAGTTAATAAGTAACAGTTGCAAGTTACATATAACTTACCATCAGTAAATTTCTAGTACCGTCTTTTTTTTCCCCTATTCTGTGATTTGTGAAATTTACATTGAAAAACCTGCCTTTGTGGCTCAAGTTTACATTCTAATGTTGTAAACTTAAAATTGTACAATTCAACATTGCAAAAGTCTATAGATCTTCTTGCCATTCAGTCAGTGAACATCACATCAGCCTCAAGAAAAAAAAAAAAACTAGAATTGCACTTTTCAAGATAAAGCATAATTTCTGTGATGCTGTTTCCTTGATCGTTATCTCATTGTGGGCTGATGTGCTGGTTTTCCAAAGCCACCGCTGTGTAATTGGCAACCATTATTTGACAATAAGTAAGAACTTCCTGTATTTCTAGTTTTATTTCTTAGATAAATAGTACGCTTGGTTATATTTATCTGTGTGGTTTTCAGTTTAGCCTAATATGGAAATTTAATAAGCCCCAACTTAACCAGTAAAAGGTAGGACTTGCTTTCCAGAGGTTTCTCCTGCTCTCAAAGATCATTTTGCAAACTCTCTCTTTTGACTCACAGTTGTTGATAACCGGGGTTCTTACTTTCTTGTACCTTTCAACGGGGCACATGGTGACATGCCAAAGCCTTGTATTGTTTTCTGCGTCAACTCCCTGTGTTTTTTGCATGTCCTGTAGTGCCTTCACCCTGATGGCATGAAGGTGTACGGTGACAGTGGCCACCAGCCTTAGTGCCTCTCTCCGCAGGATTTTTTTCCAGGTAATAACGATCTTCTCCCCTCTTTTCCCTGCACAGGTGCGATCAAAGTGGAACCGGCATCCCCACCTTATTATTCTGAAAAGACTCAGCTCTACAACCGGCCTCATGAGGAGCCCTGCAACTCCCTCATGGCCATCGAGTGCCGTGTGTGTGGAGATAAAGCTTCTGGGTTCCACTACGGGGTCCATGCCTGTGAAGGATGCAAGGTAACCAGCAAATCGCTCATCACAACAGTTCCCTGATAATGTGCCCCTTTCGTTTCCCTTTGCAAACCCACTCCAAGGAATTAAAATCAAATTGGCACATTTATTTTCAGGGTGGAGGCCAAACCCATTCTTCAAGTAGTAGAATATTCAAAGATCTAAGAAACACTGATGAAAGCAGGATTGGTTCACCCCACCCCTTCCTTTCTGCAAGTGGGTCCTTCAGCAGTGATTTATGTCAGCCCTTGAGTCTTGCAGATTTTTTAAATTATTTTTTAACAAAGTGATTTGTCGGGGCTGGGATTATAGCTCAGCGGTAGAGCGCTTGCCTCGCATGCGTGAGGCCCTGGGTTCGATCCTCAGCACCACATACAAAGCAATAAAATAAAGACATTGTGTTCATCTACAACTAAAAAAAATTTTAAAAAAAACAAAGTGATTTGTCCAAGATGTCATGGTAAGATGGTCAAATGATGAGCCAGCACCAGGACCCAGATTTCCTGAATTCTCTAGTACAGTTTTCACTCTGCCAACCATTTTATATGATGTAAAGATTGACAGTTACTTGTGTATGTTTATCATTGATTCCTTAGAATAGCCCCATAAGGCTAAGCTTATTTGTGGCCACATTACAGATAAAGCAATTATAGATTAAGGACTTGGGGGGTGACACTCCATGGTAGAGCACTTGCCTAGCATGTGCAAAGCCCTGGGGTCAATCACCAGTACTGAAAAAATAAAATAAAGAAAATGAATTATGGATTAGCCAGCCCTGTCCAAAATTGGTAACTGGCAGAGTGAGGTGTAGGATGTGGCTCTTATTCAATATCAGCTCCTAAGCCAGTGGTGCTCTGGGTTCCTTATTCCAATATTGGTCTGAGCCATGTATTGTGGACAAGCAAACAGATACAACTATTTCAGCAAGGAGAGACTATTTAATTCAGACATTTCATAATGTGATGCCCCAATTTATTAGAAAAATATGCTAATGCACTAGCAGTTTGATATGCAGCCTTTTAAAATAATAATATAATCAATGAATAAATAGTATGAAAATGAAGCTATGAGACAGCAGTTAGGCAGAAGCCAGGACATCTGGGGACGATGTGACCAAAAAGGAAATGAATTTTCACTGTTCTTACCATGCGCCAGATCTCAGCTCAGGTGCTTCTGCGTAAATCGTTATTTAACCACATTCTACCAAAGTTTTCTCATCTATAAAATGATACAGTTGAGGCAGGTGGTCACTACAGTCCTTTTAGTTCTACTAGTTTGTAACTTTTTTAAATATTTTTTAGTTATACATGGACACAATGTCTTTATTTTGTTTATTTATTTTTATGTGGTGCTGAGGATCGAACCCAGTGCCTCACACATGCAAGGCAAGCCCTCTGCCACTGAGCCACAATCTTAGCCCAGTAGTTTGTAACTTTAAAGGTAAATTCATGTTTTAAAAAGGGACAAGCTGATTGTCACCTGTCCTGGTTGCTCAGAGTCACCAGCCAGTCACATCGACACCAGCCCTGAGTCACCTTGTGTGTTGAATAACTTGGCTATGTCAGCTGTCCGAGCTCTGATTCATCTCTAAATTCTGTATTTCAAAATGACTCCTTAAAATGCTCCTGGTGAGAGGGACGTTTGTTTAAAATACTTAAACCCCTTCATTCTATGATTAGAACCAAACTCGAATATCTATAATCATGAGTGAAATCGTTATACGCGGTTTCCTAAGATCTCGATGATACCATGAGCGTGTCATTTTATTGAGTTAGATTTACAATTTTTTGAGTAAGTTGTTGCTAAATTCTGAACCATATTTATCTAAAGACACTGTTCAGTTTGCCATGTTTATTAATGCACATTAATAAATAAGTGTGGTCGAGGATGTGGCTCAGAGGTAGAGCACTCGCCTAGCATGGCAAGCCCTGAGTTCCAACCCCAGCTCCACCAGAAGGCAGAGACAGAGAATAAACACTTAATAAAATCTGCAGAATAGTCAGGTACAGTGGCACATGCCTATAATCCCAGCAACTCAGGAGGCTGAGACAGGAGGATTGCAAGTTCAAGACCAGCCTCAGCAATTTAGTGAAATCAGCCTCAAAAACTAACAATGAAAAAGGCTGGGGGGTGTAGCTCTGTGGTAAAGTGCCCCTGGATTCATGCCCTGGTACCAAAAAGCAAAACACCTACAGAAAACATGTACGTACTCACCTACCATAGATAAAAATCACCCAAATGAAAAACAATAGAAGAGTAGGGCATGGTGGCACAAGCCTGTAATCCTAGCACTTAGGAAGGCTGAGACAGGAGAATCGCAAGTTCAAAGCCAGTCTCAGCAACGGTGAGGCGCTAAGCAACTCAGTGAGACCCTATCTCTACATAAAACACAAAATAGGGCTGGGGATGTGGCTCAGTGGTCAAGTGCCCCTGAGTTCAATCTCCAGTACCAAAAAAAAAAAAAACAAAAGAAAAGAAAATTGGGCATTGTATACTAATCTGTGATGATTTGCATGACATCCAAAACGTGGATTACAGAATTCCTAGAGTAAAATGCAAAGAAAGTCATGTCTCCCTGCAAAGGAAAAATAGACACCTATGCATTGTAAAGATAATAAGAAAACTGTTAGTGGGACAATATAATCTGACCTTTCCAAGTATGAGTCAGTAAATTCTGGAAGTATGGCATGTACAGGGACCAGTGGAGGCACCTAAGACTCTTTCAAGCCATTCAGGAGTTGGAGAATGTTTTTGTAATAGTATTAAATTGTTATTCACTTTTTTTTACTCTCAGAAGTAGAGTGGAGTGCTCTTAAGGTTATGTGACTTAGCGTTCTGACACTAGCTCTGATAGCTAACAGCGTATCTGCTTGTATGCTCTTGGATATAGTAATTTCTCTATTTTGAGTGGGGACCCATGGTGATCCCGGCTCCTTGGGAGGCCTAGGCAGGAGGATCCCTTCAGCCCGGAGTTTTGAGGCTACCCTGGGCAACATAGTTTGAGACCCCTATCTCAAAATAATTTTTTTGTCAGTTTTAATTCTTAGTCTGAAAAGTATCAGTAGATGTAATCCACATCAATAAAAGTTCTCTAGGGTCTTCAGTAGTTTTTTAAAGATTCAGAGATCAAAAAGTTTGAGAACCACTTGTTACAGGGCATTGAGGCTGAAGAAGTGTAATTACTCATTCTTTGTCCTCAGGACCTACACAAATCTATTACCACCTCCTGAATACAGCCACATTAGACCAGTGGCTATCAGTAATCAAAGATATCTCCTTACCTTATCACCAATGTGTAATGAAAACCAAGAAAATGAAATTAGAAAATGTGCTTGACTCTTCTGTATGAATTTTAAAAGGTGCTTTGGGAGCTGGCTGCAGTGGTGCACATCTCTAATCCCAGCAGCTCAGGAGGCTGAGGCAGGAGGATCATGAGTTCAAAGCCAGCCTGAGCAACTCAGCAAGGCCCTAAGCAATTTAGCAAGAACCTGTCTCGAAATAAAATTTTAAAAAGGGCTCAGGATATTGCTCAGTGGTTAAACACTCCTGGGTTCAATCCCCAGTAACCCACACCCCCCCTCAAAAAAAGTGCTATTTGGTTTACAGTTTACTATTTGCCATTTGGGTAGAATGCTGGATATACCCATAATTAAAATCAAATTGATCATAAGGCTGCAGAGTAACTTATGGATTGAAAGAAGTAGTGATATTGCATAGGACAGCTGTTGGTAGATCTTAAACAACTTTACAGTGCCAATGAGGCGGGTTTGCATTAGTGAGCCTTGTCAAAAATGGAACAATTAGGAATGAATAGATATGGTTTAGATTCAAATGAAGTAGTCGAAGATTCTAGGTGTGTTAATATTGTAGATTTATGCAAAATTAAACCTCGAGCTACTACAAGATAGATAGGCCTTAGGGCTGAGGTCATAGCGCACTTGCCTAGCATGTATAAAGCACTGGGTTCGATTCTCAGCACCACATATAAATAAATAGATTCGTTGACAACTGAAAAAAATTTTTTTAATCATTAAAAAAAAAGATGGATATGCCTTAGAGTTTGCAAAGCTATCATTTATTGCTTACAAATTAGACATCTATTTTTTCTTTAGTAGGTTATTCTTTTCTTAGTCCATTTTAATTAATGAATGAAATATCTGAGGCAATGTCCATATGGAGAAAAGAGCTATCTATGGCTCATGGTTCTGATCCAAGGTCAGAAGCCTACATCTGGTGATGGCCTTGTTGATGCAGAATCTCAGTACAGCCCAGGGCCCATCCTGGCAAGAGACAGGGAGCATGTGTGGGCGTGTCTTCTGGTCCCTCCCCCTCTTCTCATAAAACCATCAGGATTTAATCATGGGGGCTCCTTCCTGACCTCCTGATCTAATCCTAACCACTTCCCAAGACCCCATCTCCAAACACCATTGTTGGATTAAGTTGCCACACCCTTAATACCTCAGAGGGGGATTACATTTCAACACATGATCCCTCGGAGGTTGCACTCAAACCACAGCCAAGCCGTAGCAATTTTTTCTTGAATCTTCAGTGAAAGATCATTTAGAACCATAGATTTACCTAAAGAAAATCTATTTAGTAAAGAAAATCTACTGTACTATACAAAGTGATCTCCTTTTATACTTCTATGGAGAACCCTACCTCAAGAAGCGTTCTGTGTGTGTGTATGTGTGTATTAATTATGCAGAATAATGGATTTATTTGTGTTTGTTTATTTCTGTATGCTTATAACATACTTCAATCATACCCCCTTCCCCCATTACCCTCTCTTACCCTTCCCTCCCCCACCTCTTCTTAGCCTTTCCTCTTCTCTGATAGTGTCCAGGAGGGGAGTTAAATATATTCCTGCCTGCCTGTAGCAGCTCGTTGATTCATTGCCCTCCCCTTGTCCCGCTTCATGGGATACACTGGACTTTAAAATTAACAATGCCAAGCCGGCTGCAGTGGCGCACACCTGTAATCCGAGCACTTTGGGGGGCTGAGACAGGAGGATCGCGAATTCAAAGCCAGCCTCAGCAACGGCAAGGCGCTAAGCAACTCAGTGAGACCCTGTCTCTACATAAAACACAAAATAGGGCTGGGGATGTGGCTCAGGGGTCGAGTGCCTCTGAGTTCAATCCCTGTTACCAAAAAAAAAAAAATATTAACAATGCCATTCTGAAGCCTCATTGCACCCAAAATTTTGTTTAAAAAAATTAATTAAGGAGGAATTGGACAAAGCTTAAATGCAAGAAGAAAGGAAACAAACCAGGAATTGCCTTCTCACAAACAAATGTGGAGACTTTAGAATAAATATATGCACAGAACCATTTTCTGAAATGGTGACGCAGGCACCTTCATCCCCCCAATCCACAGAGTACGCAACAGAAAAAGAAGTTGCTGAAAGAATAAAAAAAAATAAGAATGAAAGTTGAAACTACATTGTCTTACTTACTCTGAAATAATAGAGTATCGTTAGGGAGTTTCTTTATCATGAAGGAACGTTGGAGAAGTTGGCTCTGTTCTCTCTCTCTTTTTTTTTTAACAGAAAAACACTCAGTAATATCCTTACATCTTCCTCTCAGTTCTTGGAAGAGTCAAAAGATAAGAAAATCAATTATCTTGAAGTTAGTGGAAAAAAGAAACAGTAAAAGCAAGTTCAGGGTGTGTATCTAGAGATACTCAGTTCAAGAATTTATATAACATACAGTACATAAGCGATACTCAGAATCATTATTCTTTTTTTTTTTTTTTAAAGAAACATTTTTTAGTTGTAGGTGGACACAATATCTTTATTTTATTTATTTTTATGTGGTGCTGAGGATCGAACCCAGTGCCTCACGCATGCAAGGCAAGCATTCTACCACTGAGCCACAATCCCAGCCCAGAATCATTATTCTTTAGCATTGAAAGATCCTGAACCATCCCACAAAAGAATATGGTTCACTTTTGAAAGGCATCATAGGAGCCAGACTAAAAATGGGCATTACGAGGTTTAAACTTAAATAACATAATTCTCTTATCAATAAACTTTCCTGTCTAGCCATGCCAAATAACTGAATACTCTGTGACCCACCCCTTTGTCAGCATGCCAAGCAGCATTTCAACCATTGATATTAATTTTTAAAAATGAAAATCAGAAGTTGTGGAACATCATAAACTACATATGTTCACAGTGACAAAAATCAAAGTTTTCACCAACATTTTTCAGTGAAAACAGTTCTTTTTTTGGTACTGGGGATTGAACTCAGGGGCACTCGACCACTGAGCCACATCCCCAGCCCTATTTTGTGTTTTATGTAGAGACAGGATCTCACTGAGTTGCTTAGCGCCTCCGCCATTACATTAGCCTTTTACTAATCCATGGGGAGAAAACCACAGCTTTGTAATATCCAGAGGTCCTCGAACCTTTTGAGAATTAAAGCAGCTTCTCCTTCCAGCAGATCCTACATGGGACATAATCTTTGAGATATTGCTAATCTCCTAAGAGGCCTCCAAAACAACAGCATCAACAATGACCCAAAGCCCTAGGTTTTGAGCCAGGAGCTACAGGGACACTTCAGGGGCAGTTTTCTCCTGACAAACTCCCATAGAGGCCCCGAGGTGCAGTACTTTGCCAAAGACAGATGCCTATCTCAGTGTCCTAAGCCATCAGTGAGGAGGAGCTGAGTCTGGGGTTTTGGACTGAGCCAGGATTCTGAAGTCATAAGTCAGTGGCATCCAGCAGAAGCATTTGCAAAATCTCTTTGAAGGAAAGACTTCTCAGTGTGGACCCTATAGGATTTCCACAAAGTCAAGAGATGATTTCAAAATAAAGTATCCGTAAGACAGCAGTCACCTTGAATGAAGTTCATCAGAAACGAAAAAATTGTCCCCTACCCAAGGAAAGCAGAAATTAGGGTTGCCTGAAACAGAACACAGAACAACTACGTAAAAAGAAAGAGGGTAGGCCCAGTGTGATGGCTCATGCCTATGATCCCAGCAGCCTGGGAAGCTGAAACAAGAGGAGCACCTAAGACCAGGTATTGGGGGCCAGCCTCACCAACATAGGAAAACCCTCTCTCAACAAAACAAAACCGAAGAGTTGACCGCCAAGTGTTGGAAAGAGTAGAATTTTCATAAACTGTTTGTGGACGTGTAAATTTATGTATAAGCACTTTGGAAAACAAGCTGGCATTAGCATATAAAATTTAACACTCATATCGTACACTATAGAAACTCCATGCCAATGTAATTCTTGTAACACGTACATCGTAAAATATTTACAAGGGTATTTATAGAAGCACTGCTCGTAATAGCAAAAAAATTGGCAGTGATGCTAACAGCCATCACCGTAGGAGTAGATTAATAAATCGGGGTATAGTCATCAAATGAAATAGTACATAATTGTGAAAATGAATAAATTATGCTGCTGTAATGCACCAATAAAAATATATCAAAGAAAATGAATAAATCATGGCTTTTCACTAGAAAGTGAATAAATTTTAGAAACCAAATACTAAATTTATAAAAACAAAGAGAGAGATTTCCCCCCAAAATCACATATCATATGAAATCACTCAAGCCCTCAGAGCAAGCATAGTGATACGAATGTTGTTTAGTTTCACATGCTGGTTGATAAAGTTGGCTTGTCACGAAGGGCAAGGAAACAGTAAACACGAAACAGAGAACAGTGATGGCTTTGTCATGGGGAGGACAGAAGCAAGAGTTGGAATAATACAGAAATAAATGCAAGTTGCTGGTCATGATCTTAAGTCTAGGGTTGGATAACGGGCATTACTGATTTTCTCATTTGTAATTAATATCATGTTTAATCAGAATGAAAAAAAATTAGAGGAAAAGAGCATGTCAGTGGCCTTTGTAAAGTCTGTCACATTTTAGAATCACCAGCTATCAGAGATGGATAAGCTTTTCTCATCCTCCCAGGGCTGAGGTGAGGCCAGAAAGGAAGTTAAGTGACATGGGTGTCATTTTAGCAGGGTGCTGTTGCAGGTATTGCATGTGTCCACGGGTGAAGAGACAATCCCACCCCCGTGTAGCTCATGATTTTAATTGAGAAGCAGGGGAGGGCTAAAACAGAAACCTTAAACATCATAGGAAGTTTCTGTGATATTTGAGAAAGTTCTAGTGCTATCGGAAGCCAGATAAACTATAGCAGAGTAAAGGGGACCAAGAGTTCCTGAAGAGAAGGGGGCAGGGACAGGCCATAGCATTCATTAGGGTGGTTGAGGCTCATTGAGAAGGTGAGATACTATCAAAACTCACATTGTAGGTATACAGGTTGAGTGTCCCTAATCCGGAATCCACAGTGCTCCGAAAGTTTTGAGCACCAGCATTGATGCCAAGGGAACTCAGCCTGTATTTAGAAAAAGAGCTTCTCATTTGAGAGAAAGAAGTGAGGAGTGACTTTGAAGATTTTTTTTTTGGCTTGAGAGGGTGGAAAGGATCGAGTGGTATTGTTCACAGGGGATGAGCAGGACTTCAGTTCTGGACATGGTGGAGTGGAGATGGCTGTTGGGTTTCCAAGTAAAGATGTCAAGTAAGCAGCAGAACATGTGTGTCCAGACATCAAGATAAAATTCTGGAGAAAGTCAGTATCTATGCCTGTGGCACAACCAATACCAATTCCGTGCTTTTTGTACCAAGGGGGACCTGAAAGTTTGAAAGAATTGTTTCCTGAAGATGAACATAATAGAAATGAATAGAAATTTGATAACTCTCGAAAATGGAGTGAGAAGACACTTCTGATTGCAAACTTTTCCCACCGATCTCCAAAAGATGTAGCAAATAGAGCCAAACATCCACTTTGCCCCAAATGGACGTATTTGCCATTTTGAGATAGCGTATTCTCTGAGGATTTCCGTATTACTTGTCTCATTATTTCCTACTATCTCCTTCTGTCTGAAGGCTCCGACAGGGAGGCTCTCTTTCAACCATACCAATAAATGAAACATTCAGCAGGAAATTATGCAACATAGAGAATTTTTTTAAAAAATTATCCACATGTGGATTTTTATTGGCCCCGATCATGTTTTAGAATGAAATGATTCTAACTTTGCCAAACTGTTTAGCACAATTATAAAGGCTGAGGCCTGCTGTTGGAATGATTTGCAGAGAGGCTGGACCGATTACATGGTGTTTTATTTGCATTACATTTAATCCAGAGCACTTCTTAGAGCTGGCTGAAAAGCAAACACAGAGCCAGGGTACACTAAGTGACATCAGTTGGATGTGCTCAGTACATCTGAGACCTAAAAAAGCACACTGGAGATTCATCCTCTGGCTCTTTTTCTTTTTTAATAGCAAAGAAATAAGTTTGAGAAAGGCTAAGGGACTTGCCTAAGGCCTCCAGCGGGTAAAACTGTTTTAAGAACCTGCCTTTTCTGATACCCAAGCCCATGTACCTCTAGCTATGGGTTTTCTCTTCCAAGTGTCCCAAAGACTTAAAATTTGCTTTTTTTTTCCTTCCCATATCCCTATGCAGGGTTTCTTCCGGAGGACCATCCGATTGAAGCTTATTTATGATAGATGTGATCTAAACTGTCGGATCCACAAAAAGAGTAGAAATAAATGTCAGTACTGTCGATTTCAGAAATGCCTGGCCGTGGGGATGTCTCATAATGGTAAGTGAACATTTGTCACCCACCGTAAACCCTGTCATGCTCTCGGTAGCTGCCAGGTCAGCGGGCACCAGGGCCCTTGATGGAAATGCATAGTTTCCCTACAAAACATCAGGTTTCAGAATGTCACGTGCCATTAAGACATTTCTCACTTAGGTCAGAGATTTTAAATTCTTTTTTTTTTTTTTTTTGGTACTGGGGATTGAACTCAGGGACACTCAACCACTGAGCCACATCTCCAGCCCTATTTTGTGTTTTATGTAGAGACAGGGTCTCACTGAGTTGCTTAGCACCTCGCCGTTGCTGAGGCTGGCTTTGAACTCACGATCCTCCTGTCGCAGCCTCCCTAAGTGCTGGGATTAGAATCCTTCTCTCTGTGGCTGAGCCTCAGCAGTGATGATAGGAGAAAAGACTTGATAACCTGGCGGGGACGGGGAGGGGGACAATGGGAAAAACTGTACTGTTTTAAAATAAAGGCAGTGATTATTATGATTGATTTTATGCTGCTTTAAAACAGTTACACTTAATGTGTATCAGCAGTTTCTAAGTTAAATGGGAGAAAATCCTGAAGAATTCTGTAAATGGCATTTTAAGTGGCATATCCGAATTTAGATTTATGCACTTCATCTTTCTGGGTTTTTTTTTTTTCCTTTACTATGCAAAGATGAATATAGCTCTGTCCTTGACTTCAAAAAACAGGAAGATTGCAAGTTTGAGGTCAGCCTCAGCTACTTACAAATAAAAAGGGATGGAGATATCACTCAGTACTAAAGTGCCCTGGCTTCAATGCCCAATACCAAAATAAATAAATAAATAAATAACAAAACAATGACAAAAAAAAAGAAAAAGAATGAGAAAGATAAATTCAAAATCATTATGAGTTGAAGAAATAAAAAAAATTCCAAAGTGACCAAAGTAAATCCAAAGTTTCATTTCATTTGGTATCTAGTTTGCCCTCCCTCCATCTATCCTTCTTGCGTTCCTTCCTTCCTTCTTCAGGTAATCAGATCCAGGGCCTTGCTCACAGTGTGTACACACTCTACCACTGAGCTACATTCTCAACTCTGATTTTTTCTTTGGTTCCATCTCTCTCAAAACTAATCTAGTAAAAAATATCGTCTTTGCAGCCAATCCTCATCTATATGATTAATTTTGTTGTTGTTGTTCCCTAGTGCAGATGTTTGGTTTCCACAATGGAAATCATCAAGATATCTGTGAACCACTAATTGGTTGATACTCTACCCTTTAAAAATAATTTTGCAGAATTAGAGTTGTTAGCATAGATCAGTTCCTCCAAAGGCATGAATCTCTTATGAATAGAGCTATCAACAGCATTGGACAGGACGGGAATTTGGTCCAACTTTCCTCAACAGTTGACCACATCTGCTTTGTACAACTGCAGTCACTGATTGCAAAATAATTTGCTGGTTAAATTCCATCCGTCTCCTTTTTATTTCAAACCTCATAAAACATAAGGGCAAGTTTTCAAGTCAAGAGAGCTCTCTCTATTTTACATGATGCAATCAAGTTGCAATAAACTTATTTTATCTTTATGAAGAAACCCTGGACTCTGAGGTCATTATCATCAAGATAGCACAGGAAAGTCTGCCCATTCTATTCATAATGCTGTTTGGCTTTTGCTGATTAAAAAAATTGTCACTTCATACATTCATGTGAAACATAATTCCTGGTACTTTCAGGCACTGCACATGTTGATGTAAAATGTCTCCTGCTGTTTACAGGCACAGCAAACATTTACATAAAATATATCTCTTGTTGCTTATTGTTTATAGGCAAATATTATTTATAGCCCAACCTACTGGCTGGTGGTGTAGCTCAGTGGTAGAGTGTGTGCTTAGTGTGCAGAAGACCCTGGCTTCCATTCCCAGCCCTGGAAAAAAAAAAAAAAAAGCCACGTGCATGTAGTATGGATAGTATAATTACCTCCTCCCAGAAAAGTCCGAGAGATACCATAAACTTGACAACAAGGTCATCTTTGAACTTCATGCAACAATTAGGTTATTCTATTTCAAGAGAAGGATAATCTTGATGAAGTGTTCAGTTCTTGTAAAAGCAAGAAAAAATTAGGAACTGAATATCAGTACATGAGAGACATATGCAGCTCAACACTTAAAGGATTGCAAACATGCTAAGAAAACCCTCCTTAGAGGTTTTTATGGCAACGTGTTCCTTGCACAGAAAAGAAAGCATCCACACGCTCCAAACACAAGAAAGGAAATGTAATAACATTTTATAAGTGTTGCCTGTTATTCTGATGAAGAAAACATTTCTAAATACAAAGTCTTCTAGGTGGTTGTGGTCACTGTTTAAAGTTCATGACTTTGGGGATAGAGCTTAATGGTAGAGTACTTGACAAGCATGCAGGAGGCCCTGGGTTCAATACCTCGGGCTGCAAAACAGAACAAAAAAAACCTCATTACTTTGTCCAATATAATACAATAGTAATGATGTTTCCATTTATGTATAGTGCCTTTTTAAGTTACCAAAGGAGGCATTTAGCATTATGCCATGCATAATGAAAACTCAGTTTTCAGTGTCCACAAGAAAAAAATGAACATCCCCCAAAGCAAGTTCACCCACCCCATTCTATATCACGATTATTTCTGTTCTTTGGTCTCTATTAATCCATTCAGTGTATTTATTTGAAGGCAGATTCCGAAGTAAGTATAAAAGAATCCTAAGGGTCCTGGGAGATACAATTGGAAAATTACTGAAATTAGTGATCACTAAATTCTTTCAACTTTGAAATTTCTATTGTTCCTTTTAATCAGAAAACCTAACTCGTTGAATCTTTCCCTTTTTTTTTTTTTTGTTTTTTTTTTTTTGTACTAAGGATTAAACCTAAGGACACTTAACCACTGAGCTACATCTCCAGCCCTTTTTTATTTTTATTTTTATGTTTATTTTGAGACAGGGTCTCATCAAGTTAACTTAGGGCCTTGCTAAGTTGCTGAGGTTGGCTTTGAACTTGTGATCCTCCTGCCTCAGCCTTCTGTGTTGCCACCATGCTCGGCAAATTTTTCACTTTTTAACCAAATATTACATATCTCATAGGCAATGCTGCAGTCTTTCCAAATGTCCCAAATATGTAGGCACCTCATGTGTCAGTTGCATGAATTTGAAAGTTTTCACCTCTGTTTTGGTGCCATAATAATATAATTTACATGCCTGAATCAGGTGTAAATGTTCTTAAGGATTGCTCAGCAATTTAAGGCAGTTCGTTTAATGATTATTTAGTAATACAGGCCCAGACTACAAATCCAAAGCAGGCTGGGTTGGAGAAAGTGTAAATGTTATATTAGATTATGTATGATAGGTTAGTCAGCTTCCCGTCACTATAAGAGATACCTGATGTAAACCAGCTTATACAGAGAAAAGGTTTGTCTTGGCTCACAGTTATGGGGATTCTAGTCTATGAACAGTTGGGCCTGTGGCAAAACAGCTTATAATGGCAGGAAGCACCACTCATCTCATAGCCTAGGAGGAAAAAAGAAGAGGAAGGTGTTGGGGTCCCATATGTCTCCTTCAAGGAGATGCCCCCAGCAACCTAACTGCTTCCCACTAAGCCCCACCTCTTAAAGGTTCTGCCACCTCCCACAGTGCTACAGACTGAGGACCCATCCTTTAACCCATCAGCCTTTGGGAGACATTCCAGATCCAAACTGTAGCATGTGGTTAAAGCTCTTTGGGTGGAGTTTTTATCCTGATTGTGCCACGTAGCCTAAACACTGTAGAGGAACATGATTTCAGAATCTTCCCAGTTGGAAACATGGTTATCTCTCAAATACCCATTTTCAGCATTGGGTACAAAAAGCACTCAGGTGTTGGATTGACCGATGTGCTCCCAAACTATTTTTTTTTTTTTTTTTTAAGATTTTTTTTTTTAGTTGTAGATGAACACAATGTCTTTATTTTATTGCTTTGTATGTGGTGCTGAGGATCGAACCCAGGGCCTCACGCATGCGAGGCAAGCGCTCTACCGCTGAGCTACAATCCCAGCCCCCTATTTTTTTTTTTTATTGTAGATGGACACAATGTCTTTATTCTATTGCTTTGTATGTGGTGCTGAGGATCGAACCCAGGGCTTCACGCATGCGAGGCAAGCGCTCTACCGTTGAGCTACAATCCTAGCCCAACTCCCAAACTATTTTGTTTCTTGTTTTCCTGTAAATAATCAAGATAAATACACATTCTAAATATTTTGGTCACTTAGCTCTCCATCATTTCTAGACAACAGGTCAGTCCCACCAATTGCTCAGAAGGCTTCCTGAGTCATTCCAAGCACAGCCAGCTCAGTGCCCCATCTAGACACCACCTTTAGAGCAAAGCTCAAAATGAAAGCAAAGCAGAAATAAAGACTTCCTTAGCTGCCCGGGGGTACGTGTCACTTACTAGGTGATGACTGCACCAGCTACTGCTTGCCAGAGAAGCTGGTATCTATAGAATCTTGATAAAAAATATTCTCACAGATCATGTTGCTTCAGTCAAATGGGTGCTTGCACATATTTTTAGTTTTTTTAAGTAGCGATTTTTGTTTTAAAAGCCCTTAATATCACCCATCTGCTTTATTGTGTCCTCTTTAAGAAAATAATTGCATCATTAAGAATTTTGACAAGTGAATATTTCATATTCAGAGCTGCCTTTCGTGTATGAAATGACTAGTAGTAAGTCTAGGGTCAGCACATTTAAAAAATAATCGAAGAAAAGCTTGGCTTGGGTTCCTTAGGAGTCAGTTCCGTTACATTTGCCCTATAACATTGAAATGTAATTTGTAAAAATTGTGTCTTTCATACTTTTAAAAATTACTGAGCATTGAGGATTCAGCTCAGAGCAACTGAGCTGTGTGAAGCCCTGGCTTTAATCCACAGCATCACTCAAAAAAAAAAAATAGCAAAATTTTAACTTTGCCGATTATGATGTTCAGTGATATAAATGATGTGGGTTTTTTTCTTTTTTCCTTTTTAAAAAAGCTGACTACTTTAAAAGATAGTTTCTTAGTGACTTCATTAAATATAGAAAAATGGTTTCATCAATTTTTGTAGCACTCAGCATTTTTAAGGTAGTTGTCTCAATGCCTTGAAAATACCTCTAGAGTATATTGGGAAAGAAAAAAAGGCTAAATGACAAATGTATTTTAATTTAACCTAATACTTTTCTTCTTCAGCCTTTGCTATAGTTTGGGTAAGTGTCCCCCTCAGAGGACTATGTGTTAAGTAAAGGCTTGATTTCCAGCCTGTGACACTTTTGGGAAGGGCAGAACCTTTAGGAGGAGGGACCTAATGCAAGGAAGTTAGGTCATTGGGGGGCGTGCCATTGAAGAGAACACTGGGGCCCCACCCCCTCCTGTCTCTCTTTGCTTCCTGCCCACCATGAAGTGAAAGGGCCTCTTTTGCCATGCACTCCCACCATGCTGTACTGTGTTTCCACGAGCCCAAAGCAACAGGGCTAAGCATCCCTAATCTTTGTGGTAAGAAGGAAAATTACCCAAAAGTTAACTTCAGAAAAGGCAACAGAGTCCTAATGCACAAGGCAGCTCCAACCCACACAGCATAGGGGACGGTCCACAAAGGAGCCCCACCTCCTTCTCTCATTCCCAGCTGCTTCCGAGCAAAACTTGAAGCAAACTACTTTGCTGTTTCTGGAAGATGCTCTATGTTTGTAAACATCTGGGCCTGCATAGATCATGCCCTTATGTCCCCCAACAGAAATCCTACTTGACATTCAAGACCTAGTTCCAATGTCTTCTCTTCCATAAGACTTTTCGGTGTGCGTCCTCTTCCACGTGATTTGTGTCTTTCTGGGACACCACATCCTGCCTTGAAAACTAAGGGAGCGATTAGATCTGTATGACTAAAAACCACACCACTGACAGCAGCAAAGGTGAGAGGGAAAAGACGAGGGTCAGGGAAGTCCATCAGAAGACGAACGCTGTGCTAGAAACACTGGGAAGGCGAGACGGAAGGAAGAGAATCTGAGCCATGGCCAATGAATACAAGTGTCTGAGAAGAGAGAGGCGGTCAGAGACTGCTCTGGACATCTCATCTGGGTGATGACAGAATGGGTAGACCAAGAAAAGAACACTGGGAGAAGAGATGGTTTGGAGGAGGATATTAAAATTTTAGTTTTATTTGTGTTTAAGAAATATGGAGCCTCCACATATAAAGGAAGACGGGAAGATGGGAAAAAAAGATCTAAATCTCAGGAAAGAGAAAACAGGAGTCACTGGTACCTGTTGTGAGTTAGGGGGAGATGTAACGAGGAACAACAGAATATAAACCAAGGAACGGGGACCACCAAAGAGGTCTGGGAAATAGCAGACAGTAGCAGAACCCGGGAAAAAAAGATGAGAGCCGGGCACGGTGGCGCAAGCCTGTTATCCCAGCACTTTGGGAGGCTGAGACAGGAGGATCGCAAGTTCAAAGCCAGCATCAGCAAGGGCGAGGCGCTAAGCAACTCAGTGAGACCCTGTCTCTACATAAAACACAAAATAGGGCTGGGGATGGGGCTCAGTGGTCGAGTACCCCTGAGTTCAATCTCTAATCTATTATTATTTGTCCATTATTAGTTAGTCCATCAACAACTAATAAAAAATATTTTAAAAAAAAAAAAGTGGGAACAGTGACCAGGAGAGGTGGCTTAACTCGCCGTCAAGGCCTGACATGATTGCAAATTCATCCCTTAGATATTGAAAGACAAAAATATTGTTAACAAGACACAACTTGTTTTATTGTGCTGTTTTCTAGTGATTAATTGTTTTGAGAACTGCATTAATTAACCTTAATAATTAAGTAGCTTCTGTCTTTAATGTTCCTACAGTTAGGGTAGGTATTTTGAGCACCTGTTAATTGTCTCTTAGTGCCATAACCAGATCCAGAAAGCAGGATATTTATTTTGTGCACTTGGAGTTTATTGTTCCATAATATCAGAACAAGTACTAGAGGCTGAATCTGTCCTACACTAGTAAAAATGTATTTTTTAAAGTATAGGCTAATATGGTTTCACCAGAAATCAGTGAGCCTCTACTAAACCTAGTCTTCATATAGGAAGCTTACTGAGTCTGATATTCGGAATATTTTTTAACCAAGATATGAAATTTTCTGTGATTTTTTATAATTATTTTTTATTTTTTTAATTTTTTTGCAGTGCCTGGGATCAAACCCAGGGCTTCACACATCCTAGGCGCACCAGCAACCAGTGAGCTGTGCCCCCAGCCCTCTTTAGATGATTTATTATCCCAAATATGAAACTGAATGCCAGGTTTCTGGCAGTTGCTCTATGTGATAGGTGCTAGATCTACAGAACAGAAAGAATGTTTCTTCCTCAAAGAGTAGACAAATATTGCTTTAAAAAAAAAAGAAAGGAGAGCAGAAGTCAGGTTTGGTGGCATATGATTGTAATCTCAGTGACTCGGGAGGCTGAGGCAGGAGGATGGGAAGTGCAAGGCCAGCCTCAACAACTTAGCGAGACCCTGTCTCAAAATAAAAAACAAAAAGGGCTAGGATGTGGCTCAGTAGTAGAGCACCCTTGGGCTCAATTCCCAGTACCACAAGGGAAAAAGAAAGAGAGAGACGAAGGAGGAGAGGGAGAGAAGAGTGTGTTTCCAAGTACTATGTGTCACAGACATTTGTAGAATTTAGAGCTAAATATAGAGCTAAAATAAGGAACCTTGAGAGATCCTCTTTCAGGTCCCCCATTCTATAGATCAAGCAATTGAGGAGCAGAGAAGTTAAATAATTTTCTGAAAGTCGCCCAGAAAATTATTTGTCACAGAGCAGAAACTAGAAAGTGGACTTGCTGACTCTGTGGGGTGCAGCATTAGTTCCATTGCCTTCCAGAAACCAAAAGTTCTCGCACAGTGACTCACAGCAACATATGGAGAGTTTTCCTCTCTCTCTTGAGTTCAGTCATCAGTGGTAGAAGATTTGGAAACACATACTTGTATGTGGTCACGCTCAGCCTTTGTATTTCTGGTTCCCAGTCTAGAACGATCATCTTCTATTTCCAAACTCTGGTTTAGGACTTCTAGGAAACAACCATACGACTTCTGTAATGTCCCTCATCTTGGTTCACACATTCCTCACTCGAAAAAGAGTGGGACTGGGTTGGGGTGTGGCTCGGTGGTAGAGTGCCTGCCTAGCCTGTGCCCGGCCCTGGGTTCCATCTCCAGCATGAAAAAAAAAATTGCTCAATTAAAAAATCACCACTCTCTAAACCAAGGGATAGAGATAAGTAGATTAGTTTAGGGTTTTTGTTTTGTTTTGGTTTTTTCCTTCATCTGTGGGGATAGCAGTGTGCCCTGACGACTTTCTGATGTGTAACCTACAGCAGCCATGGTTGTTCTAGACCAGTTCGGCCACAGTCATGAAGCACTAACTGCTCCCGAGCCTTCTGTCATTCCCTCATGTGGGTACATAGGTGTGACCAAATAGGACCCCAAAGCAACAAGACAGAGTGGGCTTTTTACCCTTAAAAAAAGAAAGAAAGAAAGAATATAAGCCAGGTGTGGTGGCGCACTCATATAATCCCAGCTTCTCAAGCTACTCAGGAGACTGAGGTAGCAGGATCACCACTTCAAAGCCAGCCTGGGCGACCTAACAAGGCCCTGTCCCAAAGCTTTAAAAAAAAAAAAAAAAAAGTTAACAGATAGGGATATAGCTCAGGGGTAGAGGGTCCCAGGATTCTGCCCCTAGTACCACACACACACAAATATACATATATGTGTGCATATATATAAGTATATATATATATAAATGAGTTTTTATCTCCTCTGTAACTTTGTATTTCCATATGTTGTCTGTGAATTTAGTCCCACCAAATGGGATGTGTTTTTTTCATTCTTTTTTTAAACTTCTGATGTGTAAAAAAAATACTACAAATCACCTATATAACTAGTTGCACTTACAGCTAAACCTAATGTGTAACATAGACATTTAACAATACGAATTTGTTCATAAGGTTTAGCCTTCACTTTGGGAGGCTGAGGCAGGAGGATCGCGAGTTCCAAGCCAGCCTCAGCAACGGCGAGGTGCTAAGCAACTCAGTGAGACCCTGTCTCTACATAAAACACAAAATAGGGCTGGGGATGTGGCTCAGTGGTCAGATGTCCCTGAGTTCAATCCCCAGTACCAAAAAAAAAAAGATATAGCCTTTTCAGGAGGATCTCAAGTTCAAGGCCAACCTGGACAGGTTAGCAATATCCTAAAAAAGAAAAAAAAAAGATTTAGGCTGTTTAGGAACTTCATTTATGAAATTCACATTTTATTTAGATTCTAGAAGAAAGATTTCACTTTAATATCTCCTAATTAAAAAATGATTTTCAGCCAGGCATAGTGGTATATGGCTGGTGACTCAGGAGGCTGAGGCATGAGAATCACAGTTCAAGGCCAGCCTCAGCAACTTAACAAGACTCTATCTAAAAAAAGAAAAATTTAAAAAGACGCAGTGGCACACACCTGTAATCCCAGCACCTAGGGAGGCTGAGACAGGAGAATTGCGAGTTCAAAGCCAGCCTCAGCAATGGCAAGGCGCTAAGAAACTCAGTGAGACCCTGTCTCTACATAAAACACAAAATAGGGCTGGGGATGTGGCTCAGTGGTCGAGCACCCCTGAGTTCAATCCCCGATACCAAAACAAACAACAACAAAAAATGGACTGGGGATGTAGCTCCAAGGGTAGAATGCCCCTGGAATTCCAGTAGTTTAAAAATATATTTTTTAAAGTTATTTTTGGATATTTTTGTTAGGTATGGGAAAGTAGGACCATCATCATAATAAGCGCAATAAGTGGCTATCTTTAGCTGTTTAAAACTTCTTTAATTGTCCACTAGGGAAAAAAAAAATGCTTTCCTAGGCATGTAAACTTCTATGTATATTTATAGTTTCTTACCTGTAAAAATTTAACCAGTGCTTAGAACAGTGCCTGGCACACTCAATAATTACACATCTGGAAAGAGACGGTATTTTGTGGTCTTTGAAATCGGTGAAGTCCAAGAGCAAAAGACAGTGGGTGATTGGGCTGGGATTGTGGCTCAGCGGTAGAGCGCTTGCCTCGCATGCGTGAGGCCCTGGGTTCGATCCTCAGCACCACATACAAAGCAATAAAATAAAGACATTGTGTCCATCTACAAAAAAATTAAAAAAAAAAAAAGACAGTGGGTGATTTAGCCATCTTTTTCATTACATAATAAGTGTGGTTTTTCCCAAGACTCATACCACAATTTTTTTCCCCTGGTACTGGGGATGGAACCCAAGGCCTCACCCATGCTCAGCAAAGCCTCTACCCCTGAGCCACACTCCCAGCTCCAACAGATTAATTTTTCCCCCTAGTTAGGCCTCAGTAGCCCTTCTTAACTGTCCCTCCTTGCCTGTTTTTCTTTTCCTTCTGCTTTGACACCTTCTCATCCTACCAGAAGCCAAATGTTAAGGATATTGTCTTTCTGACAAAACAACATTACGGGGTCATGGTCAGGGAATAAGTTCAGCCTCTCCTTACTAAGTGTCAAAGCCCTGTCTGTCCTGGTAAATGAAATAAAGCACCATCCGTATTTCTTCGTAACAGGAGCAAACCAGATCCTCCAGAGGCCCGGAGAACAAAGCCTGTGTTTGTGCTACTTTGAATCCTGCACAGTTCCTTACTATAGTTCATGAGCCTAACCTTAGGGCAGGTGCTGGGATACAGAGATAAATTAGACGCTATCTCTGGCCTCCGGGACATCGTTCTATAGTGGGATAAATAGGTGTGTAAATTAAATGATCACAGCACGATGTGAAAATTGCTGTCCTTCAAGTATATACTAAGGGTCAATGGAGTACACGGGAAAGAATAATAGCTGCCTTTGAAAGCCTCACAAAGAAAATGACATTTAAATGGGGTCTTGAGGGATGAATAGGAGTTGGCTCTCAATCATTTCATGTTTAAATAAACATATTTTATTCCCTGTGCTAAACAAACTCCTTGACCTTCCTGGCAGGATTGTACTTTTTTTTTTTAATTAAAGAAGTGAACAATTTAAATTTTTACTGATCACTGGCGCTGCTATCATGAAATACAAACATGAGGAAAGATAGACGCGAGAACTTGAGTGGAGCGGGGAGGGTTGTGACTGTGTGGGAACTTGGGCGGGGAGGGACAGAGCACATTAGGAGCAGTAGTCATTCAATGATTCATCCTGTCTTTCCTCTTCCTCTGTAGCCATCAGGTTTGGGCGGATGCCACAGGCCGAGAAGGAGAAGCTGTTGGCGGAGATCTCCAGTGATATCGACCAGCTGAACCCAGAGTCTGCTGATCTCCGGGCCCTGGCAAAGCATTTGTATGACTCATACATAAAGTCCTTCCCGCTGACCAAAGCCAAGGCGAGGGCGATCTTGACAGGAAAGACAACAGACAAATCAGTTAGTTCTCTTCTGCTGTCTTCATTGGGGGTGGCCGGGGGGCCTGGGCGGGAGCAGGGGAGGAGGGGAATGATCGTTTCCTTTGGGTAAATGATTTACCGTGTTACGCATGTGTATGCAGAATGCCGTTCCAATGTTGGCTGTTAACACGTCACGAGAGGGTCTGAACCACAGGGAGTATCTTCAGATGGGATAAGTAGACATTATTGGGGGGGCGGGGAGTGTCCTCTAAGTTGGAATAAAACCTTTGAGAACAGGAAGGTACAGGCCACCTTAACTTTGATGAATGAACTTGGAGTCCCTTTATGCTGCCTCCCTCTGGGCTCCATCTCCTTTCTTAGCATCAAAATAGCTGGCCACAGCAACTGCCACTCAAGCAACTTTGGTTTTCATTGGATAGCGTTATTCCACTCTTTGACCTTTCAGGAGAACTACCAACGTCACCTATTATGAAGTTCAACAGGGAACACAAAGATGCATTGCAGATATCATATAACTTTTCTTTCTTTGTAACACTCCTTTGTTCCTGGGGAGCTGGAAGCTCTGTGCTTTTATTACATAAATACCTTTTATCTTCTGTAAGACTCTGAGCTGCCTATGCTACCCCAGTGGATTTTTTTTTTCTTCCTCCTGCTGGGGATGGAGCCCAGGGCCTCACACGCACAAGACAAGCACTTTACCATTAAGCTACACCCTCAGCCCTCTTTTTTAATTTTTTAAATTTTTTTGGTGCTAGGGATTGAACCCCAGGGCACTGAACCACTGAGCCACATCCCCAGACCTTTTTTATATTTTATTTTGAGACAGGGTCTCACTGAGTTGCTTAGGGCTCACCAAGTCACTGAGACTGGCTTTGAACTCGTGATCCTCTACTCAGCTTCCCAAGCCACTGGGATGACTGTGCCTGGCATCAGATGGATTCTTTAAACATCTTCAGGCTCATTGAGTAGCACTGTTGAGAAAACTCAGAACGGGTTCGAATGGTTTACTGAGCCAAATTCTCCAAGAAGCAGAACTCTTGCCTGATAAGAAGCTGAAAAACAACATGGAATTATATTAAAACATAACAGATTCTGGTCCCAGTCTACCATCAGCTGGCAGTGTGACCTGGATCATGTCTCTGTCCCCCAGCTTTACTGACAAGGTCAGACTTTGATAATGCAGTCTGCAGAATGTTCTAGGGCAGTAATAGCTGCAAAAGACAATGTCCTGGCCCTCAAAAGCCCTTCATGCAATCATTTATTTTCGAGTGAATACCTCCAGGGGATCTATACATGTGTGTAACTTTTTGCCTGCTCAGGTATATTTTAGGGGAAATCTTATTACCCTTTAATGTATTTTTGATGACTATCCCAATATATATAAATATATTTTTTTACTTCTAGCTAAACCATTTAGCAAGAGTAGAATCAGCTGAATAGTAAACTACAGTATAGTCTCGCATGGTGTGCACACCTGTAATACCAGCAACTTGAGAGGCTGAAGTAGGAGGATTGAAACTTTGAGGCCAGCCTCAGCAACTTAGCAAGACCCTGTCTCAAAATAAAATAAAAAAAATTTTAAAAGGCCTGGGGATGTGCCTCAGTGGTAAAGCACCCCAGGGTTCAATCCCCAGGACCATAAAAACTGTAGGATAGAGGCACATACCCATTGGAGAAGTTTCTACGTATAAAATAGAGGTCATCGGTACCTTAACAATTACAGTTCATTATAATTTTTTTTAAAAAATCTCCCACTTCATAACATTTGGGCCACATAGCCATCATATGGCTGCTATTATTTATTAATAGTCTCTTTTTTTAAAAGACAAAGAAACCGAAGTCCAGAGAAGAAAGTGCCAGTGTTAGGGAAACCTTCTGCATATGCTCTCTCTTTATCAGTTTGTAAAATAGCAAATTTTTTGTTTGGTTTGTTCTCCTGCGTCTGCCATCCCAACTTATTCTCAATCAGGAAGCGTTTCTGGAGCTGAGATGCTCTGGAGCTTTTCTGGCATGCTCTGCATCCCAATGACCAGGACTGTCGCCTCCCACCAAGCCAGACGACAGGACACAGGTGCTAGTAAGGTTTTTCATTAAATGAAAAACTAGGACCACAGGGAGTCACCTGTGAATGAAGATTCACATAGCTGATCTAAGGGCAGAAAATAAACTCATGTTCATGTCCAGGTGGTAAAATAAAGGGAAAACCCAAGCAGCCTGACTGCAGAGAATTCACACTTGGAGGCACACAGCAGCAGCTTGCTGTCAGCAGGTCTGGGAAAGCGGGACCCAGAACCAGGGACAGGATTGCTAAAAAGGAAAGGGCCCTACAGCAAACCATTTGCTTCACCGTATGGCTCATGGCCTTCTACTTTACAAGCCCTCACCATCTCCTTACCCGCCAATCCAGACTTGCAATCCATGTTGGAAATCTTATCCATTTAATAGCACCTGGAAGATAAGGGGGAGATTAAGAAAGAAGAAGAGAAAGAAAGAAATCCCTAATAGTCAAGAGTTTAAATTGATGGCACTGGTGGCCAGCATATTCTTATCTTTGTCCCAAAGGACGGAGAATCCAAGTCATTGTAAATCACTTTAAAACTTCATCTCAGGGCACTCATTGGTTCTTTGAGTTAAAAATAAGATAATTGGAGCTTCTTTATGGAACAAATAGCTATGAAGCTATTTTAAAGAAAAGAGCTATAAAATACCTGATTACAAGCTTCTCAAGTTGAGAGAGTTGGTCAGTTTTGTTTTGTTTTGGTTTTCCCCGTTAGTAACTGCATCTGTGCTTTGCTAGGTCTGTCTGTGCTTTGCCCGTAATAGTTACTCAGACTGTATTTGTTTAATTGGATTAAAAACTATTGCCAGTGCCCTTTGAAATGCTGGACTTTCTGCAGAGGGCTTCTCACTAGCCCAATATTTGCTCACCAAACTGGACATTATTAGGTGATCTAGATAGAGACAGAACTGCCTCTAGTTAGGATCTGGAAAAAGAAAGAGAGACTGGGCCAAATTAAAATAATCCATTCACTGATTACACAGAACTGAAATCGGATTGTTTGGCACTGTTTTCTCCTTATCTTGCAAAAATCAAATTAAGCACCAGTGGAAAGAAACAGTCGCGAGTAGAAAATAGGGAGCAAGGAAAAAAGAAAAAGAAAGAAAAGGAAAGGAAAGAAGAAAACCCAAAATGTGATTTCCAGTGAGACTACGGATTGGGTCTTTATCAGAGTGGCCACGTTATTCATGTGATAGCCTCTCTCTCAGGGGGTGTTATGTTATCTCTTGGCAAGTACTCATGAAAGTTGAGATCTGCATTGATAGGAAAAGTTTTGCACTAGTGGAGACCCTGGAGAGGTTGGGAGATGTGGAAACGGGGCCAAGCCTGTGTGGTAGAGCACTTGAGGTGTCCTTCTGCAACCCTGCTGGAGATTGATGTCATCCATGTTCATTAGGCCAAGCTCGGGGGAGGCCACTCAGCTTAGTGAATGACCAATTACCCAGAACCTTTGGAAAAGGAAATGAGTCTTTAGAAGAGGCCATTCTTTAAATTTATCTTACTGCTGCATTGAACCATTGCCTGTTAGGGACCACCAGCTGCCCTCCTCTCGTTTGCCTCTGGGCCAAGCAGGGCTTCTCCCCCTCCCCTTCTCCCCTTCCTCCTTCCTTCTATATCTTATTCCTTGGGGGCCTTTCAAAACAGATAAATTGAATGTTCCTTCTGTCCCATCAACTTGAACATCCTATGTTTGGTATGAGGTACCCCAATTTGGGGTCATCTTGCCTAAAAGAAAAATGATTGGGAGTTCCAGTCTCAGGGTTAGGGAGAGATGGGCCGTGGAAATCTGGAGAAGAAACTTCTTAGGAGCAATAGGCCTTTCGCCACCCTCAAATAGGCTGGGGCTGATCCTCCAGCCCTTCCTTGAAGAGATCCACACTCTCCTCTGGAAACACAGAATGCACAAGAGCTGAGGTGCTCACTTTCTGGGAGGCAGTTTGATAACTGAATGGACTTTGGAAGTCCCCAGTGTTTGACTATCACTCTGGTGCTGCTCACACTGGGTGTACCACTGTCACATGATCCCATGTGTGTTGACGAAAATAAACAGAGAGTGGTTTTCAGAAACCATTCTCAGTGCCACGGCTTGTCATAAAACAATAAATAGAAAAACCCTTGGTGTGCCTGCCAACTTCTCACTCCATATCTAAGAGACAGTGAGGCCCTGGCTGCACTCTATCTACAAATAAATAAAGCTTTTTATTTGTACTGTATTGGACTTTGGGTTCCAAAGCATCGCTTTGTTTACGACGGGCACAGGAGGAGTCACTGTTGAGTCCATCGGGAAAGTGATCACTCTCAGCAGCATGTGAAATGTGAGACTGCTGAATCGTAAAACCAATACGGAATTGTGAACTTTGGTGAAAACATGTCTGTGCCCACCTAAATACGTGCATTCTAAAATTTACAAAGGCCATCAAATCTGGTGGCTCAACCCTTTGGAAAGATAGCTGTCTTTTTAAATCCTACACTTAGGGCTAAACAAAGTGTGATCTCTTTTCTCTCCATCTTTGGAAAAGACCCAGTGAGCTGCAATTTGTACCACCCCCCACACCCCCCTCCAAAAAGACTTGGGGATGGGGGAAGCCCCAAAAGAGAAGAGGCTTAGGAAGTCCAGTAGAAATAAAGAGCAGGAGAGCTTTGTTGTGTAGTTTGCATGGCTGATGCAAAGTTGAGCTCCAGGGATCACTAATCCATATATCAATATTAATAAAATAAGTTATTTTATTGTCAGGGTTGTTAGGAATAGCCAAAGCTATAACAGATCTGAACCAATAGTGTTTTTTCAGAGAAGAAGTAAAAAAGTCGATGTTCTGAGGCATCACCCAGTAGTAAGAAGAGTGCTTGCCTAGCACGTGTGGGTCCCTGGATTCAATTCCCAGCACTCATCATCATCATCATCTGTGAATTTAAGATGGAAAGCATTTGGGTGGGTTTTTTGGTTTTGTTTTGGTTTGTTTTTCAATGGTTAGTCTCAGTTGGCCAAGGCCCGTGTTTATCCTAAGTAACAGTTTGGCTGGCATTAGGTGATTTTTTTTTTTAAGAGCTGTGGTTTTATGCTAATTCATCTGAGTGTGAACAGTTCTTCTTAAGTTTTCATTTGTTTGTCTTAAATCTCTAAACCACGTGGGGAGACAGAATTACAGCTGACAGGCTTTCACACTTCACTTTTATCACACTGAGTCCTCAGCTAGCACCTCTAGGAAAACATTCATTCAAAAGAGCTGTGGTTTAAAAAGCCCCCTGTTCGTTCCAGGATGGCTGTTTTTTTATGGAAAGGGAAAAAGAAGCAGAGAAGGAGCCCTGGTCCTAGGTCAGGGTTTGCCATGAAGAACTGTTTGTCGAAAAGTCTCTTGGCTTCGTTCTGTTTTCATTTAGAGGACAAGGACGCAGATGATTCCTGAAGACCCCCTTGTGCTTTTTGAATCCCCTGGTTCTCAAAAAGCAGAGAACACAAGGGCAGGAACCAAAAGAAAAAAGAAAAAGAAAAAAAAGAGGTTAAGGAAACCAAACCCCAGTGCATTTCAGGATAACATTCACCCACTGTCGCTAGAGAAGGAGAAACTGCATCTAACGTGATGAGAACCAGTCGGAAATACAGAAAGGGAGACGGGAACAGAATGAAGAGTGAGTCCCTTAGAACTTGGTGTTCTTCCTTGAGAGTTCTAAATATTGGGAGAGCCCCACAAGTTGAGGTCTACATTTTTCAAGTCATTTTTTTGTTTGTTGGTTGGTTGGTTGTGGTTGTGGTTGTGGTACTAGGGATTTAACCTAGGGGTGCTTTTATTTTTATTTTGAGACAGGGTTTCACTAAGTTGCTGAGGCTGGCCTCAACTTTGCAGTCCTCCTGTCTCAGCCTCCTGAGTCACTGGGATTACAGGCATGCACCATCACACCCAGCTTCCAACCAGTTTTGACTCTAACAAATAGATGGCTTGTGAAAGGGTTGAGTTGGCTCCTACTCTGAAGTGGCCCTTAACTTTAGAATGATGAGTTCTGCTTAAACCCCAGCTGACACAGAGGGAGCCTGCAGGCTATCCTTGAAATTGACCTACACGACAGTTCCCGTAGTGGAATGTGCACTGTTAAACTCCCAGACCGTCGCCTCGCTTCTGAGTAAAAGTTCCGAAAACGTCATGTTTAAATGTAATACCTCATAAAGTCACCGTGCAGTAAATTTAAAGTTCCAAAATTTAAATTTTAACTTTGCAGATATCTTAGGCTTTTTTGGTACTGGAACATGTGATAATGTGATTAGAATCATGATTTCAAGTTGACTGTCTATTTTCTTGAAACTTAGAAGTGGGGGAATGTATTGCCGTTTAAATATATTGCCCTGTTCCGCAACTGCTTTACCCAGTGCAACTAGAATCAGAGGTGGATCCAGGTTTTGTAGATCCAGAAATGTACACAACGGTTGGGGCCTTCCCTCGGAAAAATCACACAAACGAGAACGAAATCGCTCAAGCCCCTTATAAAGTAAAACAAAAAAGTTTATGCAGGACTGGGATTGTGGCTCAGTGGTAGAGCGCTTGCCTTGCATGCATGAGGAACTGGGTTCGATCCTCAGCACCACATAAAAATAAATAAAATAGATATTGTGTCCATCTACAACTAAAAAAAATATTTAAAAAAAAAAGTTTATGCATACTTTTTTTGGGGGGTAGGGGGTACTAGGAATTGAACTCAGTCAACCCCTGAGCCACATCCCCAGCCTTATTTTATATTTTATTGAGAGACAGGGTCTCACTGAGTTGCTTATTTAGTGCCTCGCTTTTGCTGAAGCTGGCTTTGAACTCACGATCCTCCTGCCTCAGCCTCTTGAGAGTTTATGCATACTTTTAAAAGTCTTTTTTCAGCTTTGTAGAGGTGTAATTGACAAATAAAAACTGTATATATTTTTTTAAATGAGAGAAAGCCCCCAGAAGAACTTGTGCTTTATTAGTTGACTTTCTCATTTACTTGTAATCTTGCTATTTTATGATTCAGAAGGAGCTATAATCTTAACAACCTTCATATACAATCCCTGCCATAACTCATATATTAAACTCATACATGATGTTATTGGATTACTCAGGGACACTACTGTTCTAGTTCTCCATTCAAAAACCTCAACTTTGGCCAGGTGCAGTGGTGCACACCTGTAATCCCAGCCCTCGGAAGGTGGAGGCACGAGGATCACAAGTTGGAGGCCAGCCTCAACAACTTAGCGAGGCCCTACGCAACTTAGCAAGACCTCGTCTCTAATAAAATATAAAAAGGGCTGGGGATGTGGCTCAGTGGTGAAGCACCCTGGGTGCACCCCTAGTACCAAAAAAAAAAAAAAAAAAAAGAACCTAAACTTGGCTTGCTGTGTGACTCCCTGGGAGAGGATGTGCTTAGTAGGCATGAAGCCCTGAGTTCCATCCCTAGCACCAAAAGAAAAGAAAGTAAACTTTTGTCACTTTAAACTATTGTTTCCATCATGTGACCCATTTCCCCCATCCCCTTTGTGTTTCCCACAGGAGGTGCACCAGAGACCTGTAAGTTTAATCCTCTAGTGAAACTGTGCCCTTAATCCTGTCCTGGCTTTGATATATGGAACCACTTTTGAAAATCAAAATAAATTATATTTGATGGATCTCTCCCAAGGGAATTGATGGTCCCTTACAGAAACCATACCGCTTACCATTCTCACTTTTTTCTGGTCCATCCACTAATGAAAAGTACATTCATCCTGATAGCCAGAGGCAGATTTCTCATGAGACCAGTGAAGCTTGGGTTTCAGGGCCCTTGTGCAGAATCTCTTCTGCTCTGAGAAGGGTCTGAGCGATTTTCTCCTCATCATTTGTATAATTTTTCTTCCATTTTTTTTTTTGGTACTGGAGATTGAACTCAGGGGCACTCGACCACTGAGCCACATCCCCAGCCCTATTTTGTGTTTTATGTAGAGACAGGGTCTCACTGAGTTGCTTAGCGCCTCGCTGTTGCTGAGGCTGGCTTTGAACTCGCAATCCTCCTGCCTCAGCCTCCCAAAGTGCTGGGATTACAGGCATGTGCCACCATGCCCGGCTGTATTATTTTTCTTAGAGAATACCCCAACAGTTGCATACGTTGCTGGGTCTTCAAAACCTGGACCCACTTCTGATCATATCCTAGTTGTAATGAAGCTTTCTTTCCTGTTAAGGATGCTTATCCAGCCATTTATACAGTATCTGAAGATACCAAGTACATTTTAGCCACAAACTGGAAGAGTAAAATCATTGGGATAAATTCTGAAGACCACATGGCTCCCTGTACAAGGGCAGATTATGAGTTGATAGTGTACAAACTAATCAAATGTGTAAGGGCTCACTTTGCTTTGTACAAAATACAGAAACGTGACCCTGGAAGTTTAGTACATTTTATATGGAATATTGTACCAGAAAAATACTAGAGTACTTTTAAGATAATGACTCAGCTCTCCATAAAGTAGACAAACTTTTTTCTAGGTTTGTGTGTGGGTGTGGATGTGTGGTTGTTGTGTTTTTTTTAAATATCTTTATTTATTTATTTTTATGTGGTGCTGAGGATCAAACCCAGTGCCTCACGCATGCAAGACAAGCGCTCTACCACTGAGCCACAATCCCAGCCCCTGTTGTTATGTTTTTTGGTTGTTGTTGTTTTGATACAGGGGATTGAACCCGGGGTGTTCAACCATTGAGCTATATCCCCAGCCTTTTTTATTTATTTTTTATTTTATTTTATTTTATTTTCCTTTTGGGTACTGGGGATTGAACTCAGGGGCACTCAACCACTGAGCCACATCCCCAGCCCTATTTTGTGTTTTATGTAGAGACAGGGTCTCACTGAGTTGCTTAGCGCCTCACCGTTGCTGAGGCTGGCTTTGAACTCGCGATTCTCCTGTCTCAGCCTCCCTAAGTGCTGGGATTACAGGCATGTGCCACCGCTCCCGGCTCTTTTTTATTTTTAATGTTGAGATAGGTCCTTGCTAAATTGCTTAGGGCCTCTCACTAAGCTGTTGAGGCTGGCTTTGAACTCACGATCCTCCTGCCTCAGACTCCCAGTCACTGGGATTTCGGGCGTGCGCCACCACGCCCTCATACTAGATTTGAGGATAGGAAGGTCCCATGTGAACCACAGAAGTGGTGTGAAGTGGAGTGCGACTCCGTGCAGCCTAAGAATTTTGGTGAAACAGATGCAAAGAGAGGTGAAACGTGCCTGGGAATCACTCCTGCGGTTTGACAGATCTACCTGGAGGTGGAAAGAGTCCGTGCAGACTTCAAAAATACAATTAAAACAGCATTATCAGATATAACTAGGGGAATACAGTAACAAAAAAAAAATTCCACCTGGCATTCATTTGCATGGCAGTACCCAAAAATTTTTTTTTGCCAGTTCACTACTTTTTCGGAATGCTGAAGGGATTGGGGAAAAAAAAAACTGGACTGGTTTGGCACAATGATGGGGGTGCTGATTCCTTTCTCCGTCCTTGAGCATTTACCGCCAGGAAATCCTGACTCACACTGATTGCCAAGGGGTTAAAGTCACATTGTTGTTAAATTGGGAGAGAAAATTAGCAGGATTTTGTGCCCTGTGTTCAACTATCCCAGAGTTTCAAAAACAGGAACCTGGGGCTCTATACATGGGGACAGGGGAAGTCAGGGAGGAAGAGTCACAAGGGTGATTTATCAGGGCATAGTTCCAGATAAATCGCTTATACGGAGGTGAAAGAATTTTATGCGGATGTGCTGTGCCAAGAAGCCAGATGAAGTGGGCAGATCTGAGAACGGTCTTTCCACGTGTGAAGAGGGGTTTTTTTTTTTTCTTTCTTTCTTTCTTTTTGTTTTTTTCCATTTTTGTGTGCATTGCAGGGGATGGAACCCAGGGCTTCATGCATGCTAGGCAAGAACTCTACCACTGAGGCACACCCCCAGCCAACGGGATGATTCTGTGTTCGTCCTGTCAGGGATCAGGCATGCGCAGTCAGACTCCTCAGGGGTCCATACCATCCCGTGCTCAGGACAGTAAAGAAAGCCGATATTTCATTACTATAAATTATGATACACTATGAAACTCCTGGAGGACCCCCCCAAAAAATATATATATATGTATATTTTCTCTGGGATCCTTGAAAGCATCATTATCCAAATTTTTCTCATGATTAAATTCTGACCTGCATCAGGCACAATGGCACACATCAATAATCCCAGCAACTCAGGAGGCTGAGGCACAAGAATCACAAGTTCAAGGCCAGCCTGGTTAACTTAGTGAAATCCTATCTCAAAATAAAAAGGACTTGGGGGCTGGGGTTGTGGCGCAGTGGTGGCGTGCTCGCCTGGCACGCGTGGGGCGCTGGGTTCGATCCTCAGCACCACATAAAAGTGAAATGAGGATGTTCTGTCCACCTACAACTAGAAAGTAAATATTAAAAAAAAAAAAAAGGACTTGGGATGTGGCTCAGTGGTTAAGCACCTCTGAGTTCAATCCTCAGTACCAAAAACAAACAACAAAAAAGAAAAAAAAAAACAGAAAAATGTCTAAGAAACAGCACTTTTTTTTTTTTTTTTTTTTGTGGTACTGGGGATTGAACTCAGGGGCACTCGACCACTGAGCCACATCCCCAGCCCTATTTTGTGTTTTATGTAGAGACAGGGTCTCACTGAGTTGCTTAGCACCTCGCCATTGCTGAGGCTGGCTTTGAACTCGCAATTCTCCTGTCTCAGCCTCCCTAAGTGCTGGGATTACAGGCTTGAGCCACCGCG
>CM053416.1:3735789-3756515 GCA_028644305.1 Xerus rutilus | reverse complement strand
AAAAAAAAAAAAAAAAAAAGACCAGTGAAAATCGCGGACTCCTGCAGCAATCATAGAATCTCTGGCCAGTGGGTCACGGAACTGGCTACTGTGCCATTGATGTCCCCCCGCCTCCTGCCATTCAGGAGAGAATTCTCAGCTGCTCACTTGGCTTTGAGCACATCAGAGACTTCATGCTCAGTGTGCGTGTGTGCATGCACCTGCACACGAGTCCGCACATCCACCTCCTGCCCCCTCCCTACACAGAGATACAGGATGCTTCTGGGAGATGCAACTGGAATTTCTTCCAGCAAAGAGGTAGAACGACCCCTCAAATTTTATCCATTTCCCTCACCTGAGAGATCTGAGGCCTAGGAAGAGCGCATGACTTCCCCTAAAGTGCATAACCAGAGAAGCGGGGCTGGAACCCCGTGCCCTCTTCCAGCGCTATCAGGTATACAGCTGTCTGAGTGGGATCCGCATGTAGTTCAGTGCATCTGATGTGTGTAGCCATTGGTCCCTTCCTGGTGAGAATAACCTTGAAATTTTCAAAGTGACCACAAACCTTTGATTGATTCTACCCAAGGAAATGAGAGAATTTCATGACCGGCACAACTCACTTTTTTATTTTTTTGGTACTGGGAATTGAACCCAGGGGCATTTTACCACTGAGTTACATCCCCAACCCCTTTCATATTTTATTTAGAGATAGGGCCTTGCTGTGTGTGTCAGGGCTTGCTGAGTTGCTGAGGCTGGCCTCAAACTTGCAATCCTCCTGCCTCAGCCTCCCAAATGACTGGAATTACAGCCGTGCGCCACCATGCCTGGCACAACTTGCTTTGGAAAATAGCCTGTTGCAAACCTGAGTAACTGATGCCTGTGTTTTATTGATTAGTTGACCTTAAGGGCCAGTATTTTAAAAAGTAAGTTCAAAGCAGTTCTCATTTTACTATTTTTTGTAGACTTTACCCACAGGCCTCTACATCTGCTCTTCCTAAAACAGATGGCTTCCAGAGCATTAAAAAAAGAGAGAGAGAGACACTTCCTTGGCTCAATATTTCTAATATTTCAGGGTGATTTTTTTAATAGAGTGAAGTGTGTTTTAGTGCACACTGTGTTTCATTTGTGGTCTGAAATAGATTTAACCTAAAACTGCAAGATTATTTTATGTTCAAGTAAGTCTTTTCAACCCTGAGTTGCTGAAATGATTTTAAGACAGACAACAAATTTTTGCATCATTTTCAAAATCAAACAGAAATCAGAATCATTAGCCAGTCATAGGTAAAGCATTAACAGAATAAGTGCGAGGAGGAAAAGATCACAGTTGGTAACATCTGTTTGGTCCCAGCAGATAATAAAAGCTGAATAATAAGAAGAAAAGAGTCTTTTCTCTTAATTAAATTTTAATTAAGGGATTTTCATTAGCAAAGCAAACACTTATATAGAAGCCATTTTCTGAGATGTCATTTGCCACAAAGGAGAAAATCTGTGACTCACCCGCTATTCCTCTCTTTCTTCTGTAGCCATTTGTCATCTATGACATGAATTCCTTAATGATGGGAGAAGATAAAATCAAATTCAAGCACATCACCCCGCTGCAGGAGCAGAGCAAAGAGGTGGCCATCCGCATCTTTCAGGGATGCCAGTTTCGCTCGGTGGAAGCTGTGCAGGAGATCACAGAGTATGCCAAAAGCATTCCTGGTTTCGTTAACCTTGACTTGAACGACCAAGTAACCCTCCTCAAATATGGTGTCCATGAGATCATCTACACCATGCTGGCCTCGCTGATGAATAAAGATGGCGTCCTCATATCAGAGGGCCAAGGATTCATGACAAGGGAGTTCCTCAAGAGCCTGCGGAAGCCCTTTAGTGACTTTATGGAGCCCAAGTTTGAGTTTGCTGTGAAGTTCAATGCACTGGAATTAGATGACAGCGACTTGGCCATATTTATAGCTGTCATTATTCTCAGTGGAGGTAAGATTCTTTTTCTGTTTTGGCTTTTATTAAGCTTCATGGAAGAGGATGGGAGGGTGGCAGAAAGACTGAACAGGTTTTTGCACTTGCTTTGTGCTAGTCTACATTGTTTTTTGTTTTGTTTTGTTTTGTTTTTGGTACTGGGGATTGAACTCAGGGGCACTCGACCACTGAGCCACATCCCCAGCCCTATTTTGTGTTTTATGTAGAGACAGGGTCTCACTGAGTTGCTTAGGGCCTCGCCGTTGCTGAGGCTGGCTTTGAACTCGCGATCCTCCTGCCTTAGCATGCTAGTGTACATTCTTGTTCAGTCTCAGCTTCACTTTCCAGGCAGCAGATGTGAATGGCCTTGCACCCTGATAGTGTCACTATCCCTGTTGAATATCAACAAATACCACAGACCTGCCATATTCAGGCTGTGGGGAACCCAGGTTCTGTTCTTTTATCCCTCAAATTGTCTTTTTTTTTCCCTATAAAAATCCGGTCATCGAGGACACATGCCCTCTTCTCCTTTTTCATTGTTTTTTTTTTCCTTTGCTTCTGAGAAGGTCACACAATCTTCAGCTAATTTAATGACATAGCTTGAAATGATGCCCACATGGCCTAGAGCTCCTAAGTGGTTTGGGTCCAATTATGTTCCTGCCTGTCATCAATAAGACACAACTTGGGACTACTTTCCTGATGGCAGATATGAAGGAATCTATGTCCACTTCCCTCCACCTGCTCTCTCAGGTAGAGCCATCTGATGGCTTCCCTTAAAGTACCTTTGCGAGGTGATTGGCCATGATTAAGAATGCAGTGTGAGCCGGGCGCAGTGGCACACGCCTGTAATCCCAGCACTTTGGGAGGCTGAGACAGGAGAATCGCGAGTTCAAAGCCAGCCTCAACAAGGGCGAGGCGCTGAGCAGCTCAGTGAGACCCTGTCTCTACATAAAACACAAAATAGGGCTGGGGATGTGGCTCAGTGGTCGAGTGCCCCTGAGTTCAATCCCTGGTACCAAACAAAAAAAAAATGCAGTGTGAACCAAAAAAGCACACAGCGGAGAAATAAATTGACATTTAACAGTCTGTTGCACTGGGGACCTTGCAAGTACATGACCTAACTAACCAACTCTGAAAGCCAGGCTCTGAACCAAATGGTACTTTCACTCGCCTCTCATGTTTCCAAGGAGAGTAGAAGGAAGTCATCCTTTCATCTCTCTCTCTAAAAAATCGCTTTTAACTGGCAAGTACTCACACTGAAATGGACTTCAGGTAAGCTTTTTATGTGGCCCCTGCATCATGTCCTCCATGGATGGATGGAGATGTCATTCCCCAATGCAGATGTCAACAGGTATGACTGCACGATACATGATAAAGAGCACGAGCCCCTCGGCAGTCCTGTGTTGTCCACTTGAGAGCAGAGTGCCCCTGAAGTCACCTGCGTGGCCGGCTGGTAGTGCTGGTACAGTGAAGTGCTTCCAGCTGGTGTTCTGAGCACTTCAGGCATATTCACTCAATGCTCACGACCCAGTGAGGCTGCTACCATTTTACAGATGAGGAAACCGAGGCACTGAAAGGTTTGCTCACTTGCTCAAGGTAACATAGCTAGGCAAAGATGGAGCTGGGATGGCTACCGGCCTCCAGGGCTCTTAACCTCTACTGTGCAGAATAGCACCGTCCAAATGCCTGGGATGCAAACAAGTAACTTTCATTTAAAAGAACAAAAATATACTAATCAACATGTTTTAATATTTTGACCAATTCTACTTCTTATATTAATCCTTGAACCCCTCAAATCTTTGATTCAGAAAACCAAAAAACAATAAGATTCCAGCATATTTGAGGTTCACTGGAAGAAAAATGGCCCATTTTTGAGCCTGGGTATGGTGGAGCACACCTTCATCCCAGCAACTCAGGAGGCTGAGGTGGGAAGGCAGCAAGTTTGAGGCCAGCCTCAGCAGCTTGGCGAGACCCTGTCTCGAAATAAAAAAATAAATAAAAAGGGCTGGGGATGTGGCTCAGTGGTTAAGCACCCCTGGATTCAATACTCAGTACCAAAAAAAAAAAAAAAAGATTAGCCACAGAGAAGAATATTGAAAATGTATTCTAAGTGTTGCTGTAGGAAACATTCTTATGTGGAAATCTCTATCCAAATTTTAGATTATTTTTTCATTATAAATTACCAGAAATGGAATTGCTGGCTATGGACATTTTTAAGTCTTCCAATGATTTGGCATCATTGCCAAATCGCTTGCTTTCCATGAAGTTTGTAGCAGTTTATATTCCCTCCGCAGATACTGAGGGAGGCAAGAGCTCATGGAACATGCCAAAAGTAGTCCTGGTTTTATAAACCAGGAATGTTTGAAATAAGCTGCTCGGATGTGGTTAGTTTCTAAGGAACACTCTAGACAAGAAACAGTCATGGGCGGCTGGGGGCGTAGCTCAGTGTTAGCGAGCTTGCCTGGGATTCACAAGGCCCTGGGTTCTATCCTTGGTGCCTCAAAAAAAGGAAGGGAGGGAGGAAGGGAGAGAGGGAGGAAGAGGAAGAGAAGGCGCAGGGAGGGAGAGAGGGAGGGATCATGATAATTCTGGGCTTTGTAAACCTGAGCAGTGTTGTTTTATGTGTATAGAATACAAGGTGGTTCCATCTAGAAAAAATTACCATTACTGCCCCTACTTCCTGTAGATTTCTTTCAAGTGACGTTATTTAAAAATCAGTGGTTCCTTAGGCCTTTAAAATTGTCATTAATTGGGACTGGAACTGTAGCTCAGTGGTAGGGCACTTGCGTAGCATGCATGAGGCCCTGGGTTCCATCTCTAGCACCACAAAAAAAATCATTAATTTGTCAAGAAATGGCTGTGTCAATAATATGATTGGATTCAATGTGATATCGGGATTACTGGATTTGATTCATACTGATTTGCAAAAAATTCAAAACGAGGCTGTCAAAATGTAGATGTCGTATAGACAAGTTCCTGTAGCCTTCTGCAGACCGTCTTCGCAATAGCCAATATCCAGATCTTGGTGGATCTGTGTTTTTTCACAACAGTGAAAAAAATCTGAAGTCAGCCTGCCGCTGATTATTAACATCTTTCAACTGTAGTTATGATGAAAAGAAAACCTATGAATAATTTTAGACTTTCTCTCAAATTAAAAAAAAAAAAAGCAGAGGTGGGTGGAATCAGTTACCATTGACTGGTTCCTGTATCACAAAAGCCAGATCCTTCCCTGACTAAAGTTTACTTTCGTGGATGAAATCTAAATATAGCCTGTAGATAAGAATGAACGGACGGGACCCCTTGTTTATCCAGCTCGTAGGCGTGTGATTCTCTTCTTTGCTCAGAGAAGCTGATTGGGTACAGGCCAGGTAAAGAGTTGCCTAGCAGATGGTCTCAGCCCAAAAACTGGCTTCTAGTAAGTTTTGGGGCATCTATAGATGGTGACATGGTTGAGGACATCAGTAACTCAAATTTTGGTTTATTTGTTTCTGAATTCCAGAAAGGGAAAATATTCATGTAAGCAAGAGGCTTTGATCCAGTAAACAAATTTCTGATTCTACCCAGTCTTAACAAGACTGATTATCTTCTCCTCTGTAGTTTTATTTGGAAATTGATCGATTGCTTTGGTGACTTTAGAAGGAAGTGCTTTTGGCAGGGCCCTGGGTGATCTCATTCTGAGTATTAGAATCATGGAAGAGCTTCTCTGGTGAAGGCACGTGGGACCCTAGGTTGAGGGAACAGTGGGGGAGCGGGCTATGTACGTTGGGGGGGAGGGGTGTGAAGATAAGAGACCGGGGAGAACGAGAGGGGATTTTTTGGATGAAGGCAGATGCTTTGACCCGACTCAGTATTTACTGGGGACATCAGAGTCACAACCCAAAGATTGTTAACTTCACCCCTAAAAACTGCTGAACCCGCTTGATCGGATGCTGAGATTGGCCCTGTGCTTATGAGCATTCTCTGCTGTTCACTCAACTCTCCAAGCCAGCTTGCTGAGAAAGATGACCTAGTTCTCGAAGTGTCCTCCTGTCACCGCCCCCACCACCACCAGCTGGGAGGCAAGAATCAAACTAAGCAAGGAAGAGCATGGTCCAGAACTGAAGTTCAGTTCTCTGTACCTTGGTGAGAGCATTTCACGTACATTCTGTCTTTAGCCCCTCACAGTATTCCAAGTCACTGTAGGAAGAAAAATAAGGGTCGTCGATTTGGCTGAGATCTAGTAACTATGGAGCAGTTGGACCAGAATGGAGAGCCAGGTGTCCTAACTGCCACCCCCAATTGCTCCGTCCCCTCTACCTCCTGGCGAGTGGACAGTGGTCAGCTTGCTCACTCTGAGGCTCATAACTGCAACTGTCCTCCCTTCCCTGTCCTCCCTAGGCCCGAGGCCTATAGACCAGAAGGAGCCCTTCCTTGTCCATCAAAGCAAGTAATAGCTTCCTCGCACCCTCTAGTCTTACTAGGATGAATGGCGTCGAGAGCAATAAAACTGCCTCCAGCAAGGGTAGGTTTGCAACTGGCGCCACAGCCTGATGCCAGGCTCACTAGCAAACTCCCAAAACCTACCCCATGGCCAGCGCAGGAGGGCCGACAAGTCCCAGGACACTCTACTGGATGTTTCGCCCCCTTGAGCGTGTGCCGTTGGGTGAAGAGAAGCCTACCAGGGTTCCAGCTGGAACTCTGCAACAGGAAAAGGCCCTTTTTGTTAATTCAGAACAGTTTGGGATCCATTTCAGTTCTTCCTAAACTTCCAAGATAGGAGGGAGGACATTCACTGGATTTTACGATGTAATATTCGAGGCAAAGTGCCATTGCTGTCTGGATGACGGAGGAGCTCCAAATATCACTGCGACGGCCACAGACAGCGGCGCATCCAACCTCCTCATTTACCCTCTGGAGTCTGGCTTGGCCGTGCAAATCACCTCTAGAGCAGCTCCTTTTTCCAGAAGATCCCAGCACATTTCATCTCTGAAGCAGCTCCAGACAGCTATTCTTGGAGTGATCCACTGTTGAGCAGGCAGGGAGAACAGAGGACCAAAAAAAGGGATGACATTCTTTGTCAATTTCTGTGTCTTGTTTCATCAGGTCAGTAACCCAAGGCCCCTGTGGCCTTATGGGTCATGACCAGATGGATGGATGGTTGGGCAGATCAACTTTTTAAATTGTTGGAATTAGAGCAGAATCAGGCCGAGCATGATGGCGCATGTCTGTAATCCCAGTGGTTCAGGAGGCTGAGACAGGAGGATCACAAGTTCAAAGCCAGCCTCAGCAATTTAGTGAGGCGCTAAGCAACTCAGTGAGACACGCTGTCTCTAAATAAAATGCAAAACAAGACTGGGGATGTGGCTCAGTGGCTGAGTGCCCAAGTTCAATCCCCGGTACCAAAAGTAAGTTTAAAAATAAATAAAGTAGAATCAAAGTGTGACATAAGAAATGCTTACAAAATGAATAATAATCTGAAATAATAGTAATAGCCACCATTTGTTGAGTAATTTCACCATGTGCCAGAACACATGCTAAGCACTTTATATACACTGATAATCTTTGCATGATCTTTCCTGTAGCTCTATATTGTCTGTTAGAATCCCTGTTTTACAGATGAAGAAAATGGAAGCTTAGCAAGGTCACAGAGCTACTAATTGATGAGGCCAAGGTTCAGATCCAGGTCTCTCTGACTTTAAAATTAGCGTGCCTGGAGCTGGGGCTGTATCTTGGTGGGACAGCCCTGGATTCCATCCTCTTAGCCATTGGATTCGGTTGCCTTTCATGTATTGATATGTGGAAGGATCTCAATTAATCATCTCGATGTGGAGTTCCTTGGTAGTTATCAAAATATAGTTCCCTATTTCCATACCATCTCCAAATATCACAATTAAGAATTTCCAGGTTATAGTTTAGCTATTATAACTGATTAGTATTGAAAGTCCTTCTTAGGACACTATTTTAACCTAACCATCTAACAAAATTATGCCCTTGATTTTGAAAATTGCAGGGGTAAGGCTGGAGGCTGGGGCTGGGTTCTTAAGTCTGTCATACGGCTGGGTTCCTGGGCATAGCGGTGCTGTTCGCAGAACCCACCACAGAAATGGGTGGTAAACTTCAAATCGCTAAGTAAATACATTTCTGCTTAATCAGATACCATCTTACACTAGATTCTAACATACAGGAGTGGTTGCAGAAAAATTTGAAACTGTTAAAATCCTTTCCAGTACCTTCGTTTCTCCCTGCCCGGCAGAAACAAGCAGACTCAACAGGCAAAGTAGGAAAACACCTCATTCCAGGTGACCCACAGGCACGGAGCCTGAGGGGCGCTGGGCTTGGGAGTGTCCCACCTCTCTGCCCCTATCCATCCCTCAGTTGCTCTTAAAGTCTTGAGCACATTCCCATCTCTAAAATGAAAAGCATCACCTTTCGTTTTTCTGCATAACCATTGCTACAAGTTACGTAGTTACGAACGCTTCTGCATTTTCTGTGGAAGTAGGCCTCTGCTGTTCTTCAAGAAACCCTAACTTACGGAACCTCTGATTCTGCTCAGCCCAAAGGCCCCACAGTCTTCTTAGTCTGTGAGCATCTGCCTTACCAGTCAAGTAGGGTGGAGAAAAAAACCCAAAACTGTTTTTAAAAAATAGATATTAGGGCTGGGGTTGTGGCTCAGTGGTAGAGCGCTTGCCTAGCATGCGTGAGACACTGGGTTTGATTCTCAGCACCGCATATAAATAAATTTAAAAAATGAATAAAGATCCATTAACAACTAAAAAAAAATATTTTAAAAAATGAATATTAAAGGCAGTGATGAACATAATAGGCCAGATTTATTCTGGGGGGTGCTGGAGATGGAACCCAGGGCCTCAGGCATGCGAAGCCACGCACTGTACCACTGAGTCACACTGCCAGCCCTAGGCCAGCCTCTTCCTACCTTTGCTATACCAGATAAAGATCTAACTTCCTTCTTCTACAGAGTGTATTTGGACAAGACTCCAGCTAGTACCTTTAAGGTGAAAATTGTTTTTCCGACTCTTCTCGAGGTACCAAAAGGAAAATTAGGACATCTGATTTCTCTTGAGGAGATCAGCCAGCTTTATTAACGTGACTCATAGCCCCTACCCGGGAGATGAGTGTCACACTCAGGAGTCCGTGGTTGAGCTCTCCAGTGGACACCTACACCGAGTTATGTGAGGTTGCCCCGACTGGTTGGCAGAATGGTTTTGAATAGTGACTCAGTCTGAGTTATCTGGAAACATCCGATTAGTTGTGTATTTTCGTAACCTCATGCACTTGGCATGACAGGGGCGAGATATGTGTTTGAGTCCTCAACTGGCACACACATACTAAAAACCAGAGAGCTGGGAGTGGAGATAGGGATGTGGGGAAATGATGAAACATTCTAGAATCTTCTGATAAACTCAAATGTGTGTGTGTGTGTGTGTGTGAATAGAAGAACTATGTAGAAACATGTGACTCCACAGGCTTTAGTCAGCCCTAGAGTGTGTAGCAGCATCTTCATCTGTAACTGCATCAGAAACAGAATCTCCTCTTCCACCCGGGCTGGGTAGGCCTCGGGCCGCCCTCTCGGCGAGCAAGCCAACCATTGTATTTGAGCTCAGAACCAGGATTGAAAGTCAAACTGCTGAGTCATTCCTGTCCCCACACCAGGCGGCCCTGGAAAAGGTTCGGTCAACCCTCGGTCGGTGTGTGAGCTGCTTTTTGGAGCACTTTATCATTTGGGGCTCTCACAATGTGTGTTTAAACTCTGGGTGACCTCCGGCCAGCCTTCCAGACTGGCACAAGTCCCCAAGACATTCATCTGCAAGGGAGGAAGACCAAAACTGAGGCCACAAATGGGGGGCAAAAGTGCCCCTCGGTCTTGGAGGGTCTCGCCAGCTTGGCACCTGGGCGGGATGTGGCACGGGAGAAGGCTTTGGAATCCCACAGACCGAGTTCAACAAAACCCCACTCCACTTCTTCCTAGAAGTGAGATTGCGGGCAATTATTTACCTCCCAGAGTCTTCATTTCCTTATCAGTTCTCCCAAGCAAACGGAATAACATTATGTGAAGTCTTTGGCACCTCGCCTGGGACACCTTAAGCACACAGTAAATGCTAATTTCCCCTTTCCCCCATGTGATATCATTTGAAGTAGCTCCACTTCATCCTGCCAGTCAAGTGCCTTGAAATTCCACCAATAGTCATTCTTAAAATCCCTTATTACAATACAAATACCCCTGGGGAGCTCAGAGCTAATCCCTTTATCAGCTATCACTTTAAGGGGATTAGTTGTGGATTGAGAACAAAACCCAAAGGGAAAGTGATCCTGAGGCAGGAGGAGGGGCCTGGAGAGTGGGGGGTGGGGTGGGAATGTCCCGTGGCCCCCCAAGGAGACAGGGAAGGGCAGGACCCAGTGGATTCCCACCCTCCCAGAATTCTGATGAACTTGTGACGTTGTGTTTAGAGGTCATGTTTGAAAATCATCCCTATGTTTTGAGATCACAGGTTCTTTTCAAAACTCTTCAGAGACATCAGAAAGGAAGACATTGGTGGAGGGCGAGGTCGGGGCACAGAATTAGTACTAGTGCCTTCGATTTGCTGAGGCCATTGCTGGAGGTTCAGGAAGACAGGAAGAGAAGGCACTCTTAAGACCCCCTTCCCTTAACTTTTCTCTCTCTGTTCTTTCTCCTCGCCAGACCATGATAGGGCAGAGGTCATTGTGCTCTCTCCTCCTCACACCCCCATTTCCAGTCCCTTCTGGCTCTTGGAAGGAGCTGAGAGGTGTCTGCATTACTTGGCCTGAGGAAGGAACCACATCCCGCAGCTGAGCTTAATAAATGGCATGATCTTGAGGGACTAGAACAGCCGAGGGCCCTAACCGCAGGTGCAAGGACAGCCCAAGGGCATGACAGAAATAGCAAGACACATTTCCATCCCAAAAGACCTGGAAGTAAAACAGACCCCAGGCTTCATTTATGGGAGGCCCTCCACAGAGTGAAAGAGTAACTCTGAGCCAGGCGCAGTGGCGCAAGCCTGTAATCCCTGCACTTAGGGAGGCTGAGACAGGAGGATCGCGAGTTCAAAGCCAGCCTCAGCAACAGTGAGGCGCTAAGCAACTCAGTGAGACCCTGTCTCTACATAAAACACAAAATAGGGCTGGGGATGTGGCTCAGTGGTTGAGTGCCCCTGAGTTCCATCCCCAGTACCACAAAAAAGAAAAAAGAGTAACTCTGGGTGTTCCCACCCAGAGTTCTGTAGTTTGAGAGTTGACTCGGGAGGTAGGAGTTGAGTGTTTGCTATGAGGCAAGTGGCTGTGTAATTGCTACTTAAGGGGCAGATACAAGAAAACACTGGCTGGGTTTGATTTCATTGTTGCGGTTATCGACTTCCACCATGCGGGCTGGATCACGTATGTTGTTGTTACCTGACGTAGACAGAGAAAGTGCCTATTCACCCGAGGCCTTTGCTCACCCAGGAAGCGTTCGAATGGCTGCCGATGACCCCTGTTTTGGGAAAGCATTTGCAAGATCTCTATTTTATGTCGTTCCCTTTTCCCTGACAGCAGCAGTAAACTGTGTCGCTTCTAGAATCATCCATTGCTCAGCCCTCTGATTGATTCAGTCTGGCCCTCGGCATTCCCAATAAATCCAGGACAAGGTGCCATCTCAGGATTGGGAAGGAGAAAATATAAAGAAGGGAGAAACAAAGGCGGGGGGTACTGAGAAAAGAACAGTTAAGGGAGAAATAATAGGAAAGATCTAGAAAGAACCCCAGGAGAATCAGAAAATGAGAGAAGAAAGGAGGAAAAAGAGACAAATTTAAGGAGCACTAATAAAAATAGTACTAGCTGACTATACATCAGACACCTGTAAGCCCATTCTGTGTTCATTCATTTAATCCTCTGAACAACACCTTGAGTTAGATTACTGTTCCAGATCTGGTTTTGATTTTTATTTATTTTTTTCAGTGCTGAGGACTCAATTCAGCACCTTGGACTTACTAAGCAAGCGCTTACCACTGAGCCACACCCCCGACCCCATATTTATTTTTTTGCCATTGATTGCCAAGATGGCCACATTACCCCTGCTGGTCTCCAAGCTCTGGTCTCAGGTCATCCTCCTAAGCATCTGGGATGATGGTCACATGCTGCCACACCCAGCTAAGCTCCATTATTTGTTTGTTTGTTTTTCAATAAGAAAACCACAAGTACAGAGAGGTTGAGGAACTTGGTTGTCCATAGTTGTCCAGGGAGTAAATTGCAAATTTGGAAATAAAGCAGCACTGTTTACCCTTGGCTGCACATTCGGATCACCTGGAGCTTTTAAAAATCTTGAAGGACACAGCCCAGTGAAGTCAATCAGTCCCCAGGGGCTGGACCCACGTATTAGTTTGTGTTTAATACCCCCAGATGACTTCAACATGAAGCCAAAATTGAGAATCCCTGCACTAGACCCAGCTCCAGTGCGGACTTCAGTGTGGACACAACTCATGGGAAACTTTCTGAGCTTATTTTTTTTCTAATGGTGGGAGGCAATTACTAGAGGCCACACTGTCCTTTACTTTGCCGTATTCAGTTTGGACCAACAACCTCCATGATTCTGACGGTAAGATCAGAAAAGCATCCCAGAACCTCTAGCATCATTTCTCCAAGAAAGGTGTCAGTTGGGCCCAGTTACTTTTTATTTTTGCTTTGTGACAGTTCTTACACTGTCCTGCAGGCCAGCAATCGACCACCAGAATGAGACTTACCTGAACCCCCAAACACATACATGTCATAAATTGTTTCCCTTGTGTTCCCAAGTTGCCACTCTTATCAAGAACCCTGCTGTTGGGCTGGGGTGGTGGCTCAGTGGCAGAGCGCTTGCCTGGCATGTGTGAGGCACTGGGTTCGATTCTCAGCACCACATATAAATAAATAAAATAAAGATCCATCGACACCTAAAAATATATTTAAAAAAAAAAAAGAACCCTGCCGTTTAGACATCCCACCCCCACTTGCAGGCCTGACCCCCAACCCAGTGGCCATTGTCTTTATTTGAGCAAACACAGAGAATATCTTTCTAACATTTCTTTTACCTATTTCATTCTCACCATGGCCTGATGAAATGTCATTGCCTGAAAGATTAAGGTTACGTGATTTGTCCAAAGGCACGCAGACTCCAATCCAGCCTTCAAGTGCGCTGCTCCTTAGAACCCACCTCTGACCGTAGCGAGCAACGCAATAAAGGAAATGAGGAAGTTTAACAGGAAGTCCCACTGGGGCGTTGAGCCCTCCACAGCCACCTCTCCCTCCCCTTCAGTGTTCACTCTACCCCTGAACTGGGGTCTTCCACTGTGGACCAGTTTACAGCAGATCTACAAGTGGGCTTTCCCCCCCTAAACACCCAACAACAGTCTACTTCAAAATCCCTGCAGGCAAAGGCAGTGACAGTGGCTTCCAGCTTAGAGACAAACCATCCAGCCATTGCATGAATTTTTCTGCCTTCTGCTTCAGGAGACTCACATTTGGCCATCTGGGTCCCTAACTGAGCCTACGCCTAGGAAAATCCAGGCTGGGGAAATGACCGGCCCAGGTGGGCAGATCCCAGGTCAGAGGGGTCAGATAATTGGAATCTGCTTCTGATAAACTCTACACTTACCATGGAACCAGATCTGGATAAAATGGAAGCTTTGTAGATCTGCCCGTCATCCACAATCCTCTCTAATCAATTCCAGGACTGTGTGAATGGAGTCTGTAGAGGTTTCTTACCCAATTCTTTGCTGTCTGGGGAGTCAGGAACCAGTAATTGTCTCCAGCCTCCAGAAGTGCTAGTCAACAGGCACGTCCCCAAAGGGCCTTCTGGGCAGCCCTGGGCAGCAGAGAGCCCTTGTCCCCGAACCTCCTCCAAACTTACCCTCAGCAAGGTGCAGCAGGGGGGACCTCAGACAGCCCTGGACCTCTGAGGAGGGAAGAGACAAAGGAAAGGACCCAGGGTGCAGTTCTGGGAGTCCAGAAGAGTCCTGTGCCTCACGGAGGCATCAACTTAGCTCAGGAAAGATGTGTGTGTGTGTGCGTGTGCGTGTGTGTGTGTGTGTGTGTGTAGAGGAAAGTGGAAACAGCAAGGCAAGATCCTTTTTTTTAAATATCTTTTTAGTTGTAGATGGACACAATATCTCTTTTTTTTTAATGTGGTGCTGAGGATGGAACCCAGTGCCCCACACATGCAAGCCAAGCACCCCACCACTGAGCCGCAACCCCAGCCCAAGGCAGGATCCTTTTGTCCTTAACCCGGAGTTTGCTTAAGACTAAAGGAGGCTTTTTTGGTTTTATTTTTATTTTTTTATTTTTAAACATTCCATTTGTCCTAAGTGTAACACATAAGCCTGTTATTATTACACTTTTGCAATTATATTTTTGAGCTTATTTCCCCCAGTTGAATTATACGCATTATGTACCACAGGGAATTACACGTGGGAATAAATCTTAGAACTCTTGAATCAGGGATTTAGAGATCATCATTGAATCCCATCCATTTAGTATACAAAGGAGGAAATGGAGCCCAGCAAGCTTAATCAGTTTGCCCCAAGGTCACCGAGCTGGGGAGTGAAAGACCCAGGAGAAGAATATGTAGCTTTTCCCATTCCGCAGCCCTCTTGCCCTGAATCCTTTTCCCTTCAGAACTGAGGCTGTGTGGGGGACAGTGGGACCAACCCGTAAATGAATGACCTAACTTGTCATTGGAGAAAATATCCTTAGTCTGTGGCCACAAAAGTTTAGCACTTCAGCCAAACATCATCCATCACATCATAAAGAGGAACTTGCCAAAGAGGGGTTTAAAAATCCAAACCAGATCCTTCCCCACTGTAGAGGGGCCAGCTACGTTGACTGCTCCAGGGCCAAGCGTACAGCGGCAAGCCCCATCTTTTGCCTTGTAGGGTTTGGTTTTTGATCAACAAGACCTACTAGGTGAACATCATGAGGTGGAAGGAGACTAGGCTGGGGACACCAGCAACACCAAGTTGCTGCCACCCAGGTGCACACACGCACTCTCACGGCCACTGCTTTTGAAATCTTGAACATTTATGGGTGGGAGGTGGGGAACCAGTGATCTTCAAACCAAAGGCCCCAGTCCAGAATCCTGCCTTCCTGGAAGCATCACTGGTCTTCGTGATGGTAAACCAAGTGTGAGAAAGACACAGCCCTGCCAGGGGCACATGATTCTCTGGGCCAGGACCAAATAATTTGTTTCATTGTCTGAATCTGGGAGGTTTTTGCTGATAGCTCCAGAAATAAATGCTGAAGTTAAATACATGTAAATACTCAATCCAATCCATGCGGTCTGCTAGAGAAATTAGAGAGGGGATAAAAATCAAGGACAAGTTTCCCTCTGTAATGAAAAAAAATAGTAAGAAATTTAATTTAGGAGAATATCCTGCCCTGAGACAGCTGTATGCTACGTTGTTCTCTTAGGGCCCTCACCTCAACACAAAAGGTTCCAAGAGCCTATTAGATAAGGCTGTTCACAGACTTCTCCATTGTGTGGTGATTCTGCCCTTGGGCTTGTTCATGAGCCAGGAGAGTCACACTCTGCAGTCCAGGGCTTTTGGCCAGAACAACCTTCTCCCTCATTAACTCAGCCTGTGCAACGTGTGTAACCTGGTGGTCAGAGGCAATCAGGACGTAGTTTCTGATACCTCCACGTATCCAGGAGAGAAATGAGAAAACCAGTACTTACAGTGCAAAGGAGAAAATCCAAACTCCAGGTCTTCCTTTTACTGAAATGTAACAGGGTCGGTTTTGTTTTGTTTTGTTTTTGTGGTACTAGGGATTGAACCTAGGAGCACTTAACCCACTGAGCCACAATCCCAACCCTTTTTATTTATTTTGAGACAGGGTCTTGCTAAATTGCCTACACTGGGCTTGAACTTGCAATCCTCCTACCTCGGCCTACTGAGTAGGTAGATTTACAGGTATGTGCCACCACACCCAGAAAAGCTATATTTTTTAAAAAGAAAAAAAATTGACAAATCATTGGCAGGTCAGATTTTTTTTTAATGAGAGGATGCCTGATTAAAGAGCATTGTCAAGTATGGTGGTATATGTCTGTAATCTTGGGAGCTTGGGAGGCTGCCGCAGGACCTTTGCAAATTCAAGACCAGCCTAAGCAACTGAGTGAGACATTGTCTCAAAATAAAAAAAATAAGAAAGGCTGGGGATGTGGCTCAATGGTAGAGCACCCCTTGTTTCAACCCCCAGTACCACAAAAAAGAAAAGAAAAGAAAAGAAAAAGGGAGGAAGGCCAGCAGGCAAACCATTCAGTTAAGAGGGTATTAATGGAAGAAAAAAAAACAAGATTCCAGATTCTGAAAGAATAGCATGTACAACTTCATCTTGGTAAAAATTACTAAAATTTTGTTTATAAGTTACAGAAAGCCTGAATAGAAGAAAAACTATAAAAGACAAATCAAAGGCGGTGAAACCCTATCACCACAGTTAATGATTCTGCAAATCAATTCCAAGAAACCACCAAGGGACAGGTCCTGACTCCATAGAAACAGAAGGAAAACTTCTCAGCTCAATTTACGAGGCTAATTAACATTTACTGCCCAAACAGGCAAAGGGTAGCACACACACATGAAATTAACACTCTGGACCTTACAAATATAAAAACCTTAAATAAGATACTAGCAAATAAATACAAAGGTATAAAGAAATCTCTTAATGTACTTCACTGTACCAGGTTAAGAGTAAACCATATCTCTTTAGATATCATATCTCTTTAGATAAAAAAAAAAATTAAACCAACATTCCCAACTAAAACAAACTAAAAACCTTAAAATTCTTGGAAAACCAAGAGTACAACACATTGATCGTAATCTATAACAAACATACTTTGTGGTAAGCCATTATAAGCATTTCCTTCATCGTTAGGAGTGAAAGAAAAATGTCCACCAGGTGTGGTGGTGTACCTGTAGTTCCAGTTACACAGGAGGCTGAGGCAGGAGGATCACTTGAGCCCAGGAGTTGGAGGCCAGCCTGGACAATATAGTCAGAGCCCTTCTCAGAAAGAAAGAAGAAAGAGAAAGAAAGGAAGGAAGGGAGAAAGAGAGACAAAAGTAAGTCTCTTATTGCAACTATAATTTACTATAGTTTTAGCCAACACACTATGACAAGAAAAGGAAATGAGAAGTTTAAACACTGGAAAAGAAGAAACAAAGCTCCTATTACTTGCAGATGTAATTATCCATCCAAACAAAGTTAAACACTCTGACTAAAAACTATCTGAACTGACAAGAGTTCAGGAAATTGGAATGGATCCAGTATACTAAAATCAATAATATTTTAGACATCGGCAGGGATGCATTAGAAAATGTCTTGCAAATGAGGAGTCCATTCGCAGTAGAGCGCTTAAGGATAAATCCAGTAAGGTCTACGTGATGAAAAACACCAAAAATTTAAAAGTAATTTAAGTTCACCCTTTGTGAATGGAAATAAGAAAAAAGAAGATATTGATAAAAAAGCAACTGCAGTGTCCTCACTCAAAAGAAAATTGTTAAAGCTAGGGGTAGAGAGAGGAATCTGTCCTTCCAAACTGTAGCAGTAATTTTAAAACTGTCTCATCACATTGAAAATGTAATATACTCTATTAGGCAAAAAAGACTAGGCTTCTTTTAAAAGCATCCTTGAGGGCTGGGATTGTGGCTCAGCGGTAGAGCGCTTGCCTTGCATGCGTGAGGCCCCGGGTTCGATCCTCAGCACCACATACAGAGCAATAAAATAAAGACATTGTGTCCATCTACAAAAAAAAAAAAAAAAAAAAAAAAAGCATCCTTGAACAGGGTAGGTAGAAGCTGTGTAAAACAGATTTCCTCTAGAAAGAGCAGAAGTTGGAAATGAGGTTTCTGAGGCCTCAACCTGAGGACAGAATTATTCTGATGTCGTGTTCTGTCAGCCACACAGATTCAGGCCTGGCCAGGAAAGAATTCCCTGGAAGGAGATGGTGTGGTTTTAATTCCATCCTCAGTCCCTGCTCACTACCTGCTTACTCACCTCCTTCCCCTCTAAGAAGCAAAACAGAGATTGAGGGTGTGTCTCAACCCCGAGTTTCCTCCCCAGCAGTGCAAAAAAAAAAAAAAAAAAAAAAATCAGAAACGGATGAACAGTCCAGAGCTGCCCAGACCTCAGAGGATGCTTTGACTGAACCCCTGCTTGTGTTTTGCATTTGTGACCCTGCAGACCGTCCAGGCTTGCTGAACGTGAAACCCATCGAGGACATCCAAGACAACCTGCTTCAGGCCCTGGAGCTCCAGCTCAAGCTGAACCACCCGGAGGCCTCGCAGCTGTTTGCCAAGCTGCTCCAGAAAATGACAGACCTCAGACAGATCGTCACCGAGCATGTGCAGCTACTGCAAGTAATCAAGAAGACGGAAACGGACATGAGTCTTCACCCGCTCCTCCAGGAAATCTACAAGGACTTGTATTAGCCGAGAAGTTCCACTCCAGCGACAATTTGTCTTTTCTTCCAATTGCACTATTATTTTGAGGGAAAAATCTGACACCTAAGAAATTTACTGTGAAAACAAAAAGCATTTAAAAAAAAAGTTTTAGAATATGATCTATTTTATGCATATTGTTTATAAAGATACATTTACAATTTACTTTTAATATTAAAAATTATCATGTTATGAAACTGCTGATAGTATTTGAAAATTGAGTCTGTTATGTTCCCCATCCTACCCTCCTAGGCTTCCCCCACACACCCCCTTCTATTTCCTTCCTTCTTTCTTTCTTAGTCACTTTTTAAAATGTGAATGGAGGGGCTGGGGATGTGACCCGGTGGTAGCATGTTGACCTAGCATGCTTGAAGCCCTGGGCTCAATCTCAAAAAAAAAAAAAAAAAAAAAAGATTACACACACACACACATATTCAAACATTGCTCAAAATATTTCTTTCTTTTAACCTGCATATTTGTATCTTTTAACCTGGGTAGGCACCATATCACTCAACTTACTAAGAACTCAGTCTTCTACTTTTTTTTTTTGCCCTGGGGATTGAATTCAGGGCTGCTGGAACCCTGAGCCACATCTCTAGCCCTTTTTCTTTTGTTCTGTTTTTTTGAGACAAGGAAGTTGCTTAGGACCTTGCTAAGTTGCTGAGGCTGGCCTCGAACTTGCAGTCCTCCTGCCTCAGCCTCCCAAATGGCTGGGATTACAGGTGTGCCCCAACATGCCCAGTTCATCCTCACATACATTAAATCATCTCTAGATTATTTAGGACACCTGATACAATGTAAATCCTATTTAAATAACTGTTAGAATGTATAGTTTGGGAAATAATGATAAGAAAAAAAATCTACACATTCAAACAGATGCAATTTTCTATCTATGGTTGGTTGAATCCATACGGCCCCAGAACCCACAGACAAGCAGAGCCCATTGAACTGCTTACTAATAGAAAACCAATGTGTTCCACTTAGCCAGTGGCAAGCTTTAACTGAACACTGAACCCTGTAAAAACCTCTGGCTAACACAGAAGTGTTTTAAGATTTGGCACTTGCCAAAAAAATAATAATTTGTAATTGAGTTGAGGAGAAAAGATTAGTCTTTCCTGAAAACAGATGATACCACAAAGTAGAAACCATGTGCCAGGTAAATGGCTCAACCTCTTAAATGCTGTAAGATTTCAGTGGAGAGGCTGGGGCTGTAGCTCAGTGGTAGAGTGCTTGCCTAGCATGCATGAGGCACTGGGTTCCAGCCTCAGCACCACATGTGAATAATAAATGAATAAAGTTATAGTCCATCAACAACTAAAAAAAAAAATTTAAAAAAATATTTCAGTGGAAGTCAAAAGATTATGAATATTGAATAATCAAAAATCAATCTGTAAAGCATACCTATGATCCCAGAGACTTGGGAGGCTGAGGCAGGAGGATCTCAAGTTGGAGGCCAGCCTCAGCAAACTGAGCAAGACCCTGTCTCTAAGTTAAAAAACAGGGGAGAAGCTGAGGATATGACTCAATGGTTAAACACCCCTGGGCTTGATCTCCAGTACCAAAAGAAAAAGAAACATCCAGATGACTGACTAGAGTTCTCATTTCTGTTGGTTCCACATGGGACCAGTTTATCATCAGGCAGATCTTATGGAAGAGAATGTACAAGAAGCGGGGAAGGTAGAATCTTGGGAGGAACCTCCGAAGAGATCCCTTGTTTACAAAGTTCTCAAACAAAAAGCCTTTTCAGCTAACTGCCTCTTGGATCTCAGTTCCCACCAGCGCTCAGCAGCCCATCCAAGCCCTTTCCACATTATCGGAGCTGCGGTTGCCAAGGGAGGGGGGAAGAGAGGCGCTCTCAGCTCTTTGGCACTGATGGATAGCATTAAATAGCTTTTAAATCCTGGCAGCTTGCAAATTCCCAAGTCTCTGACATTTTCCCTGTGGCTTGGATGATCATTTGCTAAATATTTTACAACACATTATATTCACCCTCCAAAGCTTCTACTCCATTCTCTGGTCTCCCCCCGTCTCTCCCCCAGGATGATTCACAAGTTAATCAACAAATGTATCATCAGTTATTCATAGTACTTTCTCTGGACACAAAACACACTTAGGGATTTATGTTAATAAAAATAGGGGAGAAAAAAGTAACTGTGGTCAAGAGTCCAAAAAAAAAAAAAAGAAGAAGTTTCCAGGTTCCCACATGAGCCCTAGCACCACCTCTGATGTGACCTGGCTTTCTTCTCCATGTTCCTGCCCTGAGAAGAATGCAGGAACCACAGGGGATCCATGAAGGAGCCGTTACCTGTAAACCCTATTCCTCCATCTATAACTGAA
>CM053416.1:3716824-3735689 GCA_028644305.1 Xerus rutilus | reverse complement strand
AAATTCTAAATGAGAAACCACAAGGGAACTGGGCGGTGGGGTGGGGGGCGTGGGGAGGTTGTAAGAAGATGTCAGAAAGAGAGGCGACCTGGGGACCGGGGTGTAGCTCAGTGGGAGAACATGTCCTCAGCATGCATGAGGCACCGGGGGGGGGGGGGGGGGGGGAAGAGGGAGCATCCTTAGCTGATGTCACACTGCAAATTCCCAATTATACGTTTGGGAACACACAGAAACCAGAGGGTTGGCCACATCAACACCATTGAGGAAGAAAGAGGAGGGAATAGCCAGGCTTGCTTACAACCGATGCCAATGAGTTGTTCATGGCTCCTTTGAGGTGACCTAAGTCCTTTTTGCAGGCAGGCCCTAAATGCTTGATACCTACTACAAATTTCTGTTGATAAAACAGGGGGAAAGGCGGCTGGAAATTGGTCCCCAGATTCCCCATTGTAGGAATGGAGAGATACCTATCTGGGTTGGAGTGGGGGGCTCCCCATTCTAAATCCTGAAGGGATTGGAATTTGTTTCCACCCTGACCATCCACATTGCTTTGTCTTTTCTTCCCTCTTCCCACCCACTTGCTGGAGAAATGTGGGATTACCAATAAATTAAGACTTCTGATTTTGGTTTGGGGTTGGGTTTTTGTTTATTTGTTTGTTTGTTTTCCATACTGGGGATTGAACCCAGGGACACTTCACCACTGAACCACATCCCCAGCTCATTTTTAGTTTTTATCTGGAGACAGGGTCTCACTATACTACTGAGAACCTCATTAAATTGCTGAGCCTGGCCTCAAACTTGCAATCCTCCTGTCTCAGCCTCCTGAATCTCTAAAATTACAGGGTTGTGCCACTGCACCCAGAAAGGCTTTTTCACAAGGTGGCCAACTCCCTATTTTTCTCTTTCCTCACCCCCTCCTGGTTTCTGCCCTGGCTCCTGGTTATCTTTGCTTATATCATTATCACTATTATTCTCTCCACATCCCCAGCCCTCGCTTACCTGTGGTTGCTCGTGGTGTCCCTTCCCTTTAATACTTATGAAAAGGATGTAAAATAGCAAGATGGCCAGGCATGGTATGTGCACCTGTAATTCCAGCTATTTGGTGGCGGGAGGCTGAAATAGGAGGACCACTTGAGTCCAGAAGCTCAAGGCCAGTCTGGACAGCATAGTGAGAACCCACTTCAAAAAATAAATAAGATCTTTGCTGGGCACAGTGGGGCACACCTGTAATCCCAGCTGCTCAGGAGGCTGAGGCAGGAGGATCGCGAGTTCAAAGCCAGCCTCAGCCAAAGGGAGGCGCTAAGCAACTCAATGAGACCCTGTCTCTAAATAAAATACAAAATAAGGCTGGAGATGTGGCTCAGGGGTTGAGTGCCCCTGAGTTCAATCCCCTGTACCCAGAAAATAAAATTTAAAAAAATAAAATAAAATAAATAGGATCTTAGAGTTGGAAAGGTGTCAGGTGTGACACCTACGTCAGGTGTGCTCATCCCGTGCATTCACGGAACACACGCTCAGTCCATGCTCAGTCAAGCCCTGCTCTCCAGGAGACACAGGGATGAGTAATTCCAAACTCTGCAACAGGGACAGCTGTCTATAGAGATTTATGGATTCAGAAAGGATGTGTGGAGATGCAGGAGTGTCAAAGCATTCCTGTGTCCAGAAAACAACAAGAGGATGGGGAGGGCAGCAGCAAGAGACCAGGAGTGGAAAGTCAGAATGGGATTGAACCAAGATGGTGAGGCGCCATCTTGGATTGGATTTGCAGGCTGTTGAGATCCAGCGGATGTTGCCAAGCAGAAGGAGGACAGGATCAAATTTGAAATTTGGAAAGTGAGCTTTTCCAAAAGTCAACACTGCCCAAGTAGAAATCCCCTCTGCGACACTTCCAAAAGCTGTCCAACCCCTGAACAACTTCCCCAAGGCATGGATGCTCTGTCCATGATCATCAGCCCTTAGTCGTGGCTCTGCCTCTGGGTCATACACACCCGGCACTTATTCCTGCACCCTGAGGGTTTTGTCTCGCTTGGTCCCTCTAATCCAGTTATAATCTTTTGGCCCAATCTGAGGCACTGTTACCCCTGGTCATCCATTCCCTACCATTCCAAGGAGACAAGACCTCAGATAGTATGCTCCAAGGAACTCTGCCTCCAGTTCCTCCAGCTCAAGGTCATTTCTACTCCCGTGACTCAAAACTTGCCCGCCCTGCATTGCTTTTCCAGAAAGCCTCTCCTTTTGCCATAGAATTCTAGAAAATTAGATCTGGGAGTGTTGTTCCGTGATAGAGCACATGCCTAGCATGCCCAGGATCCTGGCTTAGATCCCCAGCACTGCACACGCGCACACAAATAATTTAGTTAGAAAATTTAAGTACTTTCTGTGTACAGGCAGGCAGTATGTGTTCAATAAATGGCAATCACATCTTGGTGCGGACTTCAGTGTTATACTGACTTGGGTTAAAATTCTAACTCCACAACGTCCTGGCTCAGTAGCCGCACAGCTCTGGCCAATCTCTTCACCAGGCCTTAAATTGCCCTGGTATGTAAAATGGGGTGACAATTGCCCATCTTACAGGGCTATCGTGAGGATTAAGTGGAATGATGATTATAAAACTATTCTGTGCAGTTTTCTTGGCAATCTCAACCAGTGCTGGCTACAAGCCCCACTGTGGCTATAGTTATTAAGGTGCCCTTCGTGGGCTAGGGGTGTGGCCCAGTGGTAGAGTGTTTGCTTAGCATGTGTGAGGTCCTGGGTTCTGTCCCCGCCACCACAAAAAGTTAACTAAATTTTAAAAGTAAAGTACCTTTGTGTAAGAAAGGCATCCTGGGCCCATGGGTCTTCCTGTTCCAATGTCTTTGCTTCAGCAGACTGTCTCACGGGATAGTCAAAGCCGGGGTAGAACAACTTAATTTCAGCATTTGACAGTACAGGAAAAATACATTCTCTCCCCAGGTATAATGGCACACACGTGTATTCCCAAGGACTCCAGAGGCTGAGGCAGGAGGATCGCAAGTTGGAGGCCAGCCTCAGCAACTTAATGAGACTTGTCTCAAAAAAATAAAAAGGGCTGGGGATGTGGAGGGACCCCAGTTTCAATCTCAGTACCACCAAAAGAAAAATATCTCTGAAATGATTTTGCCCCAATCCACATGTATTAGGAGGAAAAATATATATATTTGAAAGACCATTGCTGTGTCCTGATTTAGAACAAATGCTGGGGATGAGGCTATGAAAATATTTTCTCCAAAAGTAGTGGGACTTTTCTCTTGTGACTTATGCTCCTAATTTTAGACTAATATTACATAGTTCGAATTTCCAGAGGGGTTATAAAGAATAAGAAAATTGCTAATTTGAGTCTGTAGGGAGTGGGTTGGGATATTTCTATCCCCTCTGGAGTTTTGTAAATATGTTCCAGGCCAAACGTTCCCAGGAGAGTGTCATTTCTGAGATCTGTTGAGTGCCATGGGCTGGTCTCAAGGAGGATCCAAGTGGCTTTCTGCAAGAGCTGGAAAATTGATCCCCGGGCCACTTTTCCACAACACTGGAAGCCACCAAGTGTGTGTCAGAGCCCCCACTAACATAGTTCTGTCACTTCCTAGGTGTGAGGCCTTGGCAAGTCCCTTTCCTCTCTGGGAACATAGTATCTGCCTTATGGAAGTCCCTCTACAAATTATAATTGGGTCTTATTTTTCCTATCTCTAAAATGGGAATCTGCAGGGCATGGTGGCACACACCTGTCATCTCAGTAGCTCCAGAGGCTGGGGCAGGAAGATCACAAATTCCAAGCCAGCCTCAGCAACTTAGTGAGGCCCTAAGCAACTCAGTGAGACCCTGTCTTTAAATAAAACACAAAATAGGGCTGGGGATGTGGCTCAGTGGTTAAGCACCCCTGAGTTCAATCCCCAGTACAAAAAAAAAAAAGCAAAGGTAGAAATCATGCCTTGCCTGCATGGCTGGTAGAATATCAAATAAATGAAGCAAGGTGATCCTGATTGCCAACATTCACAGATGGAAAACTGAGGCCCAGGAGGTAAAGAAATTAGCCCAAGGTTACAGGAAAGAAAGGGAGAAGCAGGACTTAGACTAGACCTCAGGTTTCCTGAAGCCTACTCTATCTTCATTTCTTGCCTAGTATGCTTTGCTGTCTTTGAAAAAACTAAAGATAGTGTTGTTTGGACAGCACAGTACAAACTTTAGAACCTAAAAGAATTAAGAGACTTGAAATTTGGCTCAGCCATGTGCCTGCCCGCTGTCCAACCTCAGGCAAGTTAATTCTCGTCTCTGAGCCTCTAATTTGTGGCGAAGATCCCAACCTCAATTTTTATACGGCTTGTTGTGAGAACTACAAGTACCTAGAGCCCCGTATACCATTAAAATCGCCTAAAAGCAAGTACTCCACGGGATCTGCTAGGAACTTGGTTATAAACAAGGGACATGGGTGGCCAGCATCCTTGACCAGAGAAGAAATCAGCAAACTCAGAAGAGTTTGGAAGAAATACTTAGTGATGGCCTGGGTTCTCATAGTGTTTAAAGTTTGTACAGTGGGCTTTGCAGAATTGCTTTCTCTGAGCCTCAGTTTCCCCATCTGCTCAGGCCCAGAGCTGTTCTGGCCTTCCAGCCCTAAGATCCTTAGGCCCTGGGAGCCTCTCAGGGAGGCTGGCAGGAAGACAGAGTTCTCCCTGGCTAGCCAGCAAGAGCTCTGTGTCCTCTGTTGCCTGAGCTTGTGTTCTCTCTGAGCAACCGAGGCCCAGGCCAGGCAGCAGCCAACGTTCATTAAGGATCTGGGGCTGGTCCAACCCAAGGGATGGCTGCCTCCAAGGGGAGGGGAGGGGACACCGGATGGCTGGTTGGTTCCCACCCAAAGCCAAGCTGCTGAGAGAGGGGCGTTGTGCTGAGTCAGTGAGCTGGCGGCTCCTGGCCTGGGGTCCCTGGCCGCCTGGGCCTGCCAAATGGGACAGAGCCAGGAAGGCCTCCAAGGAGCCCGGTTATCGATGATGCTGCCGCCGCGGCTGCCACAGCAGCGGGAATCGTGCCCTGGAAAAGCTTGTCCCCAGCCAGGCCTCCCAGGGCTCCCGGGGTGGGGAACATTTTTAGGAGCTGCCTCTTACTGGCAAGAGTCTAGCCAGAGCTGTGCCTCTCGTCCCCAGTCTCCCCACGCTGTCCCCTAATGACAGTAATGATTCTCCTCCAAGTATAAGCTTCGCTGATAGACTGTTTATCTGTCCCTCAAATCCTTGCACAGGGCCATCCAGGTAGTTTGGGGGGTCAGGACCCCCGCAGGGAACAAAGAACCCAAGCAAAAGGTAGGATGGAGAGAGTCGAGAACAGTAACTAAGTCCACACAGATCCAGAACTCCAAGAGCGGCAGCCCCAGCGAGGCGCCAGCCCAGGTTGCAGTGGGAGGCACAGAGATGCGAGGGACCTGGCCTCTTGCTCCGCCCACCCTCCCACCAACGTCTCCCATTGGTCAAATCCGACGGGGGACGAGCCAATGGCTACGGTCCATTCGATTCAGCGTTCTGGGGCTGATGCAGAAAGATGCGAGTGGATGGGCATTAACCTCAAGGGATTGACTCTAGGACACCCTCGCCATGGACACCAAAATATGAGGATGCTCATATTTTTTATAGAAAACTGTCATGGCATTTACATAAAACCTAGGCACGTCCTTCTCGAGTCTTCTTTTCCTTTCGTTTCCTTTCTTTTTCTTCCCTTCCCTTTCCTTCCCTTTCCTCTTTCCATCTCTCTCTCTCTCCCTCCTCGCCTTCTTCCTTTCCATTGGATATTGAACCCAGGTGCACTTTACCGCTAAGCCACATCCCCAGGCCTTTTTTTATATTTTATTTTTTTTGAGACCAGGTCTCACTAAGTTGCTTAGGGCCTCACAGCCTCAAACTTGAGATCCTCCTGCCTCAGCCTCCCAAAACACTGGAATTACAAGCATGAGCCACTATGATCAGCCTCCTCCATACTTTAAATCATCTCCAGTTGACTTACAACACCTCGTATGATGGAAATGCTATGTAAATAATTGTTATACTCTAGTGTTTGGGGAATCATAACAAGGGGGGGAAAAGTATTTGATTGTTCAGTACAGATGTAATTGTTTTTCCCAAAAATCTGATGCCACGTTGGTTGAATTCACCAATGTGAAACCCACAAATATTGAGAACTGACTGCATCATTTCATAGTTTTTTAAAATTATTTTTTGGCACTGAGAATTGAATCCAGAAGTGCTTTACCACTAAGCTACATCCCCAGCCCTTTATTTATTTTTGTTTTGAGAGAAGGTCTTGCTGAGTTGCTTAGGGCCTCACTAAGTTGCTGAGGCTGGCCTTGAACTTGAGATCCTCCTGCCTCAGCCTCCCAAGTTGCTGGGATTTCAGGAATACAACACCACACCCGGCTCTTTTTCAATTTTAAAGTAATGTTTATAATATCAATTTGAAGTTAAACTGCTTCATTAAATTCCACCTACGCCAAGACTTTAAGAAGAAAAAGACTCTCCGGGATCTAGTGCTACATTTTCCCTGAGACTTCTAGTACCCCTAAGAGAGGCCTGTGTACCCCTACTTTGATAAGCACAAGACTTATTGTCCCCAGGGAATGAACAAAGTTACTTGCCCAACATCACATAGCTAATAGTCAAACTTTAAGTCCCATGACCTTGATCCTTGCACAGTTGGAGACAAAGGAAATTGAGCCAAAATGGGGCCCAGGGGAGAGCCCAAAAAGGGAAAAAAGGTCACCCATAGTCAGCCTGAGAGGGGAGAAGAAGAAAAGATTGGAGCTCCATGTCAGCAAATGCTCAGTGACATTCTCTGTCCCCACCTCTCCTCATGCTCTGGGAACACACTGATAAGCCTGGCATGACTCATGCCCCCAATAAACTCTCAGCTCCGTCGTCTCCTGGCCATGTGACTGGTAAGCTACGTAATCTTTCTAAGGTCTCTCTTTTACCATTGGGCAAGCTCGTGCCTTACGTCTAGAAGCAAAAGAAATGATGTAGGAAAACACTTTGCATTCCAAGTCACTCAGCCAGTGCGAATTCATTTCCTCTTCTTCCTGTAATAAAGGCTAGGATAGATCCTCACGCACGCCGTGACTAAGGACAGTATCCAATTTCCCAGGCAATCCAAGCTACGTGGGTTCTGTTGCTGCGCCATTGGGGGAATACAATAAACTCCCAAGGAAAGGCTTCAAAGTGGAGCCAGGTCTCACTAAGTTGTGTGAGACATTTGAGATGGACTGGAAGGATGTATATATAAGTGTTGTCCAGGAAGAAAAGAAATACCGGGGCTGGGATTGTAGCTCAGCGGTAGAGCGCTTGCCTCGCATGCGTGAGGCCCTGGGTTCGATCCTCAGCACCACATACAAACCAATAAAATAAAGATATTGTGTCCATCTACAACTAAAAAAAAAAAATTAAAAAAAAAAAAAAAAAAAAGAAAAGAAATACCAGGCAATAGGTTCATGTACCAAAACCCATGGCATGTTGGGAATGATGAATCTTTTGGTTTGGTTGGAACATCAGGGTGTTGGAGGGGGAGAAGGAAATGGAATGGTAGAATGGAATCCAATTAGGGTCAGGATCTATATTAACAGACTAAGGGCATTGAACTTTGCCCTAGGGAGAGTGGAGAGACATAGAAGCTTTTAAGCAAGTGTGCTAGTCAGCTTTCTGTCACTATAATAAAATGCCTGCGACAATCAATGTATAAAGAAAAAAAGGTTAAGCCAGGCGTGGTGGCACAAGCCTGTAATCCCAGCACTTAGGGAGGCTGAGACAGGAGAATTGTGAGTTCAAAGCCAGCCTCAGCAATGGCGAGGCACTAAGCAACTCAGTGAGACCCTGTCTCTACATAAAACACAAAATAGGGCTGGGAATGTGGCTCAGTGGTCGAGTGCCCCTGAGTTCAATCTCCAGTACCAAAAAGAAGAAAAAGAAAAAACGAAAAAAAGGTTAGTTTGGAACCATAGTTTTGGAGCTTCCAGTGCATGATTGGTTGGCTCTGTTGCTTTGGGCCTGTGGCAAGGCCGCATATCATAGCACTTACATCACAAGCCAGGGAGGGAGCAAAGAGAGAATGAGCTGGGACCCTACAATTCTTTTTGGAGTACACTTCCAATGACCTAAAGGTGTTCCTTTAGGCCCCACCTCTTAAAGGTTCCACCAGGTTCCAGTAACTCTGCCCTGGGGAGTTTAGGGAACTAAATGGGCCTTTAGGGAACATTTATGGTTCAAAGTATAGGAAACAGCAAATGAGATGCATTCACTGGAACAATGAATGCATCTCTGTCAGCCACTGAGCAGATTAGGATTGGACTGGAAGGTGGGAAGACCAGAAGGAGGCTACAAGAGTCCTGCAGACAAGAGGAGGCGATGGCATGGTGAGGGAAGGGCCTTGTCAGCGGGGACAGGGGAGCAGACAACCTGGAAACAGTCCAGTACCGAGTCCAGGGGTGGGACTCGGGTTTCGACTTGAGCACCATGGATTACAGCTCTTTCTGGATTACAAATCCTCCTGTAAGGACTTGTCTGGAGGGAAACAACAAGTTCTGTTGTAGAAATTCTGAGGGAGAAGGCCCGGTGGGACACCCAGGCAGGCATGTCTAGGTGGCTGTGAGGTCCATGGGTACTGGAGGTGACAGGTGCAGGGGAGGGGCAGAGGGACGTGAGAGTCATGGAAGGAGGTGACAATCTCAGAAGAGTGACGGTAAAGGAGAAGACCTTCAAATAATCCCGCTGGCAGTCCCTGTAGGGCTGTAGGTAAATCATTTGGACCCTCCAAGTCCCATTTTTCCACTAAGGTTAATAGTCAGTTTGACTGTCTCCATTTGCTTTTGGGGGTGCAGCGGGGAGGTACCAGGGATTGGTATCAGGGGTACTTGACCACTGAGCCACATCTCCAGTCCTATTTTGTGTTTTATTTAGAGGCAGGGTCTCACTGAGTTACTAAGTACCTCACTGTTGCTGAGGCTGGCCTTGAACTCAGGATCCTCCTGCCTCAGCCTCCGGAGCCACTAGGATGACAGGCGTGCACCACCACACCCAGCTCTGTTTGCTTTTATCCCTCAATCGGTTCCCTAAATATGTGTTGGGGGCCTACTTTGTGTTGGAGGCTGTTGGAGAACAGGATTCCGATTCAACAGCCAGTTCTAAGAGTCTTCCGCGGGCGAGGATGTGAGTGTCATCTCATTTCTCCTAAGCAACGGCCATCTGGGGCAAATGGCTTTGCTTCCATTTCACAGGCAGGTAAACTGAGGCCAGTAAGCAACAGAGCTGAGATTGGGAGTCAGGTCTTGCGAATTCAAGGGTGGTGACTATGCTTCAAATTGGCAGAGCCAAGGACCTCCAGGAATGGAGGGTTCTAGATCTCCAGAGATGGGTCCCCTGCCCCTACAGGCACTTCCACCAGTGTCTCGCCACACGCAGACACAGGCCAGGGTTGGGCCTTGCTCTCTGACTTCTCCCTCCTGGGACTTTATTCTCTGCAGTCACTCAAAGGAAAACTCCCCAGAGCTCCTATCTCACCTCCTGGAGAGAGTTTTATGATCAGGAAGCCATGGCCCAGACAGATGGCGGGGCGGCCCCTGCAGAGGACAGAGTCCTTTCACTCTTAAGTGCCTTCTGTGCGCAGGCTCCTGCCTGCAATCCCAGCCCAGGAAACTCCTCCTGCCTGGCCCCCACCCTTGTCCCTGGACCTAAGCCAGAGTCCAAACCTAGATTTGCCAGGGTGGAAATTCAGGCCCCTGGTCTCAATCTCTGCCCATCCTTCCTCTCCAGCCCTCATTGAAAGGCCTCTGTCTTCTCATCCATGCCATGGAGGTGGTCGCCATGTTGTTGACAGAGGATCCAGTCACGTTAGAGGAGGGGAAAGTACCCTGCATTTACCATAAACCAGAAATCAGAAATGAACCCTGCTTAGGGACGTTGTCTGCATACCTGCCTCACCCGAGACGGGCCTCAGGGGTGGGTACTTCCCAGATTCAATGACTTGGGGGCACTGCAATTCCAGCCCCCAGGGACGCGAGTCTTGGCTGGGGGTCCCCTTGCCAACTGTCCCCTTGCCCGTGGTTTTATGGGCTGGGTGGGCGTGTTGGTGCTGTGAGTAATACCCCATCCTCCAGCTTCCTGTCACTACTACCTGCCATGCAGGAAGTCAGCAGGACTCGCCCCCCCCTAATCACTGCCACCTCCCCATGACCCGCCTCAATCACGTCTCTTTACAGTTGGGCAGAGCCCGCTGGGCCTCCTCAAACTTCCATATCTGCGCCACAAGATCACTGATAGGGCTAATGGCGTTTGCTCGGCTCCACACCCTGGGCCCGGCATTCCGGGAGTCACGCAATCCCCACAGGCCCAGGGCGGAAAGAGTTCCCACAGCAGCCGGGCCCTGAGGCCTGGGAAGCCTCTCCGCCCCACACATCATGTGAAATGAGCTTTTCTTCCCGGACACCTGGATCACCAGCCTCAGTCCCGGGTTCCCTCTTCCCCAGATTCTGCCACCTGTACCTCTGTTCCCTCCTGTCCTTCCCCCCAACCACCAGCCCACCGATGGATTTCCCTCTCCTTTTCTCTCTCTCTCTCTCTCTGCACTTGAGCTCCCAGAAGACTATTTGACTTCTAATTCCTCCTGCAAGAGAGAAAAACAAAATCAATTTGACATTCATTCAGTTTGATCACCAATCCCCTCACTCATTCCTGTCTTCTTTCATTCATTCTAGATTCAACATGCATCTCCTTGGGGACAGGCCCCACTACTGAGTGTTAAAGATGAGTGACACAGGCCCTGGCCTCCAGCTGTGTGGAGACAGGGATTAGAATGGGGAGACCAGGTGCAGGACTATTCAGGAGGCTGTTACAGTGCAGGAGTCTCACCCAAATCCTCTTCCTTTCCTCCTGGGTGCAGCCTGGCCTGACTTCCAGCTGCCAGTCCTTGTATTTCTTTGCCTGAGGTCTTTCTCTTGTCACAGGATAGTGCTTTGCCCTTCCATGGGGCGGGCTGAAATCACCAGAGTTTCCATGTTCTCCCAAAACAGCCCTCAACCCAAGGCTGATGTAGTTGGAGTATAAATACCCCAGCTCTCTCTCTCTTCAGGCAGGATGAGGGTTCTATGCTGACTTCCAGAGTTTCCCCAGTGGGACCAAAAGCCAGTCTCCTGTGGCAGTAACCTGCCTACAAACCCAGTACCTCGTCGGACGTGATGGTGCACACCTCTAATCCCAGCACTTTGGGAGGCTGAGACAGGAGGATCATGAGTTCAAAGCCAGCCTCAGCAATGGCGAGGTGCTAAGCAACTCAGTGAGACCCTGTCTCTACATAAAACACAAAATAGGGCTGGGGATGTGGCTCTGTGGCCAAGTACCCCTGAGTTCAATCCCTGGTACTAAAAAAAAAAAAAACCCACTTTCAAGAGGCTGACTTCCCTTCCAGGCCTTGATTCCTCCTCCTTTTACAGTATTCTCTTCACCTCCCAAGCAAGCAACTCAAATTCTTGCTCAAGATCTGCATGTGGGGAGCCCAAACTAGGGCACCAGGTTAGCCATCACACAGCGGTCAGTTAGGACAGCGGCATCCACCCATTTGGACAGTCAGTGAGAACACACTGAGCACCTACTGTATACCGGACCCTGGGTTCTCAAGATACAGGGTTGATTCTATCGTAGGCCTTGCCTTCAAGAAATGCATTGTGGGGCTGGGGCTGGGGCTCAGTGGTAGAGTGCTTGCCTAGCATGGGTGAGGCACTGGGTTGGATCCTAGCACCACATAAAAACAAATAAAGGCATTAAGTCCATATACAACTAAAAATAATTTTTTTAAAAAAATGCATTGTCTGGTGAGATTGGCAGATAAACAAAGCCACAGTTAGCAGCCAGGGCAATGGCAATTTAGCTACTGTGGAAACGCAGAGGAGCGTCCCTAACTTGGCCCAGCGAACAGAGGGGGCAACAGCTAAGCTGAGTCTCAGGAGTCCAATAGGAGTTGTTCAAGTGAAGAATGTAATGAAGGATGTTCCAGATAGAAGGAAGGGTAAAGGTCAGAGGTATAACCAATCCTGGCCACTCATCGTTCCAGGGGGGACAGGACACTGGGCGCCGTGGGACATGAAGCACAAACTAGATTCTATAATTTTTATTTTATTTATTTATTTATTGGTAACAGGGATTAAACCCAAGGTGCTTACCCACTGAGCCACAACCCCAGCCCTTTTTTTTTTTTATATTTTATTTAGAGGCAGGGTCTTGCTGAATTGCTAAGTGCCTGGCTCATTTGAGAGGCTGGCTTTGAACTCACGATCCTCCTGCCTCAGCCTCCTGAGCTGCTGGGATGACAGGCGTGCGCCACCACCACCAGCAATGTTTGCAGTTTTTAAAGGGAAGTCTGAACAGAGCAACGTGTAAACTTAAGAAATGAAGTTCTAACGGGGAAGTGTTTCAGTCTCTGGAGGAACAGTTGTGCTAGGAAAAGGTCCTTCAACTCTCGTGCTGCTTGGCAGAGGTTACAGGCGTGACTGTCACCAGGCTTTTGCAAAGGGTGCTGGGGGCGGGCTCTGCAGCAATGACCGACAAGGCTTTGGAGGGTAGATTAGACTAGAAAGAGCAAACCCTGGGCTTCCCCTCTGGTCAGACACCACAGCCCCTCGCTAGCATGACGCCTGTGGAAACCCACTGCCCTTCAGATTCCCTGCCTTTGGGGGCTCTGGGAAACTCAGATCTGGATTATCATTCTGGTGGGTTAGGGGACAGGTGGTTCTGACATGCCAAGGCACATCTGGTGAACCAGTGGAACTGAGTCCCCACAAGCCAGTCCTGTGAGCAAGGAGGAAGTCTCCTGAAGAGTATAATCTGACACCTCCCAAAAGTCCAGCACAGTTAGAGCAGTCCCAGCCCGGGGAAAGCTGGGTTTGTGTTTTTATTTTTGTTTTCTTAGGCAGCAAGCGGCAATATCCAGACTTCAACCTGATTGGACCAGCCTGATATACCACCTAACCAATCACTGTGTCCGAGGGAGGCAAAGAACTAATGAGCTTATCAGTGTGTCACATGCTCCGCTCTGCAGCACAGGGGCTGAAGCCCCACCTCCACCAAGCTGGGAAGAGGACTGATTCAAAACCCCAGGCTTGCACTTTGGGAGGCTGAGACGGGAGGATCGCGAGTTCAAAGCCAGTTTCAGCAACCTGGAGGCACTAAACAACTCAGTGAGACCCTGTCTCTACATAAGACACAAAATAGGGCTGGAGATGTGGCTCAGTGGTCGAGTAGCCCTGAGTTCAATCCCCAGTACCAAAAAACAAAAAACAAAAAACAAAAAAAAAACAGGGTTGTTGCTAAAGGAAAAAGAAAATTTTGGAGGATCAATCACCCACAAGAACCATGTGATTCATTCCATCCATCCACAGCTGGGCCTGAAGGACACATAGAGTCATGTCAGGATCCCAGGATCAGCAACAGACACTCTAGTTAGGCAATTTATGGAATGTTTGCTAAAGGGATTATGAGGCAAGATGTAGGGTAGAACCCCACCTTGACAAAGATTCACCAGAACATGTAAAAGGAGCCAGCCTTGGGAACAGAGTGACCTGCCAAGAAGCCTGATCTTGGTCTGGGGAGGTAGGTCCCAGGGGACCCCCCCAACCCCCTACCCAGGAGCTAGAACCTGAGAATAAAGCCCAGATCCCTGTCTCTTTCCCACTCTAAAGATTCCAACTGGGGCCATGAGATCTCCTTCCAAGATGGCACACTCACATGGTGCTGAATGTGTCCCTTAAAAATGCATACGTTGAAACCCTTAGCTGCCGACATGGTTGTATTAGAAGACAGACCCTTCAGCAAGGAAATTGAGGTCAAATAAAGATGGCCGTGACCCAAAAGGACACAGAAAAAGATCATGTGAGGCACAGCAAGAAGACAGCCATCTATAAGTCAAAGAGAAGACCCTCGCCAGAAATCAGTCCTCCCTGCACCTTGATCTTGGATATCTAGCCTCCAAAACTGTGGGAAAATTAATTTCTGTTATTCAAGTTGCCCAGGCTGTGGCATTTTGTGGTGGCCACCTTAGCAGACCAGTACACATGACTGTCCCTATTCAATATAGGGAGAGGCCAGTCAAACTCAGTACTCAAGAGCATTATAAATCCAAAAAGAGCTGGTTGCAGTGGTGCATGCCTGTAATCCCAGCACTTAGGGAGGCTGAGACAGAAGGATCGTGAGTTCAAAGCCAGCCTCAGCAATGGCGAGACGCTAAGCAACTCAGTGAGACCCTGTCTCTACATAAAACACAAAATAGGGCTGGGGATGTGGCTCAGTGGTCGAGTGCCCCTGAGTTCAATCCCTGGTGCCAAAAAAAATAAAATAAAATAAAATTCAAAAAGGCTCAAGTGGATAGAAGTAGCCCAAGAGAGGGTCCAGATGTATTCCTGGTCGTCAGGGAGCTGACTGTGTTTCTACTAGGATCCTGCAAAGGGAAGCTACTTACTGCTGAGAAGCTGAGGGTAGGAAGCCCTGTACCTCTCTGTGACTTGCCCAGAGTCTCCAATCGAGTGGCCAAGTGACCTTGACCTGATTTCTGCCCCTGTTTTCTGTCCAGTGGCTGACACCACCCGAGATTGTTATTCCAAGTTTTGGACAAGCTTGGAGAGTCTTGACAGAGCTGGGAAGGGCCCCAGAAGCCATCAGGTCTCGTGTTTGATGTGAAGAAACCCAAGTCCAAGAGAAAAGGGCATTATCCAAGGTCACCAGGAAACCAACACATACTCAGCACCCCCTCTGGGCCAGGCCCTGGGCTGGACACTTTGTAAACCCATGGTGTCCTGGAATCTTTACAGCAAGCCTAATCCCTAGGATTGATAGACTCTATTTTATAGACGAGGAAACTGAGGCTCAGAGACGAGAGGTGGGCTCTCCATTCACAGAGCTAAGAAACTGTGGAGACTGAATTTGCACACGGGTCTCTCTGCAGTAGAAAGGAGTCAAGTGGGAGAGGTGACAGGGTTGGATATCTGCACCCCTACCCATGGTGGACTCTGGGGAACACATAGGTCCTCAGCCCTGGCGTGAGCTCCATGAACGGTGCCAGGGACAGAAGGCCCTATTTAGCAATCCCCAAGCAGAGTGGGTGCAGGCTGGGACGGAGCAGATCAGGGTAGCACCACCGAGCTCTTGGCCACCTCTGTACTCCCAGGGCAAGAACAGCTGCCGCCCTGAGTGAGGCAATCACTGCTATCCTCGTGGAGCTCGGCATCTTAGGAGATGGCCGTGGGGACTCAGGGGACCTGAGCTCTGGTGCAAAGGCTCATATGATCAGGGCCATCATTGTGCAATGGTTTGGGTCAAGGGTTTGCCAGTCAGAGGCTCCAATAAACAACCCTGGGCTCCTTGGATACAACACAACAAGCTCTTGTTGGGTGTCCATGCCCTGGTGGCTATGGTAAGGGGCCTTGACCCCAACACTTCTGCGGTGAGTCAGGGGGAAGATCATCACTCCCTCTTATAGATGAGGAAACCGAGGCCAGGGTAGGAACACGCCAAGGTCACAGGATCATGATTTCCTGGATTAGAACTAGAGCCCTTGGGTTGTTCCCCTCCTTTTTTGGTGGAGGGGCAGTACCTCGTGTTGAACTCAGGGGCGCTCGGCCACTGAGCCACATCCCCAACCCTATTTTGTATTTTATTTAGAGACAGGGTCTCAGTGAGGTGCTTAGCGCCTCGCTGTTGCTGAGGCTGGCTTTGAACTCGTGATCCTCCTGCCTCAGCCTCCCAAGCTGCGGGGATGACAGGCATGCGCCACCATGCCCGGGCTGACCCCCTCCAATCTAAAGCCACAGATACCTGGCTGCCGGGTGGCCATTTCCCTGTATTCACCACAGAATCCCTTTTTGCAGCAACTGTCCTGGTTTGTAGGGGTTAAACACGGGGCTCAGAGACCTGCCTTCAAGTCCTAATCTGCCACTCAGCAGCTCTGTGGCTCCAGGCAAGTCCCCTGGCCTGAGCGCATCTGTTTCCTCATACCTAGCGTTAGGAATGAGACTCGTGCTGCAGGTGACTTGAGGGTTCAGCAAGCTGATGCCCCGCAGGGTCTGTGGGGAGCCCCCGGCAAATGTTCAGCCGGCTGATGGGTTCTTAAAGAAATTTTTTTTTAATTTTTTAATTCACAAATAAAATTATAGATACGTATCATGCATGGCATGCTATTTGTAAGTATAGCTATGTACATTGTGGAGCAGCTACATTGAGCTATGGGATGTGTGATGGGGAGTTTAGTAAGTTCAGGCTGCCATCCTAAAGAGCGAGGGATCGAGGGCTCTGGGGATCGGGGGCTCTGGGGATCAGGGGCTCTGGGGATTGGGAACTTGAGTTCCACGTGAGTATAGGATCTCTTTTAAGGTACAGTCACCACATTCGACAGCTTTCTGTCACTGTGACAAAATACCTGAGATGATCAGCTTTTAAGTAAGAAAGGTTCACTTTGGCTCATGGTTTCAGCACATGATCTCTTGGCCCCACTGTCTTTGGGCCTGTGGGGAGGCAATACTTCATCACGATGAGAGCCTGGGGCAAAGGAAGCTGCTCATGCCATGGTGGACAGAAAGAGAGATAGGAAGAGGCAGGGTCCAACAACACCCTTGAAGGACACGCCCCCAATGACCTAACTGCCTTCCACTAGGCCCCACCTGCTAAAGGTTCCACCACCTCCCTATGGTGCTACAGGCCTGGACACCAAGCCTGAACACATGGGCCTTTGGGAAACAATCAAGCTCCAAAGTATGGCAGTCACTGGCGTCTAGATCCATGCATCTAACATTGATGCTGGAAAACTCCCAACAGGACATTCAAGGCCCAGTACAAATGTCACCACCTCTGAGAAGCCACACTTGATTCTGTTAGTGCCTATCAGCATGTGTGTCTGTGTACCCCCAGCTCCCAGGTGGGAGTCTATCGGGTGGGAGAGGAATACAGTCTCCTGGCCAAGAGCAAGGCAATCAGTCAAGCCCCTCTCTGCTACTTTCTAGCTGTGTGATTTTAGGTCACATGGCCTCTTTGACTCTCCATATCCTTTTCTGTAAAATGGGTATGGTGACCTCTTCCTCAGTGTTATCGGGGGACTAAAATGCTGTCTCTGCTCTGATACAAACAAGTGCTTAATGAGTGGTTTTATCTTCATTATTATTACCATTATCATGACTACTGTTGTGTAAATAGTCTTTGGGGCATTTGCCTCTGAAGGTAAAGAAGTTTCTAGAGGCCCAAGAGTAAGCCAGAGGGCATGACCTCTACTGAGCATCTATTAGGTGCTGGTCAGTCTTCAGGGTGGGTGCTTGGCCTATGCAATTATCCCCCATTTAAGCCTGGTGACAGTCCCCTGCAGAAAACCGTCACATTCTCTTCATTCTTATGGAAGCATGAGTTGAAGTTCAGAGAGGTTAAGTGACTTGCTGAAAGGCTGCCCAGCAAGGAAGAGGCAGAACTGGAACTCTAACCCAGGTCTCTCTGCAGAAGCTCATCCTCGTTCCCTCCACCAACCCTATCGCATTCATCTCCACATCCCAGAGCCTAGAAGAGCAGGGACCCAATAAATGCTTGTTGGATGAAACCTGCTACTGAGTGACCCATGAGAGCACCCCCTATGTTCAGTTATCAGGGCCTCGGGGCTGCAGAGCCGGCAGGGGTAGATAAGGGCGTGTTTGCAAAACTTTGGGGTAAATGCTCCTGTCAGGATGGGTGAGGATTTGATAGACAGCCTTTGGGATCTGGTCCCACTCTCCCTGTCCAGCCAAACATATTGCTCAACGCAGGGGCCTGTCTGCGCTGTCCTCAGCTCAACTCAGGATTACTGTCACCTCTAGGCCCTTGCTTAGACCCCCTCCCCTCCAATGTCTGTCCTGGGGACAGTGGGACACACAGGTTCCCTTTAGAAAACATCTCGTTTGCTTTTTTTGTTACAATTCATCTTACTATAAGGGGAAAAAAACTATAGTCAATAGAGAATGAAATTCTCTACTTGTTTCAAGGGGATCCATTTCAAATACTCATTTCAAAATGAGGAAGGAGAAACTAGAAATGAGAAACTCAACTGCAGCTTGACCACTGAGACTCGAGTGCCCTTAAAATCTCCTCAACTTTTTTTGTCTCAGTGGATTCGTATATTTACATAAGCATTTCACCAAACTGATTTTTAGAAACCTGCTTAATCATCTGAAATGTTTTTATTTTTATTTATTTTTTATTTTTCTTTTTATTGCCAAGAATCAACCCAGGACCTCCTGCGTGCTAAGCCTGTGGACCACCAGTGAGCCACATCCCAGTAGATCCCTCTATGCCTGCATAATGGGGTAGGAAATCGTTCTAGGGAACACTTGAGTCTAAAAATAGACACAGGGGCTGGGATTGTGGTAGAGCGCTAGCCTCACATATGTGAGGCACTGGGTTCCATCCTCAGCACCACATAAAAATAAATACAAAGTAAAAGATATTGTGTCCATCTACAACTAAAAACAACATTTAAAAAAAAATAGATACATTTTCACCAGGTGCAGTGGTGCATGCCTGTAATCCCAGCAGCTTGGGAGGCTGAGGCACGAGTTGGAGGCCAGCCTCAGCAACTTAGAAAGACCCTAAGCAACTCAGCGAGACCCTGTCCGTGGGCACAGCCTTTTCTTTCCATCTCTGCTCCCTCTTGCCCTGGATTCCCCTTCATCCAGAGCAGCCCAGCTGCACCCTCTCTGGGAGCACAGACCTGGGGAAAAGGAACACCCATCAGTTCTGTTCTGGGAGAAAAGCTAATTTCAGAAGAAATGATACCTCTCTTTCTCGAGTCTCTCATATTCACAAGGACAAGTCAGAAATTAAAATGCCAACACATCATT
>CM053416.1:3700779-3716324 GCA_028644305.1 Xerus rutilus | reverse complement strand
CAAGGAATATAAGCTATTTGGAATGGGAGATTGGGCGAGGGACTTTTGCCACTTGGAACTTCAGTCTCGTCATCTGCTAAATGCACACCTAAGAGCTGCCCTGGAGGGCTAGGACTCAGAGACACTGTGGGGACAGCAGAGAAGGAAGCTCAGTGGAGTGTAAGAGACCGAGGAAGGCTCCAGAACACGTAACCAATTGCCAGCTCTCATCAGAACCAGCTCTTAAACAAACAGCAAGTTTCCTCCATTAACAAGTCCTGTGGAATGCAGATGAGATTTTTTTCCTCCTCTTTTTTTGCTGATTAAGTTCCCCCAAAACCCCCTTAAGAATTTTAATAAGAAATGCAAAAATCAACAAAAGTTCAGCAAACCCTTTCCTGTTATTAAATAAAGGGAAAGTAAATATTGCAAATTGGACATATTTCCTAAGAGGATGTTTTGTTTGGACGAAAAAAAAAATGAGAAAGAAAAGAAAAAGCTATTTGCTTTCTGGCAGCAAATACATGTCTTTGCTGAAATTTGGTTTCAAATTTGATGACTGGGGCATTATTCCTGGTTTGCCTGGAATGTAGGCCTTTGACATCTAAGGCAGATGTACCCAGGGAAGCAGGAAAGCCAGGCTGGGGCTCTTATTTGGAGCCATCCGGGAAGTTATGAGCCCCAAGATCAGAAGTGAGGACATACAGGGGGGTTACACACAAGGCAAAAGCAACTCAGAACAAAGAAGATTTTTATGTTGTTTTGAGAGAAAGGAAGAATAAATAAAACACAAAGGTTTCTATCTCTTTTTCAGGACATGATATGAGCCCATAAAACACAGTCTATCAATACAGCATCAACATAGATAAAGAGGCCCTGCAGTTAGAAAACCCAGGTTTAAATCCTGCTTCTGCCATTTCTTGGCTGAGTTACATTGGGTAAGTTATGTAACTCCTCTGAATATCACTTTTTTTTTTTTTTTTGGTACTGGAGATTGAATTCAGGGGTACTTTACCACTGAGTTACACCCCCAGCCCTTCTAATTTGTTTTTGATTTTGAGACAGGGTCATGACAATTTGCTGAGGCTGGCCTCCAACTTGCAATCCTCCTGCCTCGGCCTCCAGAATGTCCAGAATGACAGGTATGGGCCACAGCACACCCAGCTTACTTTCCTCATCTTTAGAAAGGAGAGAATAAAAGTATTTAATAAGAGAAGTTATAGTGAGGAGTAAAAGAATGGGAAAACGAGCCCATGAAAGTAAAGCACCCGGTTCAACGTGGGTCCCCTAAAGGTTTTGTTTTGTTTTTTCCATTTTTATGACTTATGGAGAAGCAACAGAAAAAGATCATACGGTTGCGCACCGCTTAACCGCAGGGATGTGCTGGGCAGAACGAGTCCTTCAGAGATTTCATCCCAACGCAACATGGTAGTGAACTTGCGGAAGCGAGACGGCGCGCTGCTGTGCTCCCGGGCTGCGCGTCACAGCCGCGGCTCCACAGCTGCGTGCGCAGCCTGTCATTGACTGAGACGTCTTTCCGCAGAGCATGACCCTACTTGATTTTCTTTTTTCTTTTCTGTACCAAGGATTGAACTCAGGGCCACTCGACCACTGAGCCACCTCCCCAGCCCTATTTTGTGTTTTATGTAGAGACAGGGTCTCACTGAGTTGCTTAGCGCCTCCCTTTGGCTGAGGCTGACTTTGAACTCGCGATCCTCCTGCCTCAGCCTCCCCAGCCGCTGGATGATAGGTGTGTGCCACCGTGCACCGCTTGATTTCTTTTTATTTCTTGGTAGTGATTCATAGTGCTCAAAGAACATTAGCACTCAAGATCGGACACGCTGGTCGCCACAGCCCTGGAAGACAAAAAAAAAGACCTAAGACAGAATCGCCCTTATTTTCCAGCTGGAGCACCTGGCATTTGAAAGTGGGCGTGGCCTGTCTCAGGGACACTCCTTAAGAAATGATCTAGGGCTGGGATGTGGCTCGGTGGCAGACTCTTGCCTAGCCTGTGCCAACTCCTGGGTTCAAAACCCAGTACTGCAAAAAGAAGAAAGAAGAAAGGAAAAATATTCTATGTGACCAAGAGTTCAGAGAAAATGACCAAAGCCAAGAGAAGAAGGGAGGGAGACCACTGGATGGCCACTGCTAACCACCTGGCTCCTACAGTGGAACCACATCTCGTGGGGCACCTATGCCCCACCCCAGTTCTCAAAGTCCTCCTTGAAGGGGTTCCACGTCCTCACCGGCTGCTCACTTGCCCTGGGTTGGAACGCTGGTGTGGGGATCTGGGACCACTGTGGGATGCCAGGACAGGGAAAGGCTTGTGCATGGGAGCCCACCACCCGCTGTTGCCATAAAACAGATTATAGCCCTCTGCTTTGCAGAACCAAGACACTGGGCCATCTTCTGTCTTCTCCCAGGCTCCTCTCTGGCCCTCCCAGAGTGCTGACCACCACCATCTTCAAAGAGTTAATCCCAAATAGGAAAATGACTTTGTTTTGTTTTGTTTTCTAGCGTTGTATTTACCTGTTTGCTCAAGCAACTTCTTGTGCAAATATTAAATATTAAAATATACCAATAAGTCAGGTGTGGTGGCATATACCTGTAATCCCAGTGACACAGGAGGCCGAGGCAGGAGGATCACAAGGTTGAGGCCTGCCTTAGCAACTTAGTGAGACCTCAGCAAATTACTCAGACCTTGTCTCAAAATAAAAAATAAAAAGGGTTAGGGATGTAGCTCAGTGGTAAAGTGCCCCTGGGTTCAACCCCCAGTACCTAAAAAATAAATTAATTTAATTAAATAGAGAAATAAATATAACAAATAATGTAACAATCACCTCTATGCCCACCACCCATACTAGTTTCTGTTTGTTTTTTTAATTATAAATAAAGCCAAAGTCCCTTTCTGTACTAACCAATTCCACAGATAACTGATGAATTTTGTGCATATACTTCCTGACATTTTAAAAAAATAACAACGTAACTATATAGACATTCAATATTTGATATTGCTTTGTATGTATTTTCATTTACATAGATGGTGTCATGGGATTCCCATCATTCTTCCTCTTGTCTGTCTCACCAAACATGTTTTTGGAAATTTATTCATGTTGGGATTTATAGATATTGATATCTATTTCAGTCCATTCCTTTTAATGGGTGCATAATATTCCAATGTGTGGCCATTTTATGTATCCATTTCCTTTCTTTTTTTTTTTAAATTACAAACCACCAAGCTTGGATACAAATGTTTATGTCTCTTTGGATATATATGCCCAGGTTTCTCTAGGAAATTGACCCCCAAGTAAGACATGTTTGATCATCAGTGGGAAGACACAGGGTAGGAGCAGGCACTCCTGGGATCCAATCCCCCCTCTGGCACTATTCCCTGTATGACCTCAGGCAAGTCACTTCCCCTATCTGAATCTATTTAAAAATATATATATATATACATGTATATGTATATATATATATTGTTTCAGATGGACAAAATACCTTTATTTTATTCATTTATTTTCATGTAGTGCTAAGGATCAAACCCAGTGCCTCCCACGTGCTAGGCAAGTGCTCTACCACTGAGCCACAGCCTCAGCCCTAAATCTGTCTTCCTACCTGTTAAATGGGTGTGATCCTGGCTCACAGTATTGTTGGAAAGGAATGAGTCTCTCTAAAAAGCACTTGGAACAAGAAAAAGAGCCAGCTGCTGCTGTCCATTCTGTAGAATTTTCTAGAAGCCACACGAAGATGGAGAGGCAGTGCCTCGTTCTAATAGGAGGGCCTTGGGCCGTTCAACAGGGTCTGGCCCAGCACATCAATGCCTTGGGTATGGCTCAGCCCACCCCTCTCCACATGGGGACGCTTTATTCCTGGTCCAGCTTGGACTCAGCAGGGTAAATTATGGAGCATTTACACTCTTGGAACCTCCGTTTCTTTGGCTGCAGAATGGGATTGGCACAACTGCCTCAAAGAGCCGAGGTGAAACCTCAGTTCTAGATAGGACATCTGTGACAAACTTCCCTAGCTTGTTTATCTGCTTTCAAAGCTGTGAAATTAGCTAAGGTTTTGTCTCAACATCAGGGCGAAGGTGGGCAAATGTCCCTGATTTGATATTTTGTTTCACAGCCCTTGCTTGTGTGTGTTTGCTTGTTTGATCGACCTCTCTGTTTGTTTGTAGAGGATCCTGGGAAGAAGCTCCTGGATCCTTGGGGGGGTCGCAGGAGTCTAAGCCGAGTGGTTTAAATTTGCTGAAATAGCCCCATCTGGTGGACGCACCGAGGTACTGCAGGGCTTGGCCCAGTTGCAGGAAAACAACGGGGCGACGGCTGGGGTTGCCCAGCCCTGCTCAGAAATGCCGGTGGCTCCCCATTGTCTGCAGGGTAAAGTCCAAAAGCCAACCCTGGAATTCAAGCGCCTCCACAACCGAGCCCCGCCCTACCTATCAGACCTTATCGCAGCTTCGACCTCCTGCCCCCGCCCGCCCAGCTCCTCCCTGGCTCCAGAACCTCAAAACCCATCCCAGCCTCCCACGTGGGCCTCCCACGTGGGCAGATCCCACCGCGATCTGCCCTGCTTATCCCACCTCCCCCCATGTGAAACCTCCTTCCAGGTTCAGCTCCTCGGCCACCTCCTCCAGGAAGCCCTCCAGGCCCTTCAATTCTTGTGTCCTGCCCTCCCCCAACACTTAGTGTCAGCTGGGTTTATATTTCCATATTGAAAGCTGTGTTCTCTCAGTGCATTCTGCCCTCTGGATTCCCAAACGCAGAGAGACTAGAATCCAAGCCCTGGATAGGTCCCATGGACCTGGATCCTCATCTGACCTCCACTATTTTCCTAGCCATGAGACCACAGGCAAGTGAGGTAACCTCACCCATGAAACAGATGGTGACACCCATCTCACTGGTCTGTTATGTGAGAGTTAGATAATGGATACAACAGTTGGCGCATAGTAAATGCTCAATAAACTGTCCCTAGTGCCGGGTGTGGTGGTACACTCATGTAACCTCAGCTTAGGCAGGAAGGTTGCAAATTCAAGGTCAGCTTGGGTAATTTTTTTTTTAAATGTTTTATTTTTTTTTTTTAGTTGTAGGTGACAGAATATCTTTATTTTATTTTTATGTGGTGCTGAGGATCGAACCCAGTGCCTTATGCGTGCTAGACGAGCATGCTACCACTGCGCCATAATCCCAGCCCCCAGCCTGGGTAATTTAGCTAGGCTGTGTCTCAGAACAAAAAAATAAGGCAGACATGATGGAGTACGCCTGTAATTACAGGAACCGGGGAGGCTGAGGCAGGAGAATGACAAGTTCAAAGCCAGCCTCAGCAACTTAGCCAGGGCCTCAGTAACTTAGCGAGACTTTGTCTCAAATTTTTAAAAATTAAAAAGAGCTGAACCCGGTGGTGCACACCTGTCATCGTAGCACTTTGGGAGGCTGAGACAGGAGGATCGCGAGTTCAAAGCCAGCCTCAGCAACGGTGAGGCGCTAAGCAACTCAGTGAGACCCTGTCTCTACATAAAACACAGAATAGGGCTGGGGATGTGGAAGGAAAGGGAAGGAAAGGAAAGAAAAGGAAAAAAGAAAGAAGATATCAAAGGCTGAAAGTTGTAAAGTGATACATTTATTAGACGCTTTCTCTACTTTTGTGAGTGTTTGGAAATGACATAGGTTTACGATGCCCACGGTGTAATGCGCTCTGCTAGGGGCCATCTGAAATTTCCCAGTAGGTTTACAAACACATTGAGGAGAAAATCTTAGGGACGTCTCTCTCATTCAGTTTCTTTTACTCTGGATCCTCTGTGAGGACAGGGTTCTGGATGGTGCCACCAGAGGTCCCATTAGCAGGTAATGCCAAGCCCTTCAAAGCAGAGTGCCAGGTTGGGACTTCCCGGCACCCTGGGCTCCAGTCTCAGCCCCTCCCAAGCGTGTTCTGTTAGCTCCGGCGACTCTCCGCACTTCTAGCGCTACTTTCAGTCAAATAAGGAACTTGAACTGGACAACCTGTGAATTCCCCTTCATTGTTAAAACTCTCTAATTCTAAAACCAGTTACAGGTTGAGCATCCCCAATCTGGAAATCCAGAATCTAAAATGCCTCCAAATCTGAGACTTTCCAGCATGATGCCACGGCTGGAAAATTCCACACCTGAGCTCACGCGATGGGTCACATTCAAAAGGCAGGGTCACTAAAAACCTTATATAAAATTACCTTTGGGTTGTATGAGGTGCACATAAAACGGAAATGAATTTCATGTTTCGTGTTGGATTTTCATCCCCCAAGATGTCTCATTATGTACCTGCAAATATTCTAAAATGGTCCAAAGCATTTCAGATTAAAAAAAAAATACTCAACCCGCATTTCCCAAATTCGCATCTTCTGGGACAACGTTAGAGCCTCCCCCAGCTGTCTCTTCCCTACCCAACCCATTCCTTTATCACTTGCTATGGTTCAGAAGATTCATGTGTTACAGGCTTGGACCTCAGCATGGTGGTAGGACTCTGAGAATGAGACCTAGTGGGACATCCTTAGGTCACAGGGGGGCACTACCCTCAGAAAGGACCACTACCCTGGTCTCTCTGTTATGGGTTCTTCTGTTCTGGCTGAGTCTGATTCCTGAGTTGCTGTCTGGCTTCCTGTTTGATCTGAGTCTCCCTCTCACATGCACTGCTGCTCTCTGCTAGAATAGAGCCAATGGTGATGATTTGCCCCTGAATCTTCAGCTAAATAAATCTCTTTGCTTTATAAAGTTCCTCGCCTCAGGTATTTTGATGTAGCAATGAAAAATAGACACTAGTATTCTGACCATCTTGACAATGTTCTCACTGTCCACTCTCACTTTTTTTTCTTTCAACATTCTAACCATGAAGTTCATTTGCCTTTTCACATCGGAAGCCTGACCTTCCTAGCCTACCAGTCAAAGCCCATGCAGGCAAAGCAACCAGTGAATGCCACACCATGATCATGCTCTACCAAGAGCTCATAGTCAGCTCAAGGAGGACCAGCAAACAAGAATATAGGCTGTGTCAAGACTATTGCAATACGCAGAGGTCACCCAAGCAGGTGGGAGAAGGCAAGCAGTTTCCTGGAAGAGATGGAATCTGAGCTGAAACCTAAAAGAGGATGCCCAGAAATAACCGTAGCAAACAGAAAGGAGAAAGATGTTCCAAGCAGTGACAACAGTGCGCCAAGATCTGGAGGCAAAAGCAAGTTGGAGAAGATCCAGAATTTAAAGTCCGTTGTCACACTCAGCCCCAGGAATCTCTCCAGTGTTATTTACCCACCTCCCCTGACATTCCTTTCCCTCCTGCTCAGGTCTGTGTGCTGGAGACCCTGTGATTCAACTTTGGCAAGGTACATATCGGACTCCCCAAGAGGCCTCCTTTAACCAGGTAAGCAAAAAAACCTTTTATCCTGATGACCCATTTTTCAGGAGAGAAAATAGAGAGTCAGAAAGTTAAGTCACTCCCTCAAGATCACACAGTCCGAAAGGGCAGAGATGGAGGTTCTGACTAGGTGGGCCTGTGGGGCGGTGGTCACAATGCACAGGACAGCCAGAGCTGTGGCTTTGGGTTCAGTGTCCAGAAAAGGGAGCATCCCCCCCATGGGTGCAGCTTATACACACGCGCTCCTGCGACCCGCGTGTGGCACGGACAGAGCTGGGATCCGTTCCCGAAAGGCCGCAGCCACCTAATGAAGTGTGGGGCATGCCATCCCTCCGAGGGGCATGTGTGTGTCCCACCACCCAATGTGACTATAGGACATCGGACAGGGAGCTTCCTATCTCGGGTGCAACATGGCTCTGGCGGGATCGCAGAGAGGAAGAAAGCGGAACAGCATCTATGCAGGGAGGCTTCCCGCAGAACGCCGAGGAAGGAGAAAAGGAAACCGGTCTCAGCGCAGCCCCAGCGCAGCTTCAAACTCCGCGCACCGCCCGCTGGAGCAGGGAACCCGCGGCCGTGCGCAGGCGCACTCCGCTAAGACGGCGGAGGGATAGAGGGCGTGCCCGCCCGTTCTGCGGCTGCGCACTCGGCTCGTTTTACGGCCGCGCTGCTTGACGGCAGCGACGTCGGCCCGCCCTCCCCGGCGGGCGTTCCGGGGTAACAGGAGGCGCGTGGTGCTGAGGAAGGTAAGGTTCCCGCGGAGCTGGCGGCTTCTCGACGCGTGGAGCGTGGGGGACCAACCCGGTGGGCGAATTCCGCCTCCAGAAGAGGCAAGGTCCCTGCGAGAGCCCTCCAGGGCGACCGCAGAGTGGGCCCAGAGACTTTCCCGCGGCCGGAGCCTCGTTGCCTGGTTCGGCCCGGCGTGACCCGCACCTGGAGCGCCAGGTGGGACGGAGGACGGAGCAGCCCGGAATTGGCAGGAAGGTTTATTGACTGCAGGTTCCAGGGGGGCTTGGAGATTTACATTTTTGCAGGAATTTATATAAAAGGGTTTTTTCCCCCCCTGGAATTCACAGAAAGGGCTTTTTGTCCCATTTTTTTAGATCAGTCAGGGCTTTTACAGCAAAAGCAAAAGTGACTTCATCAAGTCGCGGCCACACTGAGTTTTTGCAAGACAGAGTAACTCAGCCCTCACAGAAATAGGAAGTCCCATCCCACATTGAGGTCTTTTTTTTTTTTTGGTAGAAATTTTTGCTGAGAGTCTGTTATAAAACTTTCTTAGAAGAAGAGGTGCTTTTACATATATGGTGGAGGGTTCTGTTTTATGATGGTAAGGGTCTTCTGGGTCTTTGATCTGCTTCAGGTTCTTCGTGGGAACACTGAGCCCCTTCCACTGCTGGGGGCTGGAGACGTGGAGGGCTGTCCAGCAGTGCCTGTCCCCATAGGGAGCCTCAGCCTCTAGTGGGATTAGGGAGAGGGGGACACACATGCAAGGAAAGCATCAAAGGGATAAGTTAAGACAGGAAATGGTCCAGTCCAGACTGTGGCATATGCTCAGTTATTCATTACAAGTTTCATCTGCCATCTGGTGAGCACCTCCCATGTGGTATGTGCAGACTAAATTAACGCATGTAGTCCTCACAGCACCCTGCAATGGTTTGTCCCTTGTTTATATGTTTTATATGTTCTAACTTGAAAGCTCCCCAGAAGCAGGGTGGTTTGCCTTATCCCTCTCATTCTTGTTTTCCTGAGCCCAGGAGGTACTGCAGTTGGAGCTTTGTGTTTTTAAATCAGGAGACATCTAGTTTTGCAGGGTAGGAAGCATGTTTGGCACCTGGTACTAGGGGGTTGGAAAAAATTAAATGGAGTTTATATACACACACACATGCACATATGTGTATATGTATGTATTTAGTTATAGATGGACAATATCTTTATTTTTTATGTGGTGCTCAGGATCAGACCCAGTGCCTCGCATGTGCTAGGCAAGCACTCTACCACTGAGCCACACCCCCAGCCAAAATGGAATTTAATTATTTATTCTTGGATAGACATTTACTCAGCATCTAAAAGGTGTTAAGTTGTTGGCACAAGGGAAGAATAAAGAACAGGCCACTTGCTGACCTTGCACTTGCAGTCCTCCAGCCTCAGCCTCCCAAGTAGCTGGGATTACAGGGATGTGCCCCCCATGCTTGCCTATATTTGACGTTTTGAGGACTTGCCTAACAGATCTGCAGTCCTGTACAATTTGAGGATGAAGAAGCTGGGGTCAGAGAGCTTAAGTGGGTTGTGCAAGGTCACAGAACAATAATGACAGCTTGCGTGTAGGAAAGACCCGCATAGTTTGAGCCAAAGTTTTGATGCACATATTACCATCACATAGGCGGGACATTTTTTGTTTTTGTTTTTTTGGTGCCAGGGATTGAACCTAGGAGTGCTACTACTGAGCCACATCCCTAGCCTCCCAAGCAGCTGGAATGTGCCTAGCTATACCATGTTTCTTTTTTTTCTTTTTTGGTACCAGGGATTAAACTTGACCGAGTCACATTCCTAACTCTGGTTTGTTTTTTTGGTACTGGGGATTGAATTCAGGGGTACTCAGTCACTGAGTTGCTTAGCGCCTCGCCATTGCTGAGGCTGGCTTTGAACTCGCAATCCTCCTGTCTCAGCCACCCAAAGTGCTGGGATTACAGGCATGTGCCACCGCGCCTGGCCTCCTAACCCTATTTTGTATTTTATTTAGAGACAGGGTCTCACTGAGTTGCTTAGCACCTCGCTTTTGCTGAGACTAGCTTTGAATTTAGGATCCTCCTGCCTCAGCCTCCTGAGCTGCTGGTATTACAGGTGTGCACCACCACGCCTGGCTTATACCATGTTCTTAATTATTCCATGCCTCTTAGTGACTTTATAAATGCTGAGGTTTTTTAAAAAATATTTTTAGTTATAGATGGACACAATACCTTTATTTTATTTAGTTAGTTGTTTTATGTGGCACTGGGGCTTGAACCCAGTGCCTCACAAGTGCTAGGCAAGTGCTGTACCACTGAGCCACAACTCCAGCCCATAAATGATGTTTTTTAGCACAGACTGCAGTTTTTGGCTCTCTGCTGAAATTTTAGCTCTATGCTTTTGATCAGTGTAGTTACTAACTGACTCTCCTCGCCTACTCTTTAAAGAACAGTTGACCTGGAAGAATGGCGGAAGCGATTTTCCACGCCCCAAAGAGGAAAAGAAGAGTGTGTGAGAATTATGAGTCTCCATTGCCAATCCCTTTCTGTCAAGACCAAGATCCTAAGAAATTCAAAATATTCCGTGCCGAAATGATTAACAACAATGTGGTTGTGAGGAAGCCCGAGGACATTGAGCAGCTATATGGGAAAGTATGTACAAGCTCAGCATTGTGGCTTCCTGCCAGCCCTGAGCCGGCAGTCCCTTCTCTCCCATCCCCTCGGAACAAACCACAAACAGTGCAGGTTCCTCCCGTGCAGCTTGGTCCAGTGCAGTTTGAATCGGGTGCCCCACGGCACACACCGCAAGGGTGATGAACTGGCAAATGCAGCATCACCCCCCCCCCCCAACCTGCATCTCAGATGTGAAGTAGAGCCAGTTGCTTAGCCTTTTTTAATCTTTCAAAGGCAGTGCCCGCTCATTGTACAAACAGAAAACCAAGGATGTATGGGAATGTCATGAGTAAAATAGCCCCCACTCACCCGTCCGTTCCCAGTGGTGACCGCAGAGTGGCAGAGGTCCCAGATCAGACAGTGCAGGCCCCAGAATGTGCCCGGGCTCCTCTGCTTCTCTCCTGGCCCTGGAAATTCTTAGATGAGGACGAGTTCCAGGTTTTACTGTTTTCTAGCTGTAATGGGTTTGTGTCAAAACTGGCTGGTTGTTGACTTTTTCTGTTTTATATTTTGTTTTGATTTTCCATAGCCAGGGGCATTTTTTAAAATAGCCTGAGTGATGTATGATTCGTGACCTCTCGCCCTTGGCTAATGTATACTTCAATGATCATAAATTCATAAAGTAGTGCAGCCATCAGCACGATCCAATTTTAATATTTCAGATGATTTTTTTCCCAAACTCAGGGCATCTTGCATGCTAAGCATGTGCTCTGCTGCTGTCAAGTCCCCAGCCCTACATTCCAGTTTCATATGTTCCCATCACCACAGGAAGTTCTTTGTGCCATCACACTTAATCTCTGCTCCCACTCCCAGCCAGGATGACTACTAGTGAGCTTCCTGTACGTGCGCCTTCTCTAGAGATTTTATAGAAAAGTGGGTGGCCTTCGCCCTAGTAAGATGAGAATAGGCCCCACAAGGTCCTGTCCCCTCAGCTCCCCAGCGAAGCCTTCACTCGCAATATATAACTAAGCAAGAGGCTTCGCAAGTACCACACATGGTCTTTGTTCTAGTCGTTAAATCTATGGTGGAAGGTAAAGGTTGTTCCTTTTATTATTTCAACTTTCTATGTTTTTAACCAAAAGGAGAAAGTATGTGGTGGTTTTAGAATCAGCAAGGAGAGGAATACTTCGATTCTGGAATGGAAAAGAATCCAAGAAGTGTTTTGAACCTGGCCGCATGGCTGCTGCTCTCAGGCACTGTGTGTTCCTGAGCCACATGTGAGGGAGAGACTCTGCCCTGCCCGCTGTCACCCTCAGTCTCTCGTTTCCAGATTAGAACCCTTAGTAATGGGATGAATGAAATGTACTAAAAAACGTCCCCGTGTTCTTCAAAAGATTAGAGAGATAAGCCAGGCGCAGTGGTGCAGGCCTATAATCCCAGCACTTAGGGAGGCTGAGACAGGAGGATCGTGAGTTCAAAGCCAGCCTCAGCAATGGCAAGGTGCTAAGCAACTCAGTGAGACCCTGTCTCTACATAAAACACAAAATAGGGCTGGGGATGTGGCTCAGTGGTCGAGTACCCCTGAGTTCAATCCCCAGTACCAAAAAAAAAGAGAGACATAAAACACAGATGTCAACATGAGGAATCATGACCTCATCAGAGGGAAAACGCACAGCTGTGCAAAGTGGGGTGAACCTCTCGTGAGCCCAAATGGTTATATTCTCTCTCAGCTAAAAAACCAATGACTAAACGTGAACTTTGTTTTCTCCTTTTTCAAAAGGGCTACTTTGGAAAAGGCATTCTTTCCAGAAGCCGTCCGAACTTCACAATTTCAGATCCTAAGCTGGTTGCTAAATGGAAAGGTAAACTTGTCGATTCAATTCTTTGGGCAAATTATCATTTTCTTGCATTTGTGATTATTCATCTCAAGTGAGGAAAGTTCTAGAGGAGAAGTAGCAGGGCACACTGACAACTCCATGGCCCAGAAGAGCAGCTAAGATAATTCTTATAAAAAGAGAAGGATTCTGGGGCTGGGATTGTAGCTCAGCGGTAGAGCGCTTGCCTCGCATGCGTGAGGCCCTGGGTTCGATCCTCAGCACCACATACAAAGCAATAAAATAAAGACATTGTGTTCGTCAACAACTAAAAAAAAAAAAATTAAAAAAAAAAGAGAAGGATTCTTAGGATTGCAGAAGATGTGTTTTACCATATTTCTGCAATTATTAAAAGTGTTATTCAGACTTTTCTGCTGTTAAGCTTGCCTGGCAGAGTCGTGTGTGCTTGGCAGTAATTAAGTGCTGGCTCACTTGTGGTACTATGTAAACTGAGTTTGTAGTAAGATGAGAGTAGGCACATTAACATATTTGTTAAGTCATACTGATGTGCATAAGTCTCACTTGTTCTCTTTTCCTTAATTTATAATTATTTTATCTTTGTGTATTTCTCTAAGGAATGCTCATGGTAGTTATTTAAGAATCAATATCCAGGGGCTGGGGCTATGGCGCAGTGGTAGCGTGCTCGCCTAGCATGCGGGAGGCACTGGGTTCGATCCTCAGCACCACATAAAAATAAAATAAAGATATTGTGTCCACCTACAACTAAAAAATAAATATTTAAAAAAAAAAAAAAGAATCAATATCCAGGTGCAGTGGTGCATGCCTGTGATCCCAGCAACTCTGGAGGCTGAGACGGGAGGGTCACAAGTTCGAGGTCAGTCTAGGCAACTTATCAAGACCCTGTCTTAAAATAAAAAAAAATTTTAGCCAGGCGCGGTGGCACAAGCCTGTAATCCCAGCACTTAGGGAGACTGAGACAGGAGAATCGCGAGTTCAAAGCCAGCCTCAGCAATGGCGAGGCGCTAAGCAACTCAAGGAGACCCTGTCTCTACATAAAACACAAAATGGGGCTGGGGATGTGGCTCAGTGGTTGAGTGCCCCTGAGTTCAATCTCCAGTACCCAAAGAAAAAGAAAAAAAAATTTTTTTAAAGATATGGGGGTGTGGCTCAGTGGTAGAGACCCCTGGGATCAGTCCCCAGTGGGGTGGAGGGTAGAAACCAACACCAACATGTTAAAGCATAATTAGAAAGGATTTTAAAAACTCCCCACCCCACCCGCAGGGAACCAGGTCAATTGCTCTACTGCCGAGCTACACCCCCGCCCCAGCCCTTTTATTTTTTATTTTATTTTGAGACAGTCACACTAAGTTGTCCAAGCTGGCCTGAAACTTGCTGTCCTCAGACTCCTGAGTAGCTAGGATTATAGGTGTGCACCACTGCATCCAGATTTTTTAGAAAATTTTTTAATAAGAAGATAGTGGGAAAAAAATTAAAAAGTGGAGAAATAAAACCTGCAGTGAAATACCATATCACCAATCAGGTAGAATTCCAGAAGTTTAACCATATGCTCCTTTGCTGAAGCCATGAAAAACACACACTTGGACACTTGGACTATTGCTGGTCAGAGTGCAAATGATACAGCCCTTATGGGCATTTAACAGTGTTTCACAAAATTATACACACATTTACTTTTTTCTTTTCTTTCATTTCTCCCTGTAGTCCTTAGTAACCATTACATTTTTGTCTATGAATTTACCTATTTAGTTATTTTATATAAGTGGAATCCTACAATATTTGTTCTTTAGTGCCTGGTTTCATAATGTTTCCAAAGTTCATGCCTGCCTAGCAGATATCAGAACTCTATTCCTTTCCATGGCCAAGTAATATTCCACTGTGTGAAACAAACCACATTTTTTTAATTCATTCACCTGTTAACAAATAGGTTGTTTTTATAATTGGCTGTTGCAGATAATTCTGTTGTGGCCACTGGTCTACAAGTATCGGTTTGAATCTCCTCACTTTTTTGCATATATATCCAAGAAGGGAATTACTGGATCATATGGTCATTCTATGTTTTAAATTTTTTGAGGAACCCCTAACATCTTTTTTGCAGTAGCTGGGCCATTTTACATTCCAACCAGCAGTGCACAGGATTCTAGTTTCTCTCCACCTTTGCCAACTCTTATTTTCTTTCTCATGTTTTTTTTTTTTTAATTAATAATCATCCTAATGGATGTGAAGTAAGTCCAATTTATCTATTTTTTTTTATGGCTTGTACTTTGGTTTTATATTTTAAAAACCTTTGCTAAATCCAACTTTGGCAGATTGTCCTGTTCTTTTTTTTTTCCTTCATAATTTTTTTTTTTTTTAAATATTTTTTTAGTTGTTGATAGATCTTTATTTTGTTCATGTATTATTTATATGTGGTGCTGAGGATCGAACCCAGTGCCTCACGCATGCTAGGCAAGCGCTCTACCACTGAGCTACAGCCTCAGCCCCTCCTTCATAATTTTTTATTGGTACATTATAATTATACATAGTGGTAGGATTCATTGTTCCATATTCATAAATGCACACAATATAATTTGGCTTTTCTGCCTTGTAATAATTTCATAGTTTAGCTCTTGAGTTAGGACTCTTCCATTTTGAGTTAATTTTTGTATATGGCATACAGTGACAGTCCAGTTTCGTTGTTTGCATATCTAATTGTCTCAACATATAAATTTACTTTTAACCTAGCAATTCCGCTTTAGGAATTTAAAGATAATATTAGCAAAAGTTGAAAATAAATAGCACCGGGCTATCTGTGGCAGCACTGTTTATATCCAAAGACAGGAAACAACCCAGACGTCCATCAAAAAGGAAAAAAGATGGTAGGGGGCTGGGGCTGTGACTCAGAGGTAGAGCACTGGCCTAGCGTGGGTGAGGCCCTGGGTTCCATCCTCAGCACCACACACAAATTAATAAATAAAGTTAAAAAAAAATTTTTTTTTAAACAGGTTAAAAAAAAAAA
>CM053416.1:3666656-3700279 GCA_028644305.1 Xerus rutilus | reverse complement strand
GAACGTGGACCTATTTCTAATGAACATTTTCTGCTTGCTCTGATTTTAGGCTTTCTTCCTGGTCTATGCCCTAGGATGTCTCAGTATTTACTATGAGAAGGTAAGGTGGTTTGTTTAGACACAATCCATTTAAAAGTTTCTCCAGTGTTAAAAAGCTGGTTGAGCTAATTCTCAAAAGTGCTTTAATGTAAATGTGTCTGTTTCAGGCTGGGGATGTGGATTATGATAGAGCACTTGTGTAACATGCTTGAGGCCCTGAGTTCACAAAACCAAACAAACGTGACTGTTCTTAGTGAATAAAACAGGAATTGGATATTTTTCTTCAGGATTTGGCTTTGGGTTCTGAATGTGTCTGTTGAGGCAAAAGTCACTTTCAGCCCTTGTAGATTGAATTTTATTCTTAGTGATGAAATATAATCTCTTAGCCAGGCGTGGTGGCTTAAGCCTGTAATCCCAGCACTGAGGGAGACTGAGGAGAATCGCGAGTTCAAAGCCAGCCTCAGCAATGGCGAGGAGCTAAGCAACTCAGTGAGACCCTGTCTCTACATAAAACACAAAATAGGGCTGAGGATGTGGCTCAGTGGTCGAGTGCCCCTGAGTTCAATCTCCAGTACCAAAAAAAAGAAAAAGAAAAGAATTATAATCTCTTATATGATGATCAGGAAACATGTCAGAACAGTACTGAAAAATAACAAAAATTAAAGGAAGAGGCTGGGGTTGGGGCTCAGTGGCAGAGCGCTTGCCTCGCACATGTGAGGCACTGGGTTCGATCCTCAGCACCACATAAAATAAAGGTATTGTGTTCATCTACAACTAAAAAAATAAAAAATTTAAAGAATTAAAGGGGCTAGAGGTGTAGCTTCTTGGCTACTTCTCATTTTCAGATGTCACTTTTTTTTTCCCCCTTCCCTTTAATTTCTGCTAGTGATAGAATTCAGGGCTTCCTGCGTGCTAGGCACATGCTCTACCACTGAGCTCCACTCCAGGCCCCAGATGTCGTCTTTTCTGAGCCCAGTAGAGCTCTGCTGTCCAACAGAAACAGAATGCCTACCGCACATGGGAGCCAGGTGTGTCCTCTTTTTAGATTTTTCTGGTAGCCACATGAAAAATGATTTTTTTAAGCAGGTGAAACTGATTTGAATGATACGTTATGTAGTTTATATAACCCAACACACCTAAAATTATAGAGCGTTTGCATTCTTTTTGGTCCTCACACTGAGTTGGAGCTCAGTGTATATTTTACACTTTTTATTAGGATGAGCCAGGTATGACTGGCAGCCGTGCCCTCCAGTCTAGGTCTTCCAGCTGCGTCCCTCTGGGAGGGACACCGCATTTGTTTCAGGTTTTACCTCAGTTCCACCATTTGTATAGATTTGATTGGTGAGTGAATACGTATTCCCAGTAATGCCTTTTTTTTTCTTTTTTTTTTTTTTGTGATGCTGGGGATTAAACCTGGGCCTTTTCTTTTTAAATAACTTTAGGAACCTTTGACGATAGTCAAACTCTGGCAAGCTTTCACTTCAGTTCAGCCCACCTTCAGGACCACCTACATGGCCTACCACTACTTCCGAAGCAAGGGCTGGGTGCCCAAAGTGGGGCTCAAGTATGGGACAGATTTCTGTAAGTATTTTTGGTGGGGCAGGTGCCAGAGTGGGGTTTGCATCAGATTCACCCAAGAAAATCAGATTGGTTATTGTATTGTTGCTGATCTTTTCTGAGAAGGTATCATCCTTCTGGCTTAGATAAGAATATTGGGTGATGGACTGCGGTGCAGGGTAAGTCCAGACAGAAATAAAAGGTTATCTCGGAGCAGAAGCAGAGCCTGCAGCCCCACCTCAGCACCCGTTCCTGTTTGCTCCGTGATCTTGGAGTCCTGCAGCACTGATTCCTATGACCTCACGCCACGTGGGGGTTAGGTCAGTCCTGTGGCCTTTGGGCCTCGGTTGCCTCATTTGCCAAGTAAGAATAGTCTTAGAATTTCCATAATAATCACAGCTGGTGTTTATTGAGCACTTACTCTGTCAGGCGTCATGCTGTTTTGCATTCATCATCTCACTTCATCCTTCCAGCAGTCCCTGACTATATGCTGTGGTTACTCTTTCCTCATGTTTCTGATAGGCACAGTTTTGAGAGATTGGATCATTTGTCCATAGTTGTTTTCAAGGTTGGTAACTTGCATGGCTGGGCTTTGAATTCTAGAGCACAGTCTCTTCGAAACTTCTACACAGCTGCCTAGGGCTTCTTTGTTTTGTTTTGGTTTTTTTGTTTTGTTTTGTTTTGTTTTGTTTAAATATTTATTTTTTAGTTGTAGGTGGACAGAATATCTTTATTTTATTTTTATGTGGTGCTGAGGATCGAACCCAGTGCCTCCGGCATGCGAGGCCAGCACGCTACCACTGCACCACAACCCCAGCCCCTTGTTTTTTTGTTTTTTTTTTTAATTTTTTGGTTGTTAATAGACCTTTATTTAATTAATTTATTAATATGTGGTGCTGAGAATCGAACCCAGTGCCTCACACATGCTAGGCAAGCGCTCTACTGCTGAGCCACAACCCCAGCCCCCCAGCCCCTTGTTTTTTAATTTATTCTAATTAGATACACATGGCAGCAGAGTGCGTTTTGATTCACTGTACACAGATGGAGCACCACTTTTCATTTCTCTGGTTGGACACGATGTAGAGTTGTGCCATATGCTCAGTCGTACATGTACCCATGGCAGTGATGTCCATCTCATTCCTGTCCCCTCCCTTCCTCCCCTTTGACCAAAGTTCCTCCATTCTTCCCATGCCCCTCCCCCATTACGGATCAGTATCCACTTATCAGAGAGAACATTCGGCCTTTGGTTTTTTGGGATTGGCTTACTTCACTTAGCATGATGTTCTCCCACTCCATCCATTTACCTGCAAATGCCATAATTTTGTTCTCTTTTAATGCTGAGTAATATTCCATTGCATATATATACCAGTTGCTTTATCCAGTCATCTATGGAAGGGCATCTAGGTTGCTTCCACAGTTCAGCTGTTGTGAATTGAGCTGCTATAAACATTGAAATGGCTGCGTCACTGTAGTTTGCTGTTTTTAAGTCCTTTGGGTATAGACTGAGGAGTGGGAGAGCTGGGTCAAATGGTAGCTGCCTAGAGCTTCTTTTTTTTTTTTTTTTTTTTTAGTTGTAGATGGGCACAATATTTTAATTTTATTTTTTTATGTGGTGCTGAGGATTGAACCCAGTGCCTCACATATGCGAGGCAAGCACTCTACCACTGAGCTACAACCCCAGTCCCTGCCAAGGGCTTCTTAAAGTGAGAGTTAACATTCCAAAAGGTCCGCAGTGGGCCAGGTTCTATTTTAGGAGTCAAGAACACAATTGAACAAGACAAACATAAATCTTCCTTCATGACACCCCCGGGGGCCAGGGAGAGACAAACAGCACACAAATACAGAACAGAAATTCAGGCACTAAGCACTGTGAGAAACAGAAAGCAGAGTAAAGGGACAGGGAGTGAAGGGCATTGCTCAGGGTGGTCAGGAAAGGACTCTCTGAAAAGGTATGCCCAGAGCGAAGGAGCAGTTCATAAAAGAATCTGAAGCTGGGCGCGGTGGCTCACGCCTGTCATCCCAGCACTTAGGGAGGCTGAGGCAGGAGAATCCCGAGTTCAAAGCCAGCCTCAGCAACGGCGAAGCACTAAGCAACTCAGTGAGTGAGACCTGTCTCTACATAAAACACAAAATAGGGCTGGGGATGCGGCTCAGTGGTCAAGTGCCCCGAGTTCAATCCCGGGTACCAAAAAAAAAGAATCTCAGAAGGACATGCCAGGCGAAGTGAACAGCAGACACAGGCCCTGAGGCAGGAACCCGCTGGGCAGGTTTCAGGAATAGCAGGAGACGGGTGTATGGAAAACTTCGTGATCCCACAGGAGTGATAGGCGGCAGAGCCTGAGGGTCAAACAGGATCAGATCAGGTAGGGCTGCCAGGATGGTGGGTGTTTTTGACTGAGACGCCTTGGGAAGATTTTGAACGGAGGAATGAGTTGAATGTAATGAGCTGATTTAATGGAACGCTCTCTCTGCTGCCTTGTTAATGACTGAGGGGGACAGACGTGGGAGCAGAGAGGTTCATGGGGACGCTGGGCTCACTGAAGGGATGGATGTGGCCCCCGCAGGAAAGAGGAGTCAGAGACGGCCACCTGCAGGGGACCGCTTCATGGTTTGAACTTACTGAACAAGTTCAGTGAAGAAACAGGTTGAGTATCTCTTACCTGAAATGCTCAGTAATAGAAGTGATTCCCATTTTAGGTTTTAGAATATTTGTGTATATGAGCCGGGCGCGGTGGCTCACGCTTGTAATCCCAGCACTTAGGGAGGCTGAGACGGGAGAATCGCGAGTTCAAAGCCAGCCTCAGCAACGGTGAGGCGCTAAGCAACTCAGTGAGACCCTGTCTCTACATAAAACACAAAATAGGGCTGGGGATGTGGCTCAGTGGTCGAGTGCCCCTGAGTTCAATCCCCGATACTAAAAAAAAAAGAATATTTGTGTATATGTAGGAGGTATCTCCAGGCAGGACCCAAGTCTAAACACGAAGTTCTTACATACAAATCCTGGCTATTATTTTATACAGTATTTTTAATAATTTTATGCAGAAAGCAAAGCTTCATGGTGTGGCATTTTCTACTTGTGGCATCATGTCAGCCTTCCAGAAGTCAAGGGTTTGGGCAGGCAGGGGTTGCAGCTCAGTGGTAGAGTATCCCCTGATCTGCCCTGGGTTTCATCCCAGCAAGGCAAAAACAAAAAAACTTTTTTTAGATTTTAGAGCATTTCAGATTTTTGTGTGTGGGATGCTCAGCCTAGATGAGAGGGTAGACGGGTGGTTCTAGAGCACAGGAGAGAACCTTGGGAGTCCTCAGGTGTAAAGGGTCCTGAATCCAGGTCTGGGTGAGCGAGCTGCTGTCTTTGGAATCCCTTCCAGCACCGGGATCATTATTTTAAGTCATTGAAACCTATTTTCCACATCTTCCAGGATCTTTTCAGAGGTTCTGATCAAAGTTATGAGGTGTTCTAGAAGCCTTCTATGAAGTCGGGGTCCTTGAGGTCTTAGGACTCTGTTCCGTGTGTTTTTCAGCCTATCTGTCTATCTATCTATTTTTGGATACTGGGCATTGAACCCAGGGGCATTCAGCCACTGAGCCACAACTCTAGCCTTTTTTATATTTTTTATTTTGAGACAGGTTCTAAGTTGCTTACGGCCTCACTAAATTGCTTAAGCTAGCTTTGAACTTGTGATCCTCCTGCCTCAGCCTCTGGAGCGACTGAGATTACAGGCATTTGCCACCAAGCCCTTGAGCCTTTTTAAATTCCTAGTGGAGTTCAGTTTAATCTTCAAAATTCTTAAATTCTCTAAAATAGGATGTGCTTAACCTAGAATCCAAGAATAATTTTCAGAGGGACCCCAACACCCCCTGAAATTCTTTTCAAAATAGTGTTTGTAGATGGGAGCATTTTTCTGAGTCACATTCTGTTGCCTTTTGCTGGATTCTCAGAGGGGATCATCAATCCAGAATGAAGGCTTGGACCTGTCCGTCTCTATGGGGTGAATGGCTTCTTTTGTTTTCTGCACACCTGGATTTCCTAACCCACGGTAACCACATGAGTGCTGGAGATGCGCGTGTGAGGAGTTCACCAGTTTCAAGATAACTGCCTTGGCCACCAGCCTGTTTAAATAAGCAAAGTGCGTGTTCTGTGTTTCTTCCTTGGCTTTCCACCCCACTGTCTTCACACTCCTGTGAGCATAGCCGCTCACTGTCAGCATTTGGCAGGCCTCCTCCAGCTTTCTCATCACCTGGGGGAAACTGGAGTAAAATTTTCCAGTCAACAAGGCCACATCGATGCATAAAGAGGTGGTGGTGTGGGGTAATGGGAGACAGCTCTTGGGTTCCCAGCCAGCTCTACTTCTTTAGCCAGTGTAACCTCAGACAAGTTCCTTAGTGTGTGAGCTCCAGTTTGCTCATCTGTTTTGTGTGGGGGGAGGTGATAGTACCAGGCAATAAACTCAAGGGCACTGAGCCACATCCCCAGCCCTATTTTATATTTTATTTAGAGACAGGGTCTCACTGAGTTGCTTAGCGCCTCACTTTTGCTGAGGCTGGCTTTGAACTCTTGATCCTTCTGCCTCAGCCTCCAGAGCCACTGGGATTATAGGTGAGCGCCAGCGCACCCAGCCAGTTTGCTCATCTTAGAAGGTGAATAACAGCACCTTCTTTACAAAACTCTCACAAGAAAGACAGCTTACGATGTCTGCTTACAAGGCACTCATCAAAGCCCCTTCCTCTGCACGTTTTATTTTCAGTAGTCGAGTCTGTTTGTAGTTGATACATAGAGAGAACTGTCCTAACTTTGTTTTGTTTTGGGTACTGGGATTGAACCCAGGGGTCACTGAGCCACATCCCCAGCCTTTTTTATTTTTTATGTTGAGACAGAGTCTTCTAAGTTGTTGAGAGCCTCGCTAAGTTACCGAGGATAGCCTCAAACTTGTGATCCTCCTGCCTTAGCCTCCCGAGTTGCTGGAATTGCAGGCATGCACCACCATACCCAATTGAACTTGTCTAATTTAAAAATTAAAAATAAAATAAGGACTGGGCTGGGGTTATGGTGCAGTGGTAGTGCACTCACCTAGCACACGAGAGGCACTGGGTTCGATCCTCAGCACCACATAAAAATAAAGATATTCTGTCTGCCTACAACTAAAAAATAAATATTAAAAAAATAATAATAAAATAAAATAAGGACTGGCGATGTGGCTCAGTGGTAGAGCACCCCTGTGTTCAATCCCCAGTACCAAATAAAACAAAGAAAAAATTTAAAGAATAAAAATAAATGACTTCGGGATATGGCAGTACATGCTGTTTATCCCCGCTACTAAGGAGGCGCAGCTAGAAGATCACAAGTTTGAGGTCAGCCTGGGAAACTTAGACCCCACTCAGACGCCTTGTTTATCTCAAAATAAACAAGGCTGGGGATGTAACTCAGTGGTAAAATACATATGCGAGGATCTGGGTTCAACCTCCAGTGCCACAAAAAATAAAGAAAGTAAGCTACCTTGGGATAAAGTCATATAGCTCAGTAACAGAGCACTTGCCTAGAATTCACATGGCCCTGTGTTCTGCCCCCAGCTAAGTGAATGAGCAAATGAGTGAACACACACACACACACACACACACACACACACACAGCTTTATAAGGATGGTCCAAAATATGGATGAATGGACCAATGGATGGATAAGATAAGATTTTAAAGGGGGGGGAGTGCTCGTTTGCCCCACTTGAAACACAGCATCTGCTTCTGGTCACCTGTAGAACTAATGTGGGACCAGGCCTGTATCTTTCACCCAGGATCAGATTGGCCTGGGAGCAGGAGTACGGTGTCTTCACATTCTCGTCTTCAGCGAAGGTTCTCAGGTGGTGCTGGCCTGGGGTAGGAGGAATGGCTTCCTGGACTGGATCTCTTTTCCAGGCTACGTGATATCCACTTGTTTTTGTTTTTTTTTTTTTAATTTTTTTTTTTTAGTTGTCAATGGACCTTTATTTTATTTATTCATTTTTATGTGGTGCTGAGGATTGAACCTAGTGCCTCACACACACCAGGCAAGTGCTCTACCACTGCTGGGATTACAAGCGCGAGCCACCGCTCCGGCTCCCAGCCCCCCACTTTTTAATAGTGTTATTTCATTTTGATTTTTTTCCCCCTGTACTGGGATGTAACCCAGAGGTGCTTTACCACTGAGCTTCATCCACCAGCCCTTATATTTTATTTTTTGTTTTGAGACAGGTTCTCACCCAGTTGGTGAGGCTGGCCTCAAACTTGTGACTCTTGTGCCACTGGGATTGTGGCATGCACCACCACTTAATAGTTTTTTCACTTAAAAATTGTTTTTCCTCCCTGAGGTAATGATTCTATTATAATAAAGAGCCATTATGAGCCGGGCGCGGTGGCTCACGCTTGTAATCCCAGCACTTAGGGAGGCTGAGACAGGAGAATCGTGAGTTCAAAGCCAGCCTCAGCAATGGCGAGGCACTAAACAACTCAGTGAGACCTTGTCTCTACATAAAACACAAAATATGGCTGGGGATGTGGCTCAGTGGTGGAGTACCCCTGAATTCAATCTCCGGTACCAAAATTAAAAAAAAAAATAAAGAGCCATTATGATCATATTATCTTATCAGGGTGATACCTCATCAATCAAATTTTGTTTCCAAGCATTTCTTGGAACAAGTGATTCAGTCTTCATTGGATCTAGGGCGTGCTCAGACAGTCCTGGTTGCTCTCCCAAGAGCCTTAACCAAGGGCACAAGGGCACATGCCTGTACATCCATCTACTCCCAGCTACTCTGCAGACGGAGGCATGAGGACGGAGAGTTCAAGGCCACCCTGGGCAACTTGGTGATCTGCTGTCTGAAAATAATGAAGGAGGATGTAGCTCAGTGGTGGCGAACTCCCAAGTTCAATTCCTAGTACCAAAAAAACACCAAACTTCAACCTAGGTACATCTTTTTCTAGTTAAGGTCACATTCATAGGTTCCGAGAGTCAGGACATGGACAGGTCTCTTCAGGTGCCACTGTTCAACCCACTGTGCCCTCTTTGGTTGCGCTTCATCTCGATGGAGGTGAAGGTACAGTTGCCTTCCTTCCTTCGCTCTGCCTTCTTGTGTGTTCTTCGTGACGCGGGCTTTCTTCGAAGGATGGCCTCCTGCATACGCTTCCCAACAGGCAGTGAATACCACATCCGGTGGTCCTACTGTGGGTGACACCATGACTGGTCATTTGGCTAAGGTGGCCCTGGTCAGATGTCCAATGGAAAGTTATGTTTCTTTTGTCGTTAGTGAGTGATTTGTGGAGTGGTTCCGTGAACCGCAGCTCTCAGGTGGTCCGATGGTCGTTGGAAGTCATGATGGCACCATTTTCCATTCCGTCTTTCCTTGAGACAGGGTCTTGCGAAGTTGCTGAGGCTGGCTTTGAACTTGTGGTCCTCGTGCCTCAGCCTCATGCACTGCTGGAGTTGCAGGCATGCTCCACTGTGGAGCCCAGCCCAGCCCTGCCCCACTCTTTCAGACCCTCTTTTTGATTTTATTTGTTCGTTTGCGCCTCAGGTGGAGCCAGGCCTCATCCATGCTGAGCGCACCCTCTGCCCCAACCACACCTCCAGCCTCAGGCCTTCCTTTTATTTATTTTTTTTTAATGTTTATTTTTTAGTTGTAGGTGACAGAATATCTTTATTTTACTTTTATGTGGTGCTGAGGATCGAACCCAGTGCCTTATGCGCACTAGGCGAGCACGCTACCACTGCGCCATAATCCCAGCCTCAGACCTTCCTTTTAAATGCCTGGTGTTGCTCAGACTTCTGAAGGCGCCTGTCTTTTCACTTGGGGGCATTTTTGTAAGAGTTTCTTTTCTCCCCTCATGATCCTGTCATCAGGGTAACTGCCATGTGGGAGCTAACTTCTGAGCACTCTTGGAACGCCGGGCCATCTGCTAGTGCGTCTGCCTCAGTGCCCCCATCTTTCATGTGGCCGTGGACGTGGGGGCACTCGCCACATGGTCTTGGCACTGCTGAGTTTTGAACTTGGGTCCGTCTGATGCCAGCATTCGTGTTTGTGACTTCTGAGCTGTACCCTCATACACTTATCAGAAATGACTGGCTTTGCGGGGCAGCTAAGGAGAGTAATGAAGGATTACAAGGTTTACTGCCATGCTCTTGAAAACAAAAGAAAAGAAGGAAAAGAAACAGCCTGCCTTACGGACACGAGCGACTGTCAGCCATCGTGCTGCTGCAGGCACTTTACTGAAGGTGCGTCTTTGCTCACAGGTGCCAGCATTCGAGGGCTGGACAGACACATCTTAACTTCCCTGGATGTCTTTGTTTGGGTTTTGGTTTGTTTTTGCTTTTGTCTTTGGAGACGGGGTCTTGCTGTGACACCCAGTCTGGCCCCAAAAACCTGGACTCCAGTGATCCTCCTGCCTCAGCTCCCGTGTAGCTGAGACTAGGTGTGCACCACCACACCCAGCCATGTCTTCATTTTAGAATTTTGAGAACTGACGTTTGAAAATAACCTCAGTTAATAACGAGCCTAAAGTCGCACAGCTTGGAGCAGCTGAGACTGGGCAGGAAGCAACGCTCCTAAGTTCACTTTCATCTCAATACATGTTTCTTTCCACTATGCCACACCTGGAAAAAAGTTGAATATTTGAAAATGTCTGGATATTTACTTAAATTCGTGCCACAGTGAATGAGCTCACTTGTGGAATACTATAAATACAATTTAAATAGGGGAATACAATAACAAGGAAAGAGCCAGGCCCAATGGCACAAGCCTATAATCCCAGCACTTTGGGAGGCTGAGGCAGGAGGATCGCAGGTTCAAAGCCAGCCTCAGCAACAGCGAGGCGCTAAGCAACTCAGTGAGACCCTGTCTCTACATAAAACACAAAATAGGCCTGGGGATGTGGCTCAGTGGTCGAGGGCCCCTGAGTTCAATCCCCAGTACCAAAATAATAATAATAATAATAACCAGAAAAGGTGACCATGGACAATACAGACTTGGAAATGAGACCAGGCAAAGTGTCTCCGTGGTGTTTGTGGGGTCCTTACAGCTGTGCATGTGGTAGTACAGACTTGTCTCTGAGCTTCTTGATTTCCCAAGTCAGAGAGAAATGTGACTCCCTGTAGGACTGATGAGTCTAAAAAGGAAAACTGTCAGAACCTCAGGGAAACAAAATTTCCCTTGAACTTTTCTGTCTTGGTTTTAGCAAGGGGATAGCCCAATGCTGACAGGTGTGACTGTGCATCAGTAACAGTGACTCCCAGAACTGTAGTTACTTACAAATGTCAGGTCTCTGGAGCTCAGCAATAGAATTCATTTTTTTGTTCATGTGAAATCCAAAATGAGTATCTCTAATTGGCGGGCAGATGAGCTCCAGAAGGTGCTTCAGGAATGCAGGCTGCTTCTGTGGCGCACAGCCTCCAGCACCAGCCTCCAAGGCCCCCTTCAGAAAGGAAGGCTCTGTACACAGGGGAGGGTTTGTGGCCAACCTGGAAGTGTCAGCACATACACGGCCATGCCTAGCTGCTTGGGAGCTTGAGAGCTGTGGTCTGGCCACATGCCCAAGAGGAAGAAGAAATAGATTTGGTGAGCAGGCAGCCAGTCTCTACCACAGATTATGCACATCTAAAGGGTCCCTGGAAAGTTCCAGAGTCCCTAGGCCCAGCCTCCTTTCCGCAGCAGCTCTTCTTGCCCTCCGAAGATCAAGTCCAGCCTTCCTCCATCATGTGCCCACGAGCAGAGCAGACCGATAACCTGGATGGGAATGTGTGGTTATGTAGCTTTTGTTGTTGTTTTTAAACCACTCGACTTTGGATTGATTAAAAATAGGCATGAGGGCTGGGGTTATGGCGCAGTGGTAGCGTGCTCGCCTAGCACGCGGGAGGCACTGGGTTCGATCCTCAGCACCACATAAAAATAAAATAAAGATATTCTGTCTGCCTACAACTAAAAAATAAATATTTAAAAAAAAAAAAAAAAAAAAATAGGCATGAGACTGAACTTTTTAAAAGCAGGCTTAACTCTTACGCATCTCTAGCACCAGCATGTATCTCAGTACTGGCCAGAGTGGCCACTCGGTACTTTGAACTTGACTGATTTGAACTGAATAGTAAATTACACGAACATCACACTCCTGATACAATTTCACGCCCTTACTCTGGAGAGTATAAGAGGCAAGGCAAGGGTCACTTGTGGCTGGGGGTATAGCTCAGAGGCCCTGGCTTTAGTCCCCAGCCCCAAGGGGGAGGAGAATCACTTGAACTTGTCTTTGGGACTTACTCACGGAGGGTGGGGGGGCAAAGGTGCCTGGGTCTTGGCGACAGGATTGCTTTGCAATTTTACTTTGGAGAGAAAAAATAGTTAGAATTGAAAAACAGCCCACAGGCATGTTGCAGAATATCCACGTATAGATATTTGGATATTTGCTTCCCTTTGGAGAAGGAAAAAAAATTAGTACTAATAAAGCAAGCCTTTGATTTTGAGTGGTTATACATTTTCTTTTTCTTCTTTGCAGTGCTATATTGGAAAGGCCCTCCATTCTACCATGCAAGGTTTGGAATGATTTTTAAATAAATTAACAGCTTAAAAGACACAAGGAGGCCAGGTGAGGTGGCATATGCCTGTAATCCTAGTGACTTGGGAGGTTGGAGGAGGAGGATCACAAAATCAAGGCCAGCCTCAGAAGCTTAGTGAAACCCCATCGCGAAATGAAAAATAAAAAGGGCTGGGGAAGTAGTTGGGGATAGTGCACCTCTGGGTTCAATCCCTAGTACCCACTCGCTACACACACAACAACAAAAGCAGAAGGAAACTTCTGGCTTCCAATTTTGTTTTTAGTGCCATAGGGACTAGAGTGCTTGCTTCGCATGCACAAGGCCATGGGTTCAATTCCCAACACCACAAAAAAAACAAGTTAATGCCTCATATATGACATTGTCATGCTATAGATAGAGTAATCTGTCGGTGATGACAATGTATTTCTTGTGTGTGTCAAAAATGAATAGAGCCGGGCACGGTGGCACAAGCCTGTAATCTCAGCACTTAGGGAGGCTGAGACAGGAGAATCACGAGTTCAAAGCCAGCCTCAGCAAGGGTGAGGCGCTAAGCAACTCAGTAAGACCCTGTCTCTACAGAAAACACAAAATAAGGCTGGGGATGTGGCTCAGTGGTCGAGTACCCCTGAGTTCAATCTCTAGTACCAAAAAAAACAAAACTTAAATAGACCTATGTAGTAGTTTTTCATCTTAACATCAGTGATTGTTAGTTTTTCAACAGCTGAGTGAATTTACAGTTTTCATGTTGGGAAAAATATTTCCATTCCTTTTCTGTAAATTAGCATTGAAATCAGCTAAAAGTTTGCATGAATTTTTTTTTTAAATGGAATACCAAGAATCAAACCCAGTGCCTCGCACATGCTAAGCAAGAGCTCTACCACTGAGCTACAGCCCCAGCCCTGCGTGAATTCTTCATTACCATTTTCTCATTAGCAGTCTAGGAGTACTTTATGATCAGAACATATAAATTTCATTTTCTGTGTCTTCATAAAACAGTATTCTTTTGGGGCTGGGATTGTGGCTCAGCAGTAGAGCGCTTGCCTCGCATGCGTGAGGCCCTGGGTTCGATCCTCAGCACCACATACAAAGCAATAAAATAAAGACATTGTGTCCATCTACAACTAAGAAAAAAAAAAAAGAATTATTTACAAAAAAAAAAAAAAAACAGTATTCTTTTGAACAAGTTGATGTCATGCCATTTATTTGAGTTTTGGTACTGAGGATGGAACCTAGGGGTGCTCTACCACTGATCCACATCCCCGGCCCTTTTCATTTTTTATTTTGAGATGGAGCCTCACTAAGTTGCCAAAGCTGGCCTCCAACTTGTGATCCCCCTGCCTCAGCCTCCTGAGCCACTGGGATTACAGGCATGCACCTTACCCCCAATCCCAGCCTTGTGCCTTATTTTTTAAATGTCCTGTCTGTGTTTTCCAGTTATTCTGTCATCGTTGAGCTTGTGGATGATCACTTTGAAGGCTCCCTCCGCAGACCGTTCAGTTGGAAGTCGCTGGCCACCCTGAGCAGAATTTCGGTTAATGTCTCTAAGGTAACACAGCATCTGCTTTGGCATTCAGGTGTCACAGCAATGGTTTGATTGGTTTCTTTGTTTGTTTGTTTTCTTCTTAAATGTAGTGGAATTAAAGGGGTAACGTATAGAAACTTCGTAATGTTCCTGACAGTGAAGTTCTGGAACATTTGGGGGCTTTTGCACCCCGACCTTGTGGGGCGGGTTGCCGTCCCCTTCTCCCCTTGTGTTGGTCTTTCTTTTCCACTTCCTGGGTTAAGCCTGGGTGGTGGAGCTCTGATGTGTCTGCAGCCATCAGCTCCTGTAGGCTGCTTCCTGTGCAGTCCACAGTTACTACGCAGTGATTACACACAGTCGTAAAGGAAAGACAACACCGTTGGCACTTTTTTTCACACTGGCAGGTCTCTTGCAGGAAGAGTTAAAATGCATTGCTCGGCCCTTGGCCACCTGTTTCCTACCTCGCTGTTCTTATCCCTGTCCTGAGGACGAGGAATCCTGAGGTCCAGCGATACTGGGTGACTGATCCAGGTTACGGCTCAGGTGCAGAATGGGCCCAGACACACAGCCATCTGGCTTCCTGGCTTCCTGGCTTGTGTTCTGTATCCTGTGGCCGTCACAGACAGGAGGACAGTTTCACCTTACACTAGGGCTATTGGGAACACAGGTTCGGGGGCTGGGGATGTAGCTCAGTGGGGAAGCCCCTGCTTAGCATATCTAAAGCCAATTCCTATGCCCCCACCCACTCCCCCCAAAAAAAGAGTGCAAGCTTTGTGTGCTCTGTGTGACACAGTGTTTGCTGACTGACAACAAATTGTAGGTGCTTCTCACACACACACACACACACACACACACACACACACACACTTACACACTTTCCCAGTACCGCTGAAGTTGGGGGGAGGTGAGGCCGAGGCCCAGCATGGTTGGAGATGGTTGGCTCCTATTGAGAGCAGAGGACGTTCCCCGGGTTTAGCCAAGCCCATAGGAGAATAGGGAGTCTGTACTGTTCTTGATGTTTTTATGCCTAGTTTCTGGGATTTTTAGCATATACTTAACAGTCTGAATTCTGCTCCTGATCACGATGCCTGCTTCACTTGCATTCTCTTGCCATGTCAGCAATTCCTGAATGTCAGCCCCTTGTGCCCCAGTTTTAAAGTTCCCAGGAGGAAATGGATGTGCTGTGAAGTTCACATGTGCGGGTGGTTCCGGGAGCTCCCAGTGAGAGCATGTGCAGCACCCCCGCGTCCCCCGCGCATGCACCCGAATGTGTGCTACCGATTCGTGGGACGTGGAAATCCTTTTCTTTCCTCAACAGGAACTTATGCTGTGCTATGTGATTAAACCGTCTACCATGACTGACGAAGAAATGGAGTCCCCAGAATGTATGAGAAGAGTGAAAGTCCAGGTGGGTGAACAGACAGGTTCGCCTCGTCCCAAGGCTCCGCACGTATTGTCTCCTCTGGAACATGTGCCAAGAGGGTACGTGCAGGTGGTCTCGCCGCAGTGACAGAAAGCCTTCTCAGGCCCTGGAGGCCGTTCTGCGTGTTACCCGACATACTTCTTTTTTCTTTCTTTCTTTCTTTGTCCCTGCGCAGGCCCTGCCACCGAGCTGCACCCCGCCCCTCTCCTTTGACTCCTATATTGAATCACGCCTCCTGCTGTCTTGGCTGGCCTTCCTCTGTCGGGGCTGCCAAGCTCATTGTCGGATCAGCTGCTGTCTGTCGTGTTTCTGTGCCCCCCACACACAGGTGGAGCTGGCGGTGTCTGGCTCCTCCCAGCCACCTGGCACGTCCTCCTTTCCCTTCTGTCCTGCACGTTGCACCTTTCCTCCTGACTCCTGCTGCCTTGACCCACACAGCACAGCCACCTCCCTCCATTGGTCCTGCTCCCCTCCACTAGGGTAGTTCACAAAATGCTGATCAAAATTCACTCCTCCAGCCGGCGTGGTGGCTCTTGGTTGTAATCCCAGCACTTAGGGAGGCTGAGGCAGGAGGATCACAAGTTCAAAGCCAGCCTCAGCAACGGAGAGGCGCTAAGCAACTCAGTGAGACCCTGTCTCTACATAAAACACAAAATAGGGCTGAGGATGTGGCTCAGTGGTCGAGTGCCCCTGGGTTCAATCCCCAGTACCAAAAAAAAAAAGATCCACTCCTCCTTTCCCAGTGGCTGACCCAGCCATTCCAGCGCCATCACAGACCCGGTTCCAGCGTTCTGAGCCCGTGCACCTGTCCTGAAGTGTGCTGGTAGGACAGCACAGCTGAGACAAGTTCAGGTTTTAAAATCCTTGTAGTGGTCATTGTGGATGCTGTAGGTGGTGTAGATGGTACAAGGGTTCCATTGTTATCTTCATGTTTTCTCTGAATCTTTCTTTTGCAAGCACCTGTAATGCCAGTGGCCAGGGAGGTCGGGGCAGAAGGGTTACAAGTTTGAGGCCAGCCTGGGAAACCTAGTGAGACCCTGCCTGAAAATAACCAAAAAGGGCTGGAGATGTGGTTTGGTGGTGCAGTACCCGGGTTCAACATGCAGTATGTCAGGAAGGAAGGAGAGAGGGAGGGAGGAGGAAAGAGGGAAAGGGTATCATCTGTGCGTGGAGGATGCCTGAAACGTCCTCTCATTTCTGTCTTTGACAAGTCGCCTGTTTGGCTTGGTTGCAGGAGGTGATTCTCAGTCGGTGGGTCTCTTCACGAGAGAGAAGTGACCAAGATGAACTCTGATTCAGCCTCCGCCTTCTCATCGCACCGACCGCCACTCACTGAGTCTCTGCAGCACACCAAGTTCAGGGCTGGGTAATAAGTCCTTTCCTTGCAGTCATCCATCCCTTTGAAAGTTTTCAAGGGCATGATGTGCTTGGCACCAGGAAACTGCCAGTGTTTTAGAAGATAAAACCACACAGGGGAGGAAAAAGAGGCCTGTGGTGGAGCTGTGGGGCCTGTGCTCCAGTCAGTGACTGGCTGAACCCTGGGCCCCGACCCAGGTCTTCATCCAGTCCCTGGGGAGGTCAGACTAGATGAGTCCAGAGAGGCCCCTCCCAGCAAGAGGTAAGACTGTTCTCTGAGTTGATACGAAAATGATAATAATTTACATTTATACTGCACTCTGCAGTTTATGGAGCTCATTTATACAACAGATATTTCCTGTTTTTCACATCTAATCTGTTGCAGAGCATCAGAGAGCAGATGTGGGGATCACAGGACCCCATGTTCCATTCCTTTAAATGGAAAAGGTATTAATGCATCTCAGCATTATCCAAGGACTTATAAAAGTCATAAGTCCTTGAATTTAAACATCCAGTTGGGCCGGGCGCATTGGCACACACCTGTAATTACAGTGGCTTGGGAGGCTGAGACAGGAGGATCGTTGGTTCAAAGCCAGCCTCAGCAACCGTGGGCACTAAGCAACTCAGGGAGACCCTGTCTCTACATAAAACACAAAATAGGGCTGGGAGTGTGGCTCAGTGGTCGAGTGCACTTGAGTTCAATCCCTGGTACCAAAAATATAAAAATTCCAGCTGGGTGTGGGGCTCACACCTGTAATTCCATTGACTCAGCAGGAGGATCCCAAGTTCAAAGCCACCCTCAGCAACCTAGTAAGACCCTAAGCAACTTAGTGAGACCCTGCCTCAAAATAAAGAATAAGGACTAGGAATATGTCTTGGCAATGGAACTTGTCTGGGTTCAATCCCCAGCATTAAAAAAAAAACAAAAAACAAAAAAACTCCATTGACTATCTGTCAAGGCTTTTTTGTATCAGATAATAGCTTTAAATATCAATTACTGAATTGCTTAATTCTCAATGTATTCATTATTGGGTAGGTTTGTGTGCAGAACACAATGATGATCATAGTAAAAAGTTCTGTCCAAGTCGGGCGCAGTGCCACAAGCCTGTCATCCCAGCACTTAGGGAAGCTGAGACAGGAGGATCGCGAGTTCAAAGCCAGCCTCAGCAAGGGCAAGGCGCTAAGCAACTCAGTGAGACCCTGTCTCTACATAAAACACAAAATAGGGGTGGGGATGTGGCTCAGTGGTCGAGTGCCCCTGAGTTCAATCCCTTGTATAAAAAAAAAAAGGAAAAAACATGTAGAAAAGTACAATTAACAAAGCCTTTGTTTACTTGGTTAGAAAGCAATGAACATCAAAACTACACTGAGATTCCATCTCACACCAGTTAGAATGGCACTCATCAAGAATACAAGCAGCGGGCTGGGATTGTAGCTCAGTGGTAGAGCGCTTGCCTCGCATGCGTGAGGCCCTGGGTTCGATCCTCAGCACCACATACAAAGCAATAAAATAAAGACATTGTGTCCATCAACAACTAAAAAAATATTTAAAAAAAAAAAGAATACAAGCAGCTATAAATGTTGGTGAGGATGTGGGGGAAAGGCACACTCATACATTGCTGGTGGGACTGCAAATTGGTGCAACCACTAAGGAAAGCTGAAACTTGAAGTGGAGCCACCGTTTGACCCAGCTGTCCCACTCCTCAATTTATACCCAAAGGACTTAAAATCAGCATACTACAGAGACACAGACACGTCGATGTTTTATAGCAACTCAGTTCACGATAGCTAAGCTATGGAACCAACCTAGGTGCCCTTCAACAAATGAATGGGTAAAGAAAATGTGGTATGTGTACACAATGGAATACTACTCAGCCTTAAAGAAGAATGAAATGATGGCATTTGCTGGTAAATGGATAGAACTGGAGAATATTATGCTAAGCAAAATAAGCCAATCCCAAAGAACCAAAGGCCAAATGTTTTCTCTGATGTGTGGATGCTAATTTCCAATATGGTGGGTGGGGGAGAATAGAGGTATTTTGGACTAGACAGGGGAGTGAAGGGAGACGAGGGAGTAGGAATGACAGAGTGAGGTATTATTACCCTGTGTGTATATGATCACATGACCTGTGTAACTAGCTCCACGTCATGTACAACCAGACAAATGAGAAGTTCCATTTATGTACAATGTGTGTCAAAATGTATTCTGTCATGTATAATTAATTAGAACAAATAAAAAAGAAGAAAGCATGGGGCTGGGATTGTGGCGCAGTGGTAGCGTGCTTGCCTAGCACGCGTGAGGCACTGGGTTCGATCCTCAGCACCACATAAAAACAAAGATATTCTGTCCACCTACAACTAAAAAAAAACAAATAAATACTTAAAAAAAGAAGAAGAAAGTGACAAACAGTTGCCTGAGAAGCATTTGGTGGCAAGAGAAGTCTTAGTCCCTGTAATAGAACACCTTGTGCTGGGTAAGGTATAGTGGAAAAAAAAAAAAAAGATTTATTTGGAGTCACAATTCTGGTGGCTGGAAAGTCCAAGCAGCATGGCGTAGGTTCTGGCAAGGCCTCCCTGGCTGCGGTGCAGCCTGGCGGAGAAGTAGAAAGGGGGCTTGCCGTGTGCAGCAACGGCGCAGGCAGGCATGAGAGACTGGGGAGGGTCCTGGCCACTTCTGTGACAGCCTGCTCTCAGGAGCTGACCCTTCCTGCAGGAGCTACGTCCCTTCCAAGGGCAGTGCCCCTGTTACCGGGCATCTCCCTTAAAGGACCCATACCTGAGTGGTGGTGTTGGGAGCCAGGCTTTAACGTGAGTTTGGGTGGGAACAAACCACACCAAGGAAGGAGCCCAAGTGAGCCAGTGCACGTGTGTGAGAAGTGTCTGAGACCCATCCACGTCCAAATTCAGGAGACAGCGGACAGTCTTGGCCTTCGAGATTCCCAGTGTGAACAGCTGAGCACCTGTGAGATGAACTGTCAACACAAGTTCTGCGTGTTGTTCTCTGTCTCAACGCAGTGCTTCTGTTCCAGTCACACCCCTGCTGCTTGCAACAAGCCCATTTTGCCTGTGCGATCAAGATTTTAAGATGAAGTTGGCCGCGGTGGCGCACACCTCTAATCCCAGCACTTAGGGAGGCTGAGACAGGAGGATCGCGAGTTCAAAGCCAGCCTCAGCAACGGCGAGGCGCTAAGCAACTCAGTGAGACCCTGTCTCTACATAAAACACAAAATAGGGCTGGGGATGTGGCTCAGTGGTCGAGTGCCCCTGAGTTCAATCTCCAGTACCAAGGGGAGGGGACTAGAAGTGTAGCTCAGGACCCTGGATCACCAGCTGATACACCTTGAGGCCTGTGACTGCAGCAATGGTGTGGTATGGAAACACCAAAAGACCACACAGATGGCATTGAGGACTGGGAGCTCTAGAGGAGTATCTAGAAGCAGCATATTTGCCCGCTCTCCCCTGTGGCTGCTGGGAACCCAGGGCTGCGCACATGCTAGGCAAGCACTCTACCACTGAGCAGCATCCCCAGCCCAGAAGCAATAGCATTGTCAAAGCCTGTATGGAAAGTGTTCCTTCCTGTACATCATTTGGACTCCATATAGCAGGCCAGGTGCTTTTCAGCATTACCACAGGGCCCTTGGGGCTCTAGAACATGGTTTGGGTCTAATGTTGCCTTCACTGTTTCCATCTAACAACAGTAGTAACTTATCTTTGGAGGATTTATGTCCTGGCTTTTTTTTTTTTTCTTCCTAAGTTGTAGATGGACACAATACCTTTGCTTTATTTATTTATGTGGTGCTGAGGATCAAAGCCAGGGCCCATGCATGCAAGGCAAGTGCTCTACCACTGAGCCACAACCCCAGCCCTGTCCTGACACTCTGTCTTCTGAAATAAATATACAAGGTGGTATATGTTTTCTTTTTAAAAAAAAAAAAACAAAAAACATTTTCATCAAGATTGGAAATTTGCTTCACAATAAAAATACCTTCAGGAAATAAAAATACCTGCAGCTTCACTTAGAGCAGAAATTGCTTCACCCAGAGCTTCAAAGCATCAGGCTTAAGTGGTACTTAACCTTTCGACCCTTCCCGACAGGCTTCAAAACTGAAATACACAGCCAAGTATGGCTGTGTACCTGTAATCCCAGCAACTCAGCTAAGGTAGGAGGAGGATCCAAGTTTGAGGCCAGCCTCAGCTTCTTTGCAAGACCCTCTCAAAATATAGAGGGCTGGAAGCCAGGTGCTATGACATAGGCTTATGGTCCCAGCAACTTCAGAACCTAAGACAGGAAGATCTCAAGTTCCAGACCAGCCTCAGCAACTTAGCAAGGCTCTAAGCAATTCAGCAAGACCCTATCTCAAAAACAAAACACACAAGGGCTGGAGATGTGGCCTAGTGGTAAACCACCCCTGGGTTCAATCTAAAAAGATAAAAGGGTTGGAGATACCCTAGTGGTAAAGTGTTCTTGGATTCAATCACTGCATACTTAGGGACCTGAAATCCTGGGTAGGTTGTGTAGCTCAGTATAGCTTGCCTAGTATGTACAAGGCCCAGGGTTTCATCCTTAGCACCAGAAAACAACAAAACCTTCACAAAATCATCATTCTCCATCACTGGGCTCTCCCGAAGCATTCAATTTCCTGCTAGAGCCAGGTGTGATGGTTTGGGCTATAGTCCCCTCTACTCAGGAGGCTGAGGCAGGGGGATTGCAAGTTCAAGGCCAACCTGAGTAACTTAGTGAGACCCCATATCAAGAAAAAGAAAGAAATAGCCAGGCGTGGTGGCGTACACCATGATCCCAGAGGCTCGGGAGGCTAAGGCAGGAGGATTGTATTCAAAGCCACCTGCAGCAACGGCGAGGCACTAAGCAACTCAGACCCTGTCTCTAAATAAAATACAAAATAGGGCTGGGGAGTGCCCCTGAGTTCAATTCCTGTTACCCAAGGGAAAAAGGAAAAGAAAGCTTTCCACTGTATGAGGCTAATCTCCATGAACTTACAGGCTCACCTTTAGCACAAGTATGTCATTGGCTTGAGCTCACCATACTCAGGAACACCATGAAGCTTTCTGGAATCATCTATATTTTCACGAGTTTTATCACCTAGTACAAAATATTATGCACAATATTATATATATACTTGACCAACATATCTTTTTTTTCCCCCAGCCCTTTGGAATTTTTATTTTGAAAAAAAGATCTTGCTAAGTTGCTGAGGCTGGCCTTGAACTTGTAATCTTCCTGCCTCAGCCTCCCAAGTTGCTGGGATTACAGGCCTGTGCCACCATGCCCGGCAAGATTGTGCCTTTTATGTTGACTTTTCTCAGGACATTTTATCACTTTCAACTTTTCTTTGGCCTCCAAAACTCACCTACTTGTTTTAATGTGCTTCTCCCTATCCTCAGATGCTTCCACGTAGACAGGTGAGGAGGTGGCGTGACGGCATGCTACACACCCAAACCGTACGAGCAGTAGGGCACCAGCCAAGATGGCAGCCCATGCCACCTCCTCCATCCAGTCCACAGCCACTTGAATGAATCGACTCTGCCCTGGTGGTTGTATATTTGAGTTGGACATCCAATGTGGGGTAACACTTTTTTTTCAAGTCATGGTAGCACATGTTCAGAGCAAGATCCGAGGAGGTGGTACAGACACCGCGTGGTCATGTATGCGCAGAGCAGCCGTGTGGGTTGGGGTTGAATGTCTCACAGGAGCAGTGATCAAGGCTCAGAGGTGGCCGCTTCTGTGCGTCACCACCAGTCATGCAAGTGGAGGACTTGGTCCAAGGACTCCCCAGTCCTGCCTTCAGAAGCCATGAGCTGAAGTAGCACCCTCAGCCTGTGAGGTCAGAAGTCCCCAACTACCCCGCACCCCGCTGTTGGGTATGCACCTTCTGCAGGTGCGCCATGGTCCTGCTCCTCAAGGTTGGGGTGCACACAGGCCCTTCCCCAGGAATGCACTCGTGTATCTGAGATTTTATTTCATTTTATTTCTCGCTGGGCTGGGGAGATGGAACCCAGGGCCTCACGCCGTGCCAGGCAAGCCCTCTACCACCGAGCTACACCCCTGTAAGGAGCATATGCCATGGACATGCCTGGACATGCCGGGGACTCACTGGGTTGCTGGCCATAAGGAACAGCAGCCACTGACTTGCTTAGTCATGCCTGCTTGCAATGATGGGGGCTGAAAAAGGCCCCTAACCATAGGCCTGCAGTGGATAGAGAGCCCAGCCCATGCAATCAAGGGCTGCAAGGAGCTCAGCCCATGTAATTAACAAAGGGGCAACGAGGGGCACCTAGCAGCAGGCCTGCTGGTTACAATTGATAGGGTGCTCAGCTCCATGCACATGCGCAAAGAAAGGCCCAGTTGCAATTATACTATCTCAGTGGACATAACCAGTGGACATTAGCTTTTACTAGGTGTAACCAATCACCAGCCCACACCACCAACTTGGAACTGCTTTTTTTTTTTTGGTACTGGAGATTGAACTCAGGGGCACTCAACCACTGATCAAAATTCACTCCTCCAGCCGGGCGAGGTGGCTCTCGCTTGTAATCCCAGCACTTTGGGAGGCTGAGACAGGAGAATCGCGAGTTCAAAGCCAGCCTCAGCAACGGCGAGGCCCTAAGCAACTCAGTGAGACCCTGTCTCTACATAAAACACAAAATAGGGCTGGGGATGTGGCTCAGTGGTCGAGCACCCCTGAGTTCAATCCCCAGTACCAAAAAAAAGAAAAAAAAAAGATGGGTTTGGGTGCTGAGTTCCAGCAATTCCTTGCTGGAGGCAAGATGGGCAAGACTCCTTGATGTACAGTGAGACCCAGGTTTATGTCCCACTTCATCCTTTGCTATCTGTGACAGCCTGTCCTCATCTCTAAAATGAAATCAATGTTACTGATACGCCCATACAGTGGAATGTTATGCAGCGACCAAAACACATGAAACTGACCAGGCATGGGGGGTACACATCCGTCATCCCAGTGGCTTGGGAGACTGAGACAGGAGGATCGTGAGTTCAAAGCCAGCCTCAGCAACGGGGAGGCGCTAAGCAATTCAATGAGACCCTGTCTCTACATAAAACACAAAACAGGGCTGGGGATGTGGCTCAGTGGTCGAGTGCCCCTGAGTTCAATCTCTGGTACCTTGTCCCGCCCCACCAAAAAAAACAAAAAACAGAAAAAAAACTGACTGGACACAGTGGCTTATGCCTGTAATCGCAATGACTCGGGAGGCTGAAGTAGGAGGATCACAAGTTCAAGAACAGCATGTGAAAGTTAGCAAGACTCTGTCTCAAAATTAAAAATAAATAAATTAATTAAAAGGACTGGAGGTGGAGCTGGGATTGTAGCTCAGTGGTAGAGTGCTTGCCTCGCATGCATGAGGCCCTGGGTTCGATCCTCAGCACCACATACTAGAGCAATAAAATAAAGACACTGTGTCCATCTACAACCAAAAAAAAAAAAAAAAAAAGGACTGGAGGTGTAGCTCAGTGGTAAAGCACCCCTGGGTTCCATCCCCAGTGCTGAAAAAGAAAAAAAGAAAACATTGATGTCTGCTACAACACGGATGAACTTCAAACAATGCCAGGCAAAAGAAGCCAGACAGAAAGAGTTCTTTGTGCTTGCATATATATATTTATATTAAGTCTCTAAAATAGGTAAATCCATAGAGAATGTAAATTGGTGGCTAGCAGGGGTATGGGTGGGGAAGGATGGGGAAGCCACTGCTTAATAGATACAGAGTCTCTTTTTGGGGTGAAGGAAATGTTTTGGAACTAAAGGTGGTGTTTGCCCAATATTATAAATATACAAAATGCCACTGAACTGTTCAGTTAGTTAATTAATTTGGGGTTGGGGTCAGTTTGGGGCTGGGGTTGTGGCTCAGTGTTCGAGTGCTGGCCAAGCACTCATGAGGCTCTGGGTTTGATCAGCAGCAGCACACACACAAAAAGGGTTAATTTTATGTAATGTGAATCTCACTTCTGTCTTTTAAAATAGTAGAAAATACTGTCATCAACCACAGAAGGTTGCTGGAAGATTCATGGTTGACCCTTTTTCCTGGCCTATGGTACTGATGAGTCCAGCCTAATTCTATTTTAAGATTGAGAGCCATCTCGACCTGAAGTCATAAAAAGTTTATTTCTGTTTTACTTGGTTGAACCATGTCTGGCTTTGACTAGAAACTGCCCTCTCTAAAATCTCGGCTTTGACCAGATAATCATGTCTGGCTTTGACGAGAGCCATGTGAATCATTAATTTGCTATTGGCTTCTATATTACACTTGCCAGAACTCTGTCAACTGAAAATTCCTAAGATACCTACCTTTGTAACTCTTTGTGTTATAAAAACCTCCCTGCCCTTGGACCAAACTCTGTCCTGGCCCTGTTGGGCGGGGCAGCTGCTGATCAACCTTTTTGTGTACACAATATAAGCTCGCTTAATTTGATTTAAAGTTGGAGCCGGTGGTCTTTTCTTTGTGTCCTGGGTTCAACAGTACACATTCAGTAAATCCCTGCTAGAATTATTCATGGTGCTGGATGAGGGGACAAGGAGGACTCATGTCTTTTTCTGCGGGGAATAGGGTACTTGTGCATATGAGGCAAGTGTTCTATCTAGCCAGCCTCTTCCTACCTTTTGTTTGTGTGTGTGTGTGTGTGTGTGTGTGTGTGTGGTGGGGGCGGGTACTGGAGATTAAACCCAGAGGCACACCACTGAGTCACATCCCCCGCCTTTTTTATTTTTTTATTTTGACACAACGTTTCACTAAGTTGCTGAGGCTGGCCTCAAATTTTTGATCCTCTTGCCTCGGCCTCCAGAGTGGCTGGGCCTACAGGCCTGCACCACCATGCCCAGCATTCCTTCCTAACTTTTAAACAGCATATTCTGATAGAGTAAAATCTAGAAACCTAGGTTCACATTCCATGTCAACTTTCGGGCAGTGGTGGTGTTCTTGGGAACGTTGCTTATCCACAGAGCCTCAGTTTCCTTAACTGTAAAATGGGGATAGCTGCTACCTCTTGAGTTTGTTTTGCAGACTATGTAGAAATGAGATGACAGGAAAGGTCTGGCAGATAGCTGATTTATTGTTTCACCTTTCAGATAAAATAAGCCTTGCTTTTATTACTTTCTCTAGGAAGCAGGAAGTTTCATTGTGCCCTGGAAGATAAGACAGAGAAGGAGAGGAGATAACAGAAAAATAGGCCGAGGTAAAGTAGCAAAGAACAGCTCAGCAGATCAGAAGGAGGGAACACAGCATTCAGCACCTCCTAAACCAGGTGGCTAAATGCGACCATTGGGTCTTTTTTTTTCTTTCTTTCTTTAGTAATGTTTCTTGGGGTTTCCTAGCTCTTGGAGTCTTTTGTGCATGCTGAGGCTTTGAAAAAAAAATCACTGTGTGAGTCCTGGTCTCTCAGTTCTATAACACTGAGGTGCTTGGTGTGAAAGGGACCAGTGGTCACTCCATGAGCATTGGGATCCAGTCCCAGATGTGTCCCGCAGCAGTGCCAAACAATGACCTGAAGAAGCTCTGCCACCAGGCTGTGCCACCAGGGAGAACCCTGAGACTTCATGTGGGGAACAGAGTTGGTGCCAATTCTGAGCCTTTTTTTTTTGGTACTGGGAATTGGACCCAGGGGTGCTTTACCACTGAGCCACAGTATTTTTTTATTATTTTATTTTATTATTTATTTATTATTTCTACTTTTATTATTTTTATCTTGAGCAACTTGCTAAGTTGTGGAGGCTGACCTCAAACTTGCAATCCTCTTGCCTCAGCCTCCCAAGTGGCTAGGATTACAGGTGTGTACTGTGCCCATCCAGAGCCTCCTTACTACTGTGGTGAGCATTTAGCTGGTATGATAAATCAAAGGATTCCAGAGTTCAGAATTCTACAAAGGAGAACAACATTGCCATCTGTTGGTGTTATTTCAGTGACTAATTTCCTTTTTTACGGGTAAAACCTATAGATATGGTACTTTGGTTTTGTAGTAGTGGGGAATTCGTAGCCTTGTAACACGAAAGGGAAAAAACATATAAAGCAAACTACCTCCTGACCAGAGAGTGACCCCTAAAAGAGGGAATGAGGACCTTCTGAAGCTTTGTTTGAAAATTCAGGAGTACAGCTCTGAGAGAAATTAGCATGAAATATCATGAAAATATTCTAATATTATCAATTCTTATTTTAGCTGATTTCTTTTTTTTTTAATGTTTATTTTTTAGTTGTAGGTGGACAGAATATCTTTATTTTATTTTTATGTGGTGCTGAGGATCGAACCCAGTGCCTCCCGCGTGCTAGGCGAGCACGCTACCACTGCGCCACAATCCCAGCCCTTAGCTGATTTCTTACGACGCAATTTTTGCCTCTTTTCCATTTTGCACATTGATGAAAGCAATCCTGATTTTCTCCTTTATCTCTAATGCTGGCGAACTGCTAACCCAGATGCTGGTACACCCTAGCTGTGGTGGGTCTGGACCCCTGCAGCGGCCCAGGGGTTAAATGCGTGAGCTTTGCAGACAAACCTGGGTGTGAACCCCAGTTTTGTCACTGTGTGACTTTGGCTAAGTCTCTTCGTGTGTTAAACGGACACAATGTTGGTTTCTACCTGGGAAGGTGGCCTCAGAAGAGTAAGAAGTGCTAGGTCTGGTGAGGAGTCGCTGGTGAAGCTGTCGTCATTATTAATAATCCCATAAAGAATTAGACTAGAGAAACTGAGACCTAAAACAGAGGGTGAAGAGGAAGGAAGGTTGGAATACTAATGCTCCTCTACTTAAGATGGGGTTATACCTCTAAACCCACCGTAGCCAGATGAGGTGATACACACCTGTAATCACAGCCACTCGGGAGGCTGAGGCTGAAGGATCACAAGTTTGAGGCCGGCCTCTGCAACTTAACCACTATCTCAAAATAAAAGATAAAAAGGGATGGGGATGTAACTCAGTGGTTAAGCACCCCTGAGTTCAATCCCCACTACAGAGAAGTAAGGAAATTCTATTGGATTGGTTAAAGTTTGAGCAGTTGTCTTATTGGGATTATACCAGTGATAAGTCTCTGATTTTATTATTATTAATGGTCAATTGACCACAGTTGACCACTTATGATTGACTGAGTGTGTTTCGTTTTGCTTAAGGAAAAGCCAGGTGTTGAATCCATCTCAGCCTTACAGCTTCTCATTAAATTATTCCTTAACATCAGGCACTTATCATCACCTTGAAGGTGGGTTTGGTTCTTGGAAATGGGACACCATTTATTTGGTGCCAAGAGTGGGGAACGAGATTAAGTAAAGGAGCAGAGTGTGTTTGGCAGAAAACCAAATGAGTTCTGGAAGAAACGTCCAAAGTGGAATTCTGAAAAGTCGTGCTCATTGGCAAGTTAGTTTGGTGATCTTTCAGGTGCACAGATTCTTATACACTTGTCCAAAAAATCACCTCCTTTCTTTCTGGTGACTCATCCCACTTTCCCCTTTCCTCTTCCTAAAGGTATTAGAGACAAAGAATTCAAGCCCTTCTTGTGTCTTCTCTGAATTCTGCATTTCTAGTGACTGAGGAAGTCCCTTGCAGGAATACTCCCCAGTCTCTATGTGCCAGATGAGGCAGAATGAAAAGGAAATAAACTAGTACTTCTCCCCTGCACCCCCAGGCCTGGAGATTGAACCTGGAGATTGAATCCATAATCCCAGCCACTCGGGAGGCTAAGGCAGGAGGATTGCAAACTCGAGGCTGGCCTCAGCAATTTAGGGAGGCCCTAAGCAACTTAACAAGCCGCTGTCTCAAAATAAAAGATAAAAAGGGCTGGGGATGTGGCTCAGCAGTTGATCACCCCTGTGTTCAATCCCCAGGCCTGCAAAAAAACCAAAACAAAAAGAAACAAAAAAAACCAAAAGGCGTATTTGTTCCATTTGAATTAATTTATAAGAAGAGTTTGCTCTACAAATAAAAGGTGCTGCCACCACTTTATGTTTTAACACATTCTCAGCTTAAAAACCCAACCGCTATGAAAATAATTTAGTTGGAATGCATATGAATTTTTAAACCCAGGAACGTTTTTATTTTTTTAATAAATTCTTAAGATTGTAGTAAGCTGAAATGCACTTAAAGAAAACCACACACCCTTTTATTTAACCATGGTTAGATGCGTTTGGAAATCCTCAGTACCAATTAAAGATAGTGGCCCCTGAATGTCCTGTCCTCTCCAGCCTCACACAGGGCACTCAGCACAAAGAACCTCTTAAGCAGGGCTTGTCTCCCGATCAGGATGGTCAATCGCATAGAAGCCACGCTCTTCTATTGCCCGGTAGAGTGTGATGTACTTAGAGGCCAACCTCATCCTTGGGACCACGTGTTTCTCTGTGAATTCATTCTTGCCCAGCTGCTCTTTGCCCTCTGTGGTCAGAACGCAGTTGATGAATGTGAGCGTGTAGCTGTAGCAGTTGTAGTGGTCTTCGTCATACCTTACAGGAGGAGGATGCAGAGGAGAAAAGCTGAGCTGTGTGTTTGTGTTGAGCTGTGTGTTTGTGTGCATGCATTTATTTACTTAAAAGATGGCCCAGCCAGGCATGGTGGCTCACGCCTGCCTGTAATCCCCGCACTTTGGGAGGCTGAGACAGGAGGATTGTGAGTTCAAAGCCAGCCTCAGCAACAGCGAGGCGCTAAGCAACTCAGTGAGACCCTGTCTCTCTACGTAAAACAAAGCTGAGGAGGTGGCTCAGTGGTCAAGTGCCCCTGAGTTCCATCCCCGGTACAAAAAAAAAAAAAAGATGGCCCAGCATGGTGGTGCACATCTGTAATCCCAGCAATTTGGGAGGCTGAGGCAGGAGAATCACAAGTTCAAGGCCAGCTTCAGCAATTTAGTGAGACCATCTCAGTATAAAAGACAAAAGGGCTGGGGACATGGCTTAGAAGTAAAGCACCCCTGGGTTCAATACCCAGTACCAAAGAGAAAGAGAGAGAGAGTCTCTCTGTGCTGCCTAGAGTGGCATTGAATTGGGCTCAAGAGATCCTTCTGCCTCAGCCTCCCCCAGGAGCTCCTGAGAGGCTGAGGAACTGCCTCTAAAAGCTTCTAAGGAATAGGCCATGAAGCTACGGAAGGACTTTGATAATTGAAATCTAGTTCCTCAGGGGGCTGGACCCCTTTATGTGCTGGTCCGCTTGATAAAGCAGCCTCCAGAGGTACAGTTCTGGGGGACAATGGCATCTGGGCTATATCTGCTTATTAACCAAAGGACAGGCAGGAGTAGGCTCACCCAAATGTCCAGGACTTAGTTGCGTATAAACTGCCAATCTAGAGAACTTAATTTGAATAAAATTCTAGATTTTTTAGAAGTGAAATTCCATATCTAAGTTTTTATGACATCCCACAGCATCAAAACTCATTTCAAGCCTGGCGCGGTGGCTCACGCTTGTAATCCCAGCACTTAGGGAGGCTGAGACAGGAGAATCGCGAGTTCAAAGCCAGCCTCAGCAAGGCGAGGCGCTAAGCAACTCAGTGAGACCCTGTCTCTACATAAAACATGAAATTGGCCTGGGGATGTGGCTCAGTGGTCAAGTGCCCCCGAGTTCAATCCCCAGTACCAAAAAAAAAAAAAAACTCATTTCAGGGGAAGCCTCAGAAACATTTAAATTCACAGGTATATTATACATCATCTAAAATGATGAGGGAGAAAGGAATTGAGAAATCAATTTCAAAATTGCTAAAACTAAGGGGGAAAAAAGAAGCATTAAATATGTTGACTTTGTTTTTGCTCACTAGGAATTAGACCCAGGGCCTTGCACAGGCTAGGCAAGTGTTCTCTCTACCACGGAGCTGCATCACCATACATAGCTAATATTTTTTTTTTATATTTTAAGCAGTATTTTTTTTCTTTTAAGAGGGTATAATATGGCTTTTGCAGAATATGTGTAAAAACACCTAGTCATGGAACTAAAAAGCCACAGTGCAAGGTTCTGACCATTTGGCTCTTAAAATGCTGTGACTGTGGGGCTGGGATTGTGGCTCAGTGGTAGAGCGCTTGCCTTGCAAGCGTGAGGCACTGAGTTCGATCCTCAGCACCACATAAAAAAAAAAATCAAAGCTATCTGTGTCCATCTATAAATAAAAAAATGCTGTGACTTCGGGGCTGGGGATGGGTGTATGTAAAGCATGTCCCTAGTTTCCATCCCCAGTACCACCAAAATGAATAATAAAGCTGTCACTTGGCTGTGTCAAGTTGCATGGATCTACCTCTGCAGAAAGCCCAAAGTCATCCAATCTCTGTCTCAGTTTTATCACAGGCCCTAATGTCTTGGTGTGGGCTCAACTTGAGAAGAAAAGGGACCAGCCAGCAGAGACCCCACGGGGATCACACCTGCATGCCGAATGAGTGAGTGCCGTGAGCTGGCGCGCTTCCTAGACACCTACCTGTGAGGCAGCCAGGCCCCCGTGGCTGAGAAGTCTTCCAGGTACCTGTCCCACTGGTCCATCAGTCCGAACATGTTGGGCTGCACTAAGGGGACACTTAGACTCTGCTCCCACCCGGCCTCGTCCCGCTGGACACCGCGTTGGTTGTAATTATACACAACCCCTGCAAACCAAAGTCACACAGAGCCCTAAGGAAAGCTGCACTTCTGTGAAAAGCCACCTCAGAAAATGGCAGCAGCCACCTCAGGAATGTGCCATACGGTGAATCCAGGCCACACTTTCCCGTTACCGTCAGAGAGCAAGGGACGTTGGCAGAGGATAGATTCTAGAATAAGTCGAGTGAGATTTACATACAGAATTTAGATATTTTATTGCCTAGAATAATTTATTTACTTATTATTTTTAAAAAATTTTTTGGGCTGGGACTGTAGCTCAGCGGTAGAGCGCTTGCCTCGCATGGGGCCCTGGGTTCGATCCTCAGCACCACATACAAAGCAATAAAATAAAGACATTGTGTCCATCTACAAAAAAAAAAAAAAAAAAAAAAAAAAATTATTTTTTAAATTTTTTTTGGTACTTGAGATCAAACCCAGGGATGATCTACCACCAACCTACATCCTTAGCCCCTTTTTTCATTTCATTTTTTATTTTGAGACAGGATCTCACTAAGTTGCTTAGAGTCTTGCTAAGTTGTTGAGGCTGGCCTCCAACTTGCAATCCTTCTGCTTCAGCCTCCCAAGTTGCTAGCATTACTGACATGCATCAGTGTGCCTGCTCGGGGAGGGGTTTCTGAAACCTTCCTTTCCCTCTTTATCAGCAAAGCCCTTCCTTCAAAGGAACACAGTTCCTGCTCTCCTTGTCCTCAGGACACTGGAAACAAGGATAGGTGCCCAGGGGCTGGGGATGTAGCTTAGTAATAGATACCAGGAAGCTTACTTAAAAAGAAAAGTTTTTTGTTTTTTTTTTTTTGGTACTGGAGATTGAACTCAGGGGCACTCGACCACTGAGCCACATCCCCAGCCCTATTTTGTGTTTTATGTAGAGACAGGGTCTCACTGAGTTGCTTAGCACCTCGCCATTGCTGAGGCTGGCTTTGAACTCGCGATTCTCCTGTCTCAGCCTCCCTGAGTGCTGGGATTACAGGCTTGAGCCACCGCGCCCGGCTAGTTTTTTGGGTTTTTTTTAGTTGTTGATGGATCTTTATTTTATTTTATTCATTTGTTATTTATATATGGTGCTGAGGATTGAACCCAGTGCCTCACGCATGCTAGGCAAGCACTCTACCACTGAGCTACAGCCCCAGCCCAGGAAAAAAGGTTTTCTTAATCAAAGTACTGCAGGTCCCTCCACACCTTAGGGCGTTCTAACCTCCTATTTTATTCCTGAATCCCCTGCAGTGCCAGGGACCCAGTAGGTTAAATATAGGATTGAGAAATCAGGAGACATGGGTCCAGATTCTGGTTCGGACACAACATGTGAAGGTCTTGGACAACTCAACCTCTCAAGAAGTCTGTTTATGCCTCTCCTAAAAGCCAGTAAAAAAAACATGCAGTTCTGTGGGAGCTCTTTACCGAGAAAACCACTGAAGAACCTTGAAGGGGCTAAAGCTGGAGCTCGGTGGTGGTGTGTGGGGAACCCACCGAGAGGCAGCAAGCAGCACTTGGAGAGGAGGAGGAGCAGGACTCCAAACATTATGTTACACCGGCGGGCCCGGAGAAGGACAAACTGCAAATTCTGAGCCCTGATCCACAGTTTCCTCGCAACATTTATAGATTATTCGGTGTGATCTTAGACCCATTCTGTTATTGGACTTTATTTCCCTCTTTAAAAAAAAAAAATCCTAATCTACAAGGCTGAAGGCCTGTCTCTAACATAGAGCATGCTCACAGAAACAGAAGAACCGGCTCTTTTCACAGGCATCTGTTAAATCTCTAGCCTTGAAAGCCTGGCACAGGGGTGTTTGCCTATCAAGAAGGAGTAGTCAGACTCCTAGTGTAGTGGCATCCTGTCCTCCACAGAAAACCCTAATTAAGCTTCTCCAGAAATCTGCACCATCATTGATCTTAGGACTATCAGCAAAAGAGTGTCTACCAAAGAGTTCAATGCAGTTAAAGTTCCAATTTCCTGTTGCTCTGTCTTGCTTGGCCACAGGCCTGAAAGAAGTCATCACTCCAGGCGCTGAACACCCCTTTGCTAGTTTTTTCACAAACATTTATGGACTATTCAGTATAGTAACAATATAATATTTTCTAAAAGTGTGTTTGCAAACGCAGAGTGTCACAGGAAGGACAGATCCTTTAACAAGGCCTCTGGCCTTGGGCCTGAGCTTCACAGAGATGTTTATGTTGCAGAGATAAGATGTCACTAACTGGGCTCCACAGTAACAGCTGGCAGGGGAGGAAAGAGAGGGGAGAAGCAGCTCTCCCCTTCTCAGGTGCTGTCCTTGAAGGGCTAACTTGCCCAGAACAGTAAAGCAAAAAATCTGCTTTTGTGTGAACTTCTGAGCCCTCCCCTCACACGCTGGGTAGAAAGTTCTGAAACTGCCTGAACTCGGGGTTCAGGGGAATTAATTGATGACAGCGAAAGCTCTACCCTCTGAACCGACTGCAGTCAAATACACCTGCTTCCTGTTTTCTAGCCAGTGTCTTTCCTCATCTGTCCCTATGACACTATGACACTATCCAAAACATAGGGGCCCATAGTTAATTTGGCTTCCTGAAGAAAGGCTGAGAGAGAAGCGGGGAACTGACTCTTTCCCCAGGCATTGGTTTCTTACCATAACCTTTTTTT
>CM053416.1:3646670-3666156 GCA_028644305.1 Xerus rutilus | reverse complement strand
TAAATGGATTTCTTACAGTGGGTGAATTTAATCAAAGGCTTCCCGGTTTCTGTGCAGTGCATAGCTTTTTGCCTCCTGGGCTACCAGGCGAGGTCTCTGGAGACTTCCTTTTCCTCAACACACAGCTGGCAAATGTCTGCAGCCAGAGTAACCTGAGCTACCATGATGTCATCCTGACTGAGCCAGGTAGGATTAACCAGTAACCAGGCCACTCCATCGACTGGCTTCTTAAAGAGCTAGTTTTCATTTGTGTTCACTTACCAAGTTTCTTTCCAGGCTCCGTACAGTTTGTGACTAATGGCAACCAACTCCTGTTCATCCTCCAAAGCCGTATTTTTTTGGTACTGAGTTTCTCAGCTTTCTTCAGTGTTTTATTGAACTGCAAGCACTGGATTAATATTCCTACCAGAACTCTATTATTTAATTAGTCATTTAGTCAAGTGCAGTGGTGCACGCTGTAATCCCAGCGACTCTGGAGGCTGAGGCAAGAGGATCACAAGGTTGAGGGCAGCCTTCAGCGACTTAGGGAGACATTGCCTCAAAATAAAAAATAAAAAGGACTGGGATATAGCTCAGTATTAGAGCATCCCAGGTTCAATTTCCAGTACAAATAGAAAAAGGAAGGGGAAAAAAGGAAAGAAAAGAAAAAAATCAGTCATTTAGTTTTATTATTCCCATTAGTCTGAGAGCTTCTTGGGCTTAGAGACATACCTCTATATATTTTTTTAAATTCAAAAAAATTCTACTTTTTAAAATTTTAGTTTTATTTTTTACATCACTGGGGATCAAATCCAAGAGTCTTCTACCATAGAGCAACATCTCCAGCCCTTTTTGTTTATTTATTTTTTTTGTGACAGGGTCTCAGTTGTTGAGGCTGGCATTAACCTTGTGATCCTCCTGCCTCAGCCTCCAAAGTCATTGAGATTAAAGTCATGCACTACCGTACCTGACAGTGGTGTGGTTTTTCAGCATGTAGCTTCATGTCTTTATTATTTCAGGGAATCTGTCATGAATTATAATTTTGAGTATTTTTTCTACTTTTTTTTCCCAGGAGATTCTATTTTCTGTATGTTACATTTTTTACCTATCTTCACCATTACTTGCTGTTTTAAATTGAGATAAAATTTATACACTATGAAATTCACCAATTTAGTGTACAATTAAGTGATTTTGAGCATATTCACAAGGCCATATAACCACCACCACTAAGTTTAAAACATTTTCATTACCCCCAAAAAAGAAACCCCAAACTATTCACAGTCCTGACCCATTTCCCCTCCCTCTAGCCCCTGGCACCACTAATCTTTCTTTGTGATTTTCATATAACAGGAATCATATGGTATAGGATCTTCTGCATCTGGCTGCATCTATTTAGCATAAGTTATCACAATTCACCTGTGTCATAGTATGTCTTGGTTATTCATTCAGTTTTATGGTTAACTAATATTCCATTGTATGGACACATTTGTGTATTTATTCATCAGCTGATGGATGTTTGAGTTGTTTCAACTTTTGGCTATTATGAATAATTCTGCTGTGAATAAACTTCATCATATTCATATGAAAATTGGTTATCTTTGTTTTGCAGTACTGGGGATTGAATCCAGGGGTGCTCTACCACTGAGCCAGAACCCTAGCTCTTTTTATTTGGAGACAGTGTCTCACTAAGCTGCCAAGGCTGGCCTTGAACTTGCAGTCCTTCTGCCTCAGCCTCTTGAGTCACTGGTATTACAGGCATGAGCCATTGCACCTGTCTCATATGCAGATTTTTTAGAAATATTTTTAGTTGTCAATGGACCTTTATTTTATTTATTTATATGCAGTACTGAGAATCAAACCCAGTGCCCCACACATGCTAAGCAAATGCTTTACCATTGAGCCACAAACCCAGCCCTCACCTGCAGATTTTTTTTTTTTTTTTTGGTACTGGGGATTGAACTCAGGGGCACTCAACCACTGAGCCACATCCCCAGCCCTATTTTGTGTTTTATGTAGAGACAGGGTCTCACTGAGTTGCTTAGCGCCTCACCCTTGCTGAGGCTGGCTTTGAATTCTCAATTCTCCTGTCTCAGCCTCCCTAAGTGCTGGGATTACAGGCTTGCGCCACCGTGCCCAGCTTCACCTGTATCTCTTGGTACTTGATACTGCATATCCCTAAGGAACATGTTTTCATGTACTTATTGCCAGTTCATATATCTTTGTTAGAGAATGTCTATTCAAATTTTTTGCACATTTTCTAATTGGGTTGTCTTCCTCCCTCCCTCCCTCCCTCCTTTCCTCCCTTCCTTCCTGGCAGTACTAGGGATTGAACCCCCCACTCCCACCTCCCACCTGAGCACTCTGCCACTGTGCTATGTGTCCCCTGCCCTTTTTCTTTTTATTTTGAGACAAGGTCTCACTAAGTTGCACAGGCTGACCTCCAACTTAGGTCCTCCTGGCCTCAGCTTCCTGTGCCACAGTGCCTGGCACAGTGTTTTTTTCAACAGATGCAAATGAAAAAGCATTTGATAGGACTAAGGATATTTTAATGATAAATAATGCTAAGAAAACTAGGATGAGAAAGATATTTCCTTAATTTGATAATGGATACTATAGAAAGTCTGAGGCGGGGCTGGGATTGTAGCTCAGCGGTAGAGCGCTTGCCTGGCATGCGTGAGGCCCTGGGTTCGATCCTCAGCACCACATACAAAGCAATAAAATAAAGACATTATGTCCATCTACAACTAAAAAAAATATTAAAAAAAAAAGAAAGTCTAAGGCTACTACTTTAATTAATGGTAAAATATTGTATACTTCCCTTAAATTCAGGAGCAAAACAAAATGTACACTATTTCCACTTCTCTAACACTATACTGAAGTATAATGACGTAAAACTATCATTGTTTGCTGATGGCATCATTGTGTATAGAATAGAAAACGATGTATTCAAAACACCGGAATTAATTCAAACACTAGCATGGAGCTGGATCCCAGGTCCATATACAAAGATCAAGCATATTTCTGTATATGAGCAATAAACAATTAAGAAATTTTTAAAAATAGTTAATAAAAACCCATTTAGAGCCGGTGTGGTGGCACAAGCCTGTAATCCCAGCATTTAGGGAGGCTGAGATAGGAGGATCGCGAGTTCAAAGCCAGCCTCAGCAACAGCGAGGCACTAAGCAACTCAGTGAGACCCTGTCTCTACATAAAACACAAAGTAGGGCTGGGGATGTGGCTCAGCGGTCGAGTGCCCCTGAGTTCAATCCCCAGTGCCAAAAACAAAACAAACAAAAAAAACCCATTTAGAGTCTTTTGAATAAAGCTAAGTTGTTCAATTCCTATGCACTGAAAACTACAAAGTTTCCCATATATTTCCAAATGCTGAGAAAATTTTCAAAAGTTCTAAGTAACTGGAAGTATTTAACAGGCTCACTCATTAGAAGATTCATTTTTTTAAACTTATTTTTTATTTTTGGCATTGGGGATTGAGCCCAGGGATATTCTGTTACTGACCTACATCACCAGCCTTTTAAATTTTATTTTTGTTGTTGTTTTTATTTTGAGACAAGATCTGGCTAAATTGCTCAGGCTGGCCTCAAATTTGAGGTCCTCCTGCTGAAGTCTCCCTAGCAGCTGGGATTACAGGTGCATACCACCGCAACTAGCTTAGCCCAATTTTTCTTAATGTAAAACATTTTTGAAAAGCAATAGGTGGGCCTGGGATTGTAGCTCAGCGGTAGAGCACTGCCTCGCATGCGTGAGGCCCTGGGTTCGATCCTCAGCACCACATACAAACCAAGAAAATAAAGATATTGTGTCCATCTACAACTAAAAAAAAAAAAGAAAAGCAATAGCTAATCATTGAAAGATTGAAGATGAACATGATGTGGTCTATGTTTTAAAAATAGATTTGTTCCGCCCAGAGGCCAACGCCTGTAATCCCAGCCACTGAAGGCTGAGGCAGGCAGCTCCATGCTGAAGTTCAAATTAATTCCAGTGTTTTGGGTACATTGTTTTCTATTTTATACGTACACAACGATGCCATCAGCAACTTAGCGAAACCCTGTCTCAAAATAAAAAATAAAAAGGGCTGAGGGTGTGGCTCAGTGGTTCAGCACCCTTGGGTTCAATCAAACCCCGGTACCAAAATAATAATAATAAAACAGATTATTTTTGACAACAGACTAGAAGACCCGTGACCAGGCTGTGGGGTGGGCCTAGGCTAGAAGTGGTGGTTGCTTCTACAGGAACCCTGACCGTGGAAACAGAAGAGAGCATTGCACAGAGAGTGGAAGCAGGATCTGCAGGAGAGCTGGGTCAAGGCTACATTGGGGTTTGGAAATGGAAGACGAAATGCAGTGGAATTCCAGCAAAGAAAACGGGGACTCATCACATACAACCAGAGAAATAAAAAGTGGTGCTCCATCTGTGCACAATGAATCAAAATGCACTCTGCTATCATGTAAACCTAAATAGAATAAATAAATAAATTTAAAAAAAGAAAAGGAAAGAAAATGGGGACTAAAGGGGGCTGGGGTGGTGGCTCAGTGGTACAGCGCTTGCCTCGCATGTGTGAGGCCCTGGGTTCGATTCTCAGCACCACATAAAAATAACTAAATAAAATAAAGGTTCATTAACAAGTAAAAAATATTAAAAAAAAAAAAAGAAAGAAAGAAAAGAAAAAGAAAATGGGGACTAAAACTTGGGTGGGAGTAGAGATTTTGTAAAAGAGCTGTGGCGAGAGGGGCTAGTTTTCCTAAGTGGCAGGTGAGGTCCGCCGGGGCGGGGGAGGCCGGGCTCCAGGAGAGGCTCCATGGAGCCCAGGTGTGGTGCAGCCGAGCTTCTGGGAATAAAGTGCTCAGGCACGAGTTGGGGGAGGGATGAAGTGACTTGGGGGACGCAGGAGGTCACTAAGGATTGTTCTTGGTGATGGCGGCAAAATCCTGGGAACTAACTGTCCTGGATGCGACTGCCAGACCTAGGACGCCAGTCAGGATCCGCCCGGGAGGCTTGGAATTGCAGACACGGAGCACTGGCAAGTGGGGACCGCCCCGCCTCTCACACCCGGTGCGGAACCCATTATGACGGCGGCTAGGTTTCCGGCCGGCGCTACAAAGGTGAAGCACGTGCGGGGGCGGCGTGCGCCGACGTGACGCGGCTGCGCAGGATGGGCCGTGCTGAGGCCGAGGCGGCAGCGGGAGGCAGCAGCGCGACGACGGCCCCCGAGCCCAGCCACCATGAGCACCAAGCAGGTCACTTGCAGGTCAGTGAGCGACGTCCGAGAGCGCCACGCCACTTCGGGCCGCTCTGGAGAGCCCTTCGGTAGCCGGAGGGCCTCAGTCGTGACGCCAGGGAAACTGAGGCCGGGACTCAGGGAAAGTTCCTCAGAGGCTCTCGAAGGCGGAGCTGACGCCGGAGCCCGGGGTGCGGCGGGTGCGCGGCGGAGGTACCGCCGCGCGAGTGGGAAGCGGGGTCCCTGTGGGCTGGGAGGACGGTCGTGCTAACCGGGGCCCGGCCGCGGGAAGCTTGCGGCGCTTGCAGTTGGACTGGAAGAGGAGATTCGGGTTTGAGGGAAGGGACCCTGCGAGGCCGTTCGCGGGTGCAGGTGCCGCGCAGGGGTAGCTTGTTAATCCAGTCTAAGGGCCTCGAGGACGCTGGGGCTTTGAAAGCCGCTTTGGCTTCGCAAGTTCGAAGACTGCAGCTGCAAGAGCTTGCAGAGCGTTAGCAAGAATCAAGTGGAAAATAAGAAGGGCGTTTCAGCCCTCCTCGTGCAAAAGAAGAATTGGGTGAAAAATAATAAGGCGCATGTTCCCAATGTTTTGTTGTTTTGTTTTTTCGGAAACGCGAATGGAACCCAGGGTCTTGCACATGTTAAGCAAATGCTGTACCGCTGAGCTATGCATCCCCACCCCTTTGTAGTTTATTGTCTATTTTTGGTGCTGGAGATTGAATCCAAGGGCCCTTTACTACTGAGCTACACCCCCAGTCCTCTTAGTTTGGGTTTTTGAGGCAAGGTCTTGTTAGCAAGTTGCTGAGGTTGTCCTCGAATGGGGGTACTCCTGCCTCTGCTTCCTGAGGAGCTGAGATTATGGGCTGGTCGCCCTCTTTGCAAGTTCTTTTATTATTGCTAGTTTCCTGATAATACCTGTAAGCGGATACTGCTCCCATTTGACTGTGCAGGAGACTAAAAGAGGTTAAGTGATTTTCTTTATCTTGCTAAGAGACCCATTGAGGAGCAGAAATAAAACGTTATTGGGTGATCTGTTATAGAAAAAACACAATAGTTATGCTGTGACTGTTACTTTGAAATAAAAATGGGTGTTATAACACCCTCATTCTTTGGTAAGCTCTGTGGCTTACTGGTATTGATATAATCCTATTGAACTGATAGCTTGGAAAGTACAGGTTGAGCATCCTTAATCTGAAAATCCAAAATTCAAAGTGTTCCAAAGTCTAAAAGTTTGGGCTTGATGCCACAAATGGAAAATTCCACACCATGAAATTTTTGTTTCTTGTGCCAAATTATTAAAAATACATTATAAAATTATCTTTAGAGTAAGCATGTAAGAGCTATATGAAACAGTAAATTTCATGTTTAGATTTGGTCCCACCCCCAAGATAACTCTTTATGTAGCAGCAAATATTCCAAAATCCTAAAGCATCTGAAATTCAAAGCACTTTGGGCCTCAAGTATTTTGGATAAAGAATGCTTACTCTGTACATGTTTTACTTGGTTTCAAGAAGACCTGTGTGGAAAGCATGTCTAAAAAAACAATTGTATAGTTTGATTATGTAATAATTATCTTGTGTTAGTTTGAGGAGTAGAGTTCTGCTAGTGTTAGATATTAACTAATTTACCCAAGTCCAGGTGGTTTATGTTAAGCAGTTATCAAAAAATTGCAGTTAGTGTCTGCAGAAGTACTTTTTTTTTTGGTACCAGGGATTGAACTCAGGGGCACTTGACCACTGAGCCACATCCCCAGCCCTATTTTGTGTTTTATGTAGAGACAGGGTCTCACTGAGTTGCTTAGCGCCTCGCCATTGCTGAGGCTGGCTTTGAACTCACGATTCTCCTGTCTCAGCCTCCGTAAGTGCTGGGATGACGGGCGTGCGCCACTGCACTGGGCTGCAAAAGTACTTTTGCTAGGTTATTTATACTAGAAGGTCTTTTCTGACAACTGTATAAGTGAATTTTTTTTTTTTTTTTTTTGTATAATGTTTTGTGTTGGAAGTGTTCCTCGGTCATCTTGTACTGCAAAGCAGATTATAGCTACCTAGAAAAACCTATTTCTCCACTCACTTTATGGTTTAATTCAACCATTCCCACACCTGCTCCTTAGGTTTGTCCACAAAACGGTGTATATTTATGTACTACTTTGTAATTGAACCACAACACAGTGTACTGTCTCGTTGTATAGATAAGGAAACATGCTGAGAAAGACTTGAGACTTGCTCAGAATTCCACATCTTAGTGCAGGAACAGGAACTTAAATAATGATTATGTTAATTTTTTTTTAACCCTTTGCACCTGGAAATATCCTGAGCTGAAAGCCTTAATTCTGTTTCTGAAACAAGGGCGTCCTGCGGGATGTTGCTACGTAAACTTAAAATATGTTGGAATGTTGGAAAGTAATCCCTTCTGCTAGTTACTGATTCATGTTTGTTGGGGGGCTTTCATGTGCTAGGCCTTCTTTTAGGTGCCTTGTTAGTGGAGTAGTGTGTAATCCATTAACTAGATGTATTCCACAGATTGTGAAAATGAGTCTCAGCATTGAAAGGTCATTCAGCGTCTAAGTGGCAGAGGTGTGACATCGAGGTTCATACTCTGTCCTGGGTAAGCTATGCCAGTAACATAGGCCAAACATGTTTGTCTTTCCAGTGTCATAATTTATTGAATAACCATCAATTCACAAATTATACCACTTTTAGTGGCTGCAATTCACTGAATACTCGTGGGTCACCTGATAGCCATGAGCTAGTCTCAAGATTTTATTCCAGTCTTAATTACTAATATCTGTGACGGGGCTGGGGTAGTGGCTCAGTGGTAGAGCGCTTGCCTTGCATGCGTGAGGCACTGGGTTCAATCCTCAGCACCACATAAAAATAAATAAATAAAATAAAGATATTTGTGTCCATCTATAACTAAAAAAATATTTAAAAAAATATTTTTAAAAAAATCTGTGACAATTATACACACACGTGTGTGTGTGTATATATTTTTTTTACAGAAAGGGTTAAGGTGACCACAGGGGTTTAGGAATCTAAGAGCAAAGACAGAGACCTGGATACAAAGGCACAGAGTCAACTATAGGTGGTCACATAAAGGGGTTGTTTTGTTTTTTATTGTTGTTTTGGCACAAGAGATTGACTCTGGGGGTGCTTACCACTGAGCCACATCCTCAACCCTTTTTAAATTTTTTATTTTGAGACAGGGTCTCACTAACTTGCTTAGGGCCTCAGTAAGTTGCTCGGCTGGCTTTGATCTGTAATCCTCATGCCTCAGCCTTCTGAGCCACTGGGATTAAGGTTTTTGTGTGTGATGCTGGGGATCAACCTAGGGTTTCATGCATGCCAGGCAGTTGTTCTGCCACTGAGCCACATCTCCAGCCCCAGATGAGGTTTTCGAACAGCCATTTCCTCAGATTATCAAGGTGGAGGATCTGGAATGACATTTGCAGAATGTCAGCTTAAAGTGGACCTTGGGTCATTGTCAGGGGTAGGAGAAACCATGCTAAATGAAGGTTGGTCACTGGTGGTTTTCCTAGGCAAAGCTTGAGACAAGTGACCAGGTGATGGGGTCAGGATGTTCCTGTGTCCAGGCTGGAGGTGCTTCTCCCTTTATGAGTCTTGGGAAGTTGCTTCATTCAGTTTTCTGGTATGTTTGATAACCTCATGGGCCTGGGTTTTTCTGATATGAGGTTGATGATTTAATTTGATATGTTCACAGGTGGTCAGTTTTAAAACACAATTTATCAGTTTGTACCCTATGGTTGTGCTAGGCAGATGGTTTCTTCTGCAAACAAGGTATAGAGTTATTCTGTCTCAGCACTTGTACTCAAAATGGAGTAGCTTTGGCAAACTACTGCTTTATAAAATAGTCACTCAGAGTTAGAAACAGTCTGAAAACTGCTGTTCTCATGGAGTAGCTCAGCGCACAGCCTGCTGTCAGCACACACATAGACTGTGGCCTCCAGATAAGTGTGGGCATGCTAAATGTTTGTTTGTTACGAGTCTTTTCAGCTTTCAGTGTGCTCCTTATGAAAGGACAGCTCACACAAGAACTTGGAGAAAGGAAAAGTACTTGTAAAATGGTGGGAAGGAGTCAGATCTTACAAATAAAAAGGAGAATGGATATTCAAGTGGGAAAAAAAATGCACTATGACCTAGAATACCAAGCTTGTATTAGTGTGTTCACGGTGGAAAAGCTTTTCTTACTTTGTTTTATTCACAAAAGCCTTATCTCCAAACATTGATAACTTAGAGAAAATATCCAAGTTGTGATTTGTGGGTCTGGACAGAAGCAGGGTGCTCAGCTGTTAAGTTTTTCTCAGGTTGCAGTGTCTTGGAGGTTTGTTTTCTTGACTCTGAAACGTAATGTGTTTGATTCTTGTGAATGGCAGCAGAACAAAGTGTCAGTGCTGCTTTCATTCTAACATGTATAATATCTCTCTCAAGAGATGGTTGTCAAATGCCAATCCTTTGTCGCTTAAAGTGACAAAGACACTCTATATATTGCCTGGAATTCTGAGAATAGCTGCTCATGTGGCCATGTTGTCAGTCCTCCAGTTCCTTAACATGCCACTCTATCCAAAGTCTCAAACTGGGAGTAATTTTTGCTGATTTTTGTCCCTTAATCATCTCCTTAAGTCTTCCAGTCTGTTTACAATGCCCTGGTGCAGGCCCTTACTATAGCTCCAAAACCCCCCTCCTCATATGATGGAGGTTCCCTTCATCTCAGATTTGCTGTTTGAAGACTTAGAATTTCCATTTCCTGAACTTTTCCTGCCTAGAACTTTTGATTCTTTGGAGTCACAAAACACGGGGAATCTTGTTAGCTGGTAAGTGGAACTTGAGCTCCAGAGTTCAGCAGTTCAGGATTCTGATCCTGGAACTACCTGTGCCACAGTTTATCTCTAAAATAAGGATGGTAATACCAAATCCTCAGAGTACATTAAAAAAATAGGAGCAACAAACCATGTTAGAGCAACTCTCCCCCCATTTTGTGGATTGAACCCAGGTACATTCTGTCATTGGGCTACATCTTCATCCTTTATTTTGTCTTTTGAGACAGAGTCTAAGTTGCCCAGGCTGGCCGTTGAACTTGTGATTCTCCTGCCTTAGCCTCCCGAGTCCCTGGGATTATAGGCGTGTAGCACTGTGCCTGACAGAATTTACTTTGTGTGTGTGTTGCTGTGGTTGGAACCTAGGGCTTCGCTATGCTAGGCAACCTCTGAGCTGCATCCCAGCCCTTAGAGCATGACTGTGTTGGGCTAAGCCCTTCCCTGCATTGTCTCAGTTACACTAGCAGTAGTCTGTCGCAGCAGTCCATGAACTGAGTAGTTATAATCATATTACATGTGGGGAAACTGAAGCTTGAAGATTTAAGTCATTCACTCAGGATCATTGTCTTCACTGTACTCAGCCCCAACTCTGATCTGTATGTTTATCTGAAACATACACCTAGCCGGGTGCGGTGGCTCACGCCTGTAATCCCAGCACTTTGGGAGACTGAGACAGGAGAATCGCGAGTTCAAAGCCAGCCTCAGCAAGGGCGAGGCACTAAGCAACTCAGTGAGACCCTATCTCTACATAAAACACAAAATAGGGCTGGGGAGGTGGCTCAGTGGTCGAGTGCCCCTGAGTTCGATCCCTAGTGCCAACAACAACAACAAAAAGAAACATGCACCTACCACCATGCCTAGTGCTTGCTCCTTTCCCCTTCAAGGCATCTGGGGTCATAAGCACTGTAGTCCTAACATTTCAGCCTGTGAGAATAAGTGGGAAGCTACCTGTAAAAAAGAGTAACGCTGACAATGCAAATTACAAATGCATATATTTGAAAATGAGTTGGAAAATATTTTGCTAGAGTTGTCATTGAAAGACCTGCAAAAAATCCGATGCATGGTTTGCCTCTGCTCTTGGCTGTGGCTGCTGACAGTGTTTGGCCAGTCATGAGCTGATATCCTTTGCGATGTATAATAGCCATACTGTGTTTTGGGGCCCCTCAGGGTAACAAAGCCCTTTGGAATTGTCTCCCATAAAGAACCTCCCTACTCAGTCTCCACTAACGTACTCCCTTCCTCCTACCCCCCATAAATTTACAGCTCAGTCCTCTTTCAGTGTGAGGGGTGGTTTGTCCTTCAGGAGGGCTGAGCTCTTGGAAATCCATCACACAGTACCAAATAGTGGCAGCCTAGATTAAGTTTAGTGTAGCATAGATGAAGAGGAATGGCTGTAAGCAGATGACCAAGATGCCCAGAGGATATGCAGGATGTGCTCAAGGTTTGGTTTGTCACTGGGAAATGGAAATGGTGACTTATGCTACAAAAATAGGACTGGGCTGGCTCTTATGTAACACTTGTTTTACACTCACCTTTCTTGAAAGCACTGATGATGGTCTAGAAGTTATTTTTGAACCTTTAAAAAATCTCAGCCCAGTGGCTTGCATGAAGTCACCAGCGTGTAAGTGGGAAATCTAACTAGATGCTCTGGTTGACAGTTAATTATTTGGTCTTTTAATGGAAAAGATAGTGTAGCCAGGCGTGGTGGCTCAAGCCTGTAATCCCAGCACTTAGGCTGAGACAGGAGAATCGCAAGTTCAAAGCCACCCTCAGCAACAGCGAGGCACCAAGCAACTCAGTAAGACCCTGTCTCTACATAAAACAAAATCGGGCTGGGGATGTGGCTCAGTGGTCAAGTACTCCTGAGTTCAATCCCTAGTACCAAAAAAGAAAAAAGAAAAGATAGTGTAGTTTGGAAGTCTGATTTTCTGAGTAGGACTTATGGAAAGTGGTTGGTATAATTCTAAAAGGCATCCATGTGGGACACTGTACCTAATACAGTCTTCTGTTGCCCCCCTGGTTAACAAATTCCTTCTTGTAGAGGGCCACTGCTAGTCTGCTCTGGTTCGTCCTTTTATTACTGTTCTTTTCCTGGTCCCGGAAATTGAACCCAGGGGTGCTTAACCATTGAACCACATCCCCAGCCTTTTTCTTTTTTGAGACAAAGTCTCACTATGAATTGTTGAGGCTGTTTGAATTAGTGGTCCTCCTGCCTTGGCCTCCCAAGCCACTGGTATTAGAGGGGTGTGAAGTTCACATTTATGTGAAATTGTTTATGTGGCCACTTTGACCTTGTTCTCTCCCAGGTTTATGAGTTTATTGATCCTGAAAACTCTTTGTCCTGCAGAGTTGACTGTTGGCACTGATTTTTTTTTAAACTATAATGCCTTCAGAGATCAAAGATTACTGTGTTTGAGGATGATTGTGATACATTACAGTGTACATGTACAGTACATGTAATACATGACTGTAATACATTACAGTCTTCAGTAGCATTTACAAAAAGAATCATGAAGTGGGGTATTGGTGGAGGCCTGTACTTCCAGGCTTGGGGACTGAGAGACTGAGGCAGCTTGAGAGACTGAGGCAGGCGGATTGCTTGAGCACAGGCATTCAAGGTCAGCCTGGGCAATATAGGGAGACCTCATCTCAAAAAACAAAAAACTGTCAAACTGTTTCTGTGTGTAGTATTCTTTAGTGTTGGGATTCCCAAAACCACCCCTACATCCAGACTCATGCACACAGTTGTTCCCAAGGTCAAGATTGTTTCTGTGATACAGCAAGGAGGTACAGCGGAGTCTGGAGGAATCTGTGCAAGAGAGGCACACAGCACACACTTCCCCCAGCAATGAATATGTCACACTATGTGCCTGGTGGAATTGATAACTGCAGAGAAGCAGTGCCCAAGCCGGGCACCTTTTGCCTAGTGTGTAACAAAGTTCCAGTCTCCTAGGAAGAAGGCAAGTGTTTAGGCAAGTGTTTGGCATAAACCACTTTGTTTTACAGTTTAGGCACAGTGAGCCACTTTTGTCACTTAAGGAAATTCTTGGGGTTCTTTTTGTTTGTTTTATTTTTTTAAGACTTGACTTTAGGGCTGGGATTGTAGCTCAGCGGTAGAGCGCTTGCCTCGCATGCGTGAGGCCCTGGGTTCGATCCTCAGCACCACATACAAAGCAGTAAAATAAAGACATTGTGTCCATCTATATTAAAAAAAAAAACAAAAAAACAAAACCTGACTTTACTTTTCTTTTTTAAATTTGTAGTTGTAGATGGACAGCATGCCTTTATTCTATTTGTTTATTTTTATGTGGTGCTGAGGGTCGAACTCAGTGCCTCACACATGCGAGGCAAGTGCTCTGCCACTGAGCTATGACCCCAGCCCCTGACTTTTCTTTTTTAATATAACTTTTTTAATGTGGTGCTAAGGATTGAACTCAGTGCCTCACATTTGCTTATAAGTGCTCTACCACTGAGCCACACCCTCAGCCCAGAAATTCTTGTTTTTATTGTGTTTTTTTTCATGTGTGTGTGTGGAGCTGGGGATCTGAACCCAGGGCTTCACACATATTGGGCAATTACTCTGCCACTGAGTGACACCCCAAGACCTGGTGTAGGGAAATTTTTATATCTGTTTATGGTAACTCCTTGCTATGCTTGTGGGATTTTTTTTTTTTTTTGGGGGGTACTGGAATTTTTTTTTTTTTTTGGTACCGGGGATTGAACTCAGGGGCACTCAACCCCTGAGCCACATCCCCAGCCCTATTTTGTGTTTTATGTAGAGACAGGGTCTCACTGAGTTGCTTAGTGCCTCGCCATTGCTGAGGCTGGCTTTGAACTCGCGATTCTCCTGTCTCAGCCTCCCTAAGTGCTGGGATTACAGGCTTGCGCCACCGCGCTCAGCTGACACATTATCTTTCTTTCTTTTTTTTTTTTTAAATATTTTTTTAGTTGTAGATGAACACAATATCTTTATTTATTTTATGTGGTGCTGAGGATCGAACACAGTGCCCCACACATGCGAGGCAGGCGCTCAATCGCTGAGCCACAACCCCTGCCCATCTTTTGTTTATTTTTTTATGTGGTGCTGAGGATTGAACCCAGTGCCTCACATGTGCAAGGCAAGCGCTCTGCCTCTGAGCCACAACCCCAGCCCTAGTGGTCAATTCTTTTTTTTTTTTTTAGTTGTAGATGGACACAATGTCTTTATTTTATTGCTTTGTATGTGGTGCTGAGGATCGAACCCAGGGCCCCACGCATGCGAGGCAAGCACTCTACCGCTGAGCTACAATCCCAGCCCCCTAATGGTCAATTCTTAAGGGGTTGTTTCCTGGGCAGAATGGGGCTACATTCCTAGAAAAGACCCAAACGATGGTACCATGGTATAGATATGAGTCACAGGTCCATTTTTCATCTTTGTAGGCTCAGAAATTTGATTCTGTTAGTGGCCATAGAAATTCTTTTATTTCCCTGGGAGAAAAACTGTGATGTGATGATGGCCACCTATATTTCCAGAAACTCAACAATCTGGGAAGCCAAGGTAGAAGGATCTCAAGTTTGAGGCCCCCTGAGTTCAGTCCCCAGTACAAAAGAGAGAGGGGCAGGGGAGATGGAGATGGAGGGAGGGAGAGAGAGATGGATAGAGAGATATGGAGTGGAAGTGGAGGTGGAGGTAGAGGTGGGCCTGGCCTGATTAGCACCGCCTTTGCTCTGGGGCATTCAGCCAGTATAGGGAGTTAGAAGTCTGGGGTGAGCAAGGAAGAGTGAGAGAGCTGTAGCTCACATGGTATCCCCCTGAGGCAGCCTCCAGGCCCACTGGTCAGTTGTCTTCACTGGGCCCCTTTCTCTGGAGATGCTGGTCTTGCTGGTGTGCTGTTTTGTTGTCTAGTGCCCTTGGTTTTCCAGTTCTGGACAGAACATTTAAGAGGTGTTAGGCTTTCTGCGTTCACTTGGATGTAGTCATGTTCCAGCTGTGCCTTTCTGAATTTATTCCCAGGATTCTCCACTAGAGAGCAGATATTCCTAAATCCTTGCTCGAGAGCTCTCTGTCAAGTCTGGGGCCTTCAGTGTGGCAGCACTGTAGTGCTTGGGCACACCAGGAGTGAACCTGTGGGCCTGAGAGGTGTGAGAAGGCGTCAGCCAGGACTCGTGGTGGGCTGTGATGACTCAGTGAGTGGACACGGGGTGCAGAGCTTTAGACAGGGGCCATCGTGTGCGCAAAGGCAGGTGGTAGGGCAAGGTCTGGGAAGACTGGGGTTGCAGTCTCTGAACCTAGCAATAGGTCCTGAAGCTCATGGGGTTTGATAATGTCCCTCATGAGGTCATTAGAGTTAAACAAGATAGAGGCGTGAAAATGCTTGGCAGGACGGTTACTATTGGTCTTGTTTTTCCTCATCTCGCACATTCCTCAGTGTCCTTGTTCAGAGGGAGGGAGGATTGTCTTTGCCCACAAGTGCCCTTTCTGGAAGCATGTGAGTTACCCTTCCTTACAAAAGAGGAATTGGTGATTTCACACGGAAGAGGAAGGGAGGAGGTGAAACCAGGCAAGCTCAGTGGTGTGAAAGCACATGCTGGTCCATTTTAGGGCTTCATCTGCTGTTTTTGTAGGTGTTTGAGCTCTTTTTATTTTTTGGCACCAGGAATTGAACTCAGGGGCACTCGACCACTGAGCCACATCCCCAGCCCTATTTTGTGTTTTATGTAGAGACAGGGTCTCACTGAGTTGCTTAGTGCCTCGCCATTGCTGAGGCTGGCTTTGAACTCGCGATCCTCCTGTCTCAGCCTCCCTAAGTGCTGGGATTATAGGCTTGAGCCACTGCGCCTGGCTAAGTATTTCTATTTTTTAAAAAAATTTTTTAGTTGTAGGTGGACACAATACTTTATTTTTATTTATTATTTTTATGTGGTGCTGAGGATCGAACCCAGTGCCTCACTCATGCTAGGGAAGCGCTGTACCGCTGAGCCACAATCCCAGCCCCTTATTTTAATATTTTTTATTAGTTGTTGATGGACTTGTATTTATTTATACGTGGTGTTGAGAATCAAACCCAGTGCCTCACACATGCTAGGCAAGTGCTCTACCACTGAGCCACAACCTCAGCCCTTCCTTCGCCTTTTATAAACGGACTGTTCTGTGGATGCCTGAGCAACCTCCTGTAGTCTCTGCCTGCCCAGACTGTCTTCCTCCCCCCAGCTCGAGGGAGTCCACTGGAAACCATGTGTTTAGTGAGAGCCTGTGGGACTCTGAGCCTTTCCTGCGCTGCTGTCTCAGATAATCTCTGAAAGACTGGCTCCTGCAGGTTCCCAAGCTTACCCACACCAACAAGCATTGCAGCTTGGCGCACAGCGGCTCAGGCAGTCATGCTCTGTGCTGGGCCTTCTCTCAGCAGGGTGCCGACCCCTTGGCCACGCCTCATGTGTCTGCCCGCCCTCTAACACATACTCCCCACCGCCCTTTGCAAACTTCCTTAAGACTGGCCCTTGGAGCTGCCCTTGCTGTTTCCTCCCTGCCGCAGTAGCTGGCCTGTGCTGCAGGAGGGCACACGGCACTGTCCCTGATGCAGCTTGTCAGTGTCTTACTGGACTACGAAAGAGCTGCACTGTTTGGGGTACCTACAGTGGGATAAGTGCTGCACTGAGCATTTTACATACTTTTCAGAAACCACACCCTTGCCCATATTGGATTGTCTTGATAATTTTTGAAACTTAAACAACCTTTATTACAAAAGCAGTGTATGTTCATGGTAAAAATGTTAGAATTCACAGCTCAGCAAAACAAAGAAGATAAAAACCCTACATTACCAGGGACAGAGAACGTGGCTCCTTGGTAGAATGCTCATGCCCACTATTGCAAAAACAACAACAGAAACAAAGTCATATATACCTTAAGGATCCCTACCTTTTTTTTCCCCCCTTCTGTGCTGGGTTGGAACCCAGGGCCTCATGGTGGGCAAGCACTGTACTACTGAGCTACACCCCACACCCCTGCCCAGGATCACCACTCTTTTTTTTTTTGAGATTGGATCTGGCTAATTTGCTTAGGGCCTTGTTAAATTGCTAAGGCTGGTTTCAACTGCGATCTTAATGCCTCAACCTCAGGAGCTGCTGGGCCACCACTCTTTTTTTTTTTTTTTTTTTTTAAGATTTTTTTTTTAGTTGTAGATGGACACAATGTCTTTATTTTATTGCTTTGTATGTGGTGCTGAGGATCGAACCCAGGGCCTCACGCATGCGAGGCAAGCGCTCTACGGCTGAGCTACAATCCCAGCCCCTGGGCCACCACTCTTAACACGCTAGTATATAACTTTTCAGGATTGTTTGTTTTTGTTTTTTGGTACTGGGAATTAAACCCAGGAGTGCTTTACCACTGAGCTGCATGCCTAGCCCATTTATTTTTGATTTTGAGACAGGGTCTTACTAAACTGCTGAGGCTATCTTTGAACTTGCAATTCCCAGGCTTCAGCTCCCACCATTTGCTGGGATTATAGGCATATGCCACCTTGCCCAGCTTTTCAGATTTTTAAAATGCTTGCGTATATACATTTCTGATTTTTTTTTGCCCCAAATGAGATCATCTTGTATATGCTGGTTTAAAATTGTTTATTGTAAAATAGCATATAATAGGATAAACTTTGCCCTCTTCACCATTTTTAAAAAAAAGTTTAAGTTGTTGATGGACCTTTTTATTTTTTTCATTTATATGCAATGCTGAGAATCGAACCCAGTGTCTCATGCATGATAAGCAAGCGCTCTACCACTGAGCCACAACCCCAGCCCCCTCTTAACCATTTTTAAGTTTATAATCTCTACTGTCAAATATTCACCTTGTTGTGTAACTGAATCTTGAGAGTTTGTCTTGTAAAATTGAAATTCTGTGCCCATTAAGCAACAATTCCCTCAACCCCTCAGCCCCATCCTACCTTCTGTCTCTATTCTAGGTACCTCTTAGAACTGATAGCATGCCATATTGGTCTTGTGACAGGCTTATTTCAGTGAACATAATGCCCTCAAAGTTCATCCATGTGGTGATGTGTCAGAATTTTTCTTTTTAAAGCTGAATAATAATCTGTCATATGTACATACTAATTTATCCATTTTCCTGTGCATGAACATTTGGATTGCTTCCATGTTTTGGCTAGTGTGAGTAACGGTGCCGTGAACATGAGCGTACAGATGTTTTTGAGACCCTGCTTTCAGTTCTTTTGTGTATATACCCAGAAATGGCATTGCTAGGCCACGTTTTTCATTTTGTGGGAGCCACCACGTTTCATGGCAGCTGTGCGCTGCATTGTGTCTGCTGTTCCCGTCAACTCCCTGACAGTCTTCAGCTTTTCACGTCAGTACATTTCCATTGTACCTGGTCTGTTCTGCCTGAACCCAGGGTATAATCCAGGACCGGACGTGGCATCTGGGTGTTCTGTTCCTTGTGCCCTGTCTCCTGACCTATCACTCTTCTCCTCTCCCCGCTTCAAACAGCTTTATTAAGGTATAATTACATGCAAAGAATTTGCCTGTTGAGAATATACAGTTCTAAGATTTTTTAGTACTGTCACCAGTTAAATTTTAGTATATTTCCATTGTCCCCCAAATCCCTTGTGCCCATTATCACTTGCTCTGTATTTACCCTCCCATCCCTTAGTCTACTTTGTGTCCTTTAGATTTGCTTTTTCTTTTTTCTTTTTCTTTGGGAGGGGGGATCTGGGATGGGGAGCCCTGGGGATTGATCCCGGGCCTTGTACTTGCTGGGCAGGCCCCTCACCACAGAGCTGCGTCCCGGCCCTGGGTTCACCTCTGCTGATGTTGTGTAAATGGATCAGACACGGGGCCTTTTGTGTCTTTCATGTCCATGGTGTTTTCAGTTTGTGCTGCAGTCCTTCAGGACCTCGCTGCCTTTTACGACTGAGTGACAGCGCCTTGGTGGATGTGTGACTTTTGTCTACCCTGTCACCAGTGGATGGCTCTTTGGGTGTTTTCACTTTTTGGTTATTATGAACAATACTGCTGTGGGGTGGGGCTGGGGTTCTGGCTCAGTGGTAGAGCACTTGCCTAGCACGTGTGAGGCACTGGGTTCAATCCTCAGCACCACATGTAAATAAATAAATAAAATAAAGGTCCTTCAACAACAAATAAAACAAATTAAAAAAAAATAAAATACTGCTGTGAACATTCACGTAATGTTTTTTTGTGTATGTGGACGTTTTTATTTTCTTGGGTAAATGCCTAGGCGTGGAATTGTTTGATCATATAATAGATTTATGTTAATGTTTTTAAGACACTGTCAAACTCCTCTCCAAACTCAGCCTCCTCCCCTTTTCCCTCTTTCTCGTCACAGAGACCAGACTTAGGGCCCACACAGCCTCTTCCGTTGCTTTATCTGGTTGCTTGCTTCCTCAGGATGTCTTAACTTGTTCCCAATTCCCTGTATTTCCTACAAATTGGTAGTTGTG
>CM053416.1:3604196-3646570 GCA_028644305.1 Xerus rutilus | reverse complement strand
GGCGGGGGAACAAATTGGTAGTTGTGGTCAAGAGTGTGGCTCAGTGCCAGAGCCTTGCCAAGTATGTGTGTGGCATGTGTGAAGCTCTGAGTTCCCCAGTACACAAAACAACACAACAAAGCCAAAACCAATAAACTAGGGTTAGATTTGGAGTTGTGTTAGATTGAAGTGAAGTGTCTCTGCCTAGAATACATCATGTTGTGTGCGTCACGTGGAGTTGCATCAGCAAACATACAGTATTTGAGTTAAAGTTTTTCCAACAGATGTTGAGTCCAGCATTGTTTGCTGCGTAGACTGTGCTTTTTTCAGTTGAAAGCCAATCCCAAACCGGGTGCGGTGGCGCACACCTGTAATCCCAGCACTTAGAGAGGCTGAGACAGGAGAATCGTGAGTTCAAAGCCAGCCTCAGCAAAGGGGAGGTGCTAAGCAACTCAGTGAGACCCTGTCTCTACATAAAACACAAAATAGGGCTGGGGATGTGGCTCAGTGGTCGAGTGCTCCTGAGTTCAATCTCTAGTACCAAAAAAAAAAAAAAGAAAGAAAAGAAAAGAGCCAATCCCAGCCACTGGGGAGGCTGAGATGAAAGGATTGAGAGTTTGAGGCTAGCCTCGGCAACTTGGACCCTTTCTCAAAACAGAAAGAAGTCAGTTGAGGACACAGTTGTAGTTCTGCTTATGAAGAGCTGCTCTCTTATCTCTTGGACTGAATAGGACTACTGTGTCTTGCCTGGGGTTCCCCTCCATGCCATAAGGTCCAGAACATGCCAGCTGGAAGGTTGAGGAACGTGGGCTGACCTGCTGCATGTCCCGTCCCTCTGGGAACCAGTCTTGGGTTGCCTTTGTCCATTGTCTGAAAGCACATGTTTCCCGTATGTTACTCCATTTTCTCCTTGTCTGCAGTGAGGGCAAGCTGCATACTTACTTAAGGCAAGAAGCAACAATTTGCTGTCCATAGCTTTCTTTCCTCTTCGGTTTGGGTTGTTTCTGTTGCTGTGTCTTTAAGCTTTCTGATCGTTTCTTTTGTAGTGTCTAATCTAAGGTTATCGAATGTAATTTGGTGTGTGAGGGTAACCAGGGATTGAACTCAGGGGCACTCAACCACTGAGCCACATCCCCAGCCCTGTTTTGTATTATATTTAGAGACGGGGTCTCACTGAGTTGCTTGGCGCCTCCCCATACCTGAGGCTAGCTTTGAACCTGCGATCCTGTCTTAGCCTCCTGAGCCGCTGGGATTACAGGTGTGTGCCACTGCGCCTGGCTATCCAATGAATTTTCATTTTAGATAATGTATTTTATTTCTAGAACAGCTCTTTTGTATATCTGTTCATTCTCTTCACTTTATATTAATGTTTTCCCGTCAATCCTTTAGTGTGTTTAGAATATAATAACTGTTTTGGGTTCTTAAATACTGATCCTGTCATCTCTTTCATTCCTGTTTTTAATTTTTCTTGTGGTTATGGGTTACATATTCCTGTGTTTAGACATACCTGGTAATGTTTTATTGGGTGCCAAGCATTGTGTTGTGAGCATTTGGATTTTATAGTCCTCCTTTAAAGAGATGGACGGTAATTTACTTGCTATCAGTTTGATCGTTGTTATAAGCTTGTTTTTAAGCTTGCTTGTCGGGGGGTGTGCAGCACTTGCGCTCAGAACTAGCTTAGCCTTAATGCTAAGACATGTTCCTCTAGGGTCTCTAGTTTGCTCTGGGTGTTCAGCGGGACTCTTCTGCTATAGCTGGGCAGACTTGGAATACCTGTTACTTCTATATCAGTTATCGTTTCAAAGTGGGGATTTGATTTCTCAGTGAAATGTTCTCAAATACATTTTTTTTTTCTTTTTGGTACCAGGGCACTTAACCATTGAGCCTCATCCCCAGCCCAATTTTTATTTTTTATTTTAAGACAGGGTCTAAGTTGCTGAGGCTGGCTTTGAACTTTCAGTCCTCCTGCCTCAGCCTCCCAAGCCACTGGGATTACAGGCATGTGCCACCATCGTGCCTGGCTCAAATACATCTTTTGCTGTGACACCGTCTTATTTGGTTCTTGCTACAACCCAGCGAAAGAGACAGTGTAATCTTCATTTTATAAATAAAGGTAGCGGGCTGGGATTGTGGCTCAGCGGCAGAGCGCTTGCCTCGCACGTGTGAGGCCCTGGGTTCGATCCTCAGCACCACATACAGAGCAATAAAATAAAGACATTGTGTCCATCTATAACTAAAAAAATATTTAAAAAATAAATAAATAAATAAATAAATAAAGGTAGCAAGGACCAGGAAAGCTGATTCATAACTTGACCAAGTGCCAAAGATGGATCCTGAGCCCATGTCCCTGATTCCATTACCATCATATCTTTCAAGAACTCAAAAGAGCAGGAGAGCAGTTTTTCATAAAGAAATTTCTCAGTTGAGGCTTTTGTTTTGCATATGTAATACACCTAAATTGGAATATATCTTGAGAGAGAAACCTTTGGGATAATGTTTCTTTTAGAAAAACTGTCATTGTGGTGGGTCTGAAATCACTTTCTCCTAGAACCAAGAAAATATATGTATCTCCAGTGCCTAAGACAGCCTCGATACATGGCGTAAGCTGAGCAGATATCTGTGTGCTAGGGTTAAGAATGTGCTGATCTTTCAGAGCACAGTGAGGACTGGGCTCAGTGGCAGTGCTTGCCGAGCATGCACAAGGCCCAGCAGCCCCCACACAGCGAAGTGTGCTTCTAAGTGTCCTGTGCTTGTCTCTTCAGGTACTTTATGCACGGTGTGTGTCGGGAAGGCAGCCAGTGCCTGTTCTCACATGACTTGGCGAACAGCAAGCCATCCACTATCTGCAAGTACTATCAGAAGGGCTACTGCGCCTACGGACCACGGTGCAGGCAAGGACTCCGCAGCCACTGTGACTGGAATACCATCAGGGAGTTCAGTCCTACATTTGGAGAATAGGTGTTGATGAGAGGAAATTTTAAATTTAACATTAATTTGACAATATTACAAAAAGAATGAATGGCAAATAATTTCAAAACCTCAGTTTTTAGTACCCTAAAACTACTTTTAATTTTTCAAAGAATTGGGCCACTTTTCAGGCCTAATTCTTATGACTATAGTGTTAGTTGTTCTCACAGTATAAATAAGACTCTGTATCTTGCTTTTTGCCCCATTAAGTGTGTCCCAGGCTTTTTCCTATGCTGCTACTTTATCTCCTCATTGTAGTTTTATGTTAATTTACCATCATTGAGAAAATATTCCTGTTAGATATTTAAGTGACTTCTGGTTTTGTTGGTAGAAGTGTCCCTGCAGCATTTACGCAGTCTTCCTTGGGCAAATTTTGTAACTTGTAGATGGAGGAAAAGGTTTAAAAATGTGGTTTGGGTTTTTTTTTTTTTTAAATATTTTTTTTTAGTTGCAGATGGACACAATATCTTTATTTTATTGCTTTGTATGTGGTGCTGAGGATCGAACCCAGGGCCTCACGCATGTGAGGCAAGCGCTCTACCACTGAGCCACAATCCCAGCCCTTGGTTGCTGTTTTTTAATGTTACTAGAGATTGAATCCAGGATGCTCTACTGCTAAGCTACATCCCCACCCCCTTTAAAATTTTGAGACAGGGTCTCACTGTGCTGCCCAGGCTGGCCTTGAACTGCCATCCTCCTGCCTCAGCTTCCTGAGTCACTGGAATCCCAGGCAGGGGCTTTGCACCCAGCTTTGTTGGTTCTGTGGTGCAGATTTCCTATACCCCTCCTGCGGTGGGTGGTGGTGGAGGTGCCCCACGTCCCCTGCCAGCATCTGCCCCCGAGGGACAGGTGGTCCAGAAGACTCCTGCCAAGGGACATTGGTGGAGCAGGTGGCGGGAGATTGAGTTCCGTGCCTCGTTGGAGCTTTCATGCTCTGTGAGTTGTCTGGAGCCCTGTGTTGGTCCTGCGGCATCCCATGGGGACTGTCCATGTGGGTGATAAGTAGCAAGGGTAGCAGTCCCTCTCAGTGGCCAGGCTGTCCTTACTAATTGGTCTGTTCTAGTTCAAACTCTGGGAACAGATCGTCTCTTGCCCACGTCAGCAGGTGGAGCAGAGGCAGCTGTTGAGGGCCAGGACGCAGGTGGCCAGTGCCTGCAGCGTGTCCTGATGTGCTGTGTGTTTTGCTTAGGTACGATCACACGAGGCCCTCGGCTGCAGCTGCTGGGGCTGTGGGCCCCCTGCCCCACGCCGGGCCCTCTCCAGGCTTCCACAGTCCTCACCCCTCTGCCGACCTCACCACATCTGCTGTGAAAACTCAGTCCCAGGAGCCTGGGAAGCGGGAGAAGAGAACGCTGGTGCTCAGAGACCGAAGTGAGTGAGCAGAAGCCTCTGTTGCCTCTTTCAGAAAAGCCACCTTGCTGGTCCTTGGTGCTCTTCTCTGGCTTCCTTCTGTCAGGAGGCTCCTGACCTCATGCCCCACGGGTGGTCCGTGTGTGGAGACCTCGAGCTGTTCTGAGGATGGACTCCATGTGGCTGCAAAGCCCTGGGATCACACATTTGGCCTCATGCCCACATCTGAGCCGAGTTCCACATTTGCCCTGGCAAAACCAAAAGTGATCCTTTGTCACTGTAACTGCCATCTTCCTAGGGTGCTTGTCTGGTTGGTGAGAGCAGGTCAAGCCGTTTGTTTTGACAGAGAGTGTGTTCACTGTTCACCGTGTCGGTCGGCGCAGTGTTGGTGCTGTGCTGACCAGGATGTGGGCTCTGGAGTGTCAGGTCTGGGAGGTGGGCTGTGTCCTGGGACGGGGCTTGGGGAGGAGAAGGCTCCAGGTGTTAAGTTGTTTTTATTGGCCGGTCCTTCCCAGGCAAGGGGGTCTAGCTCCTGGCGTTGTGCCCTGTGTGGTAAGCACACTCCATCCTCACGCAGCACGTTGCCTGGGAAGCTCCCGGTAGAAGAGGTGAGGTGCCAGAGCCAGCTGCACACTGGCTTCAGGACCCGAGGTCTGCTCTAGATTTTTGTTCAGCTGTTATTGGTGTTACTGCTATAAAGGAACCACTGTGTTCTGTCAACCTCATTACAAATTACTTTTACGTTCTGGGTTATTTGAGTGCTGACTGCTCCATGTGTTGACATTTTGGGGTAAGCCACTTTCAAATAGTCACTGTAGTGTTCTTTTGTATAAATATATCATGTTGTGTTTTGCTGATTTCCCTGTCTGGTCTGGCCATTTATTTGTTTCTTTCCCTTTTTTTTCTTTGTTGGTACGAGAGTACTCTACCACTGAGCCATATCCCATATCCCCATCCCCTTTTGTTTATTTTGAGACAGGGCCTCACTAAGTTGCTGAGGCTGGCCTCGAACTTGTTATCCTCCTGCCTCGGTCTCCTGAGTCACTGGGATTGTAGGTGTGCACTACCATGCCTGGCTGGTTGGGTTTTTGGTTTTTGTTTTTAATTATAAATCTATTCCCTTTATTTTTCCTTTTTGGCCTACTTTCTTGCTGTCTGTTCCCAGGTGTGGATTCCTTAGGTTGGAGTCACTGATCTGTTTGGTTTGGCTAGCGGCGTACCTGAAAGATGCAGCCAGTTTTCACCCGTGTGTGTACTGTGTGTTTTGTGTTAAGATCTCTCTGGCCTGGCTGAAGAAAAGACTCACCCAAGCATGGTGAGTAATCTAGGCAGCTGCAGTGACCCCCAGACGAGCCTGGAGGTGAAGCCCCATTCCTACCTCGATGCCATCAGAAGTGGCCTGGATGACTTGGAGGCCAGCAGCTCCTACAGCAGCGAGCCGCTATGTCCCTACGCCGCTGCCGGGGAGTGCCGGTTTGGGGATGCCTGTGTCTACCTGCACGGGGAAGTGTGTGAGATCTGCAGGCTGCGAGTCCTGCACCCCTTCGACCCCGAGCAAAGGAAAGCCCATGAGAAGGTAAAGTCACACCCTCAGCCTGGACTCAGCTTCAGAAATCTGAGGTGAGCCAGGTGGCAGGACCGTGGTGTCTCTGTGGCAGTCTTTCTGCCAGTAACACCTGCACTGTGTCCCTGGTACATCTGCATCTATTTTCAGATTCTTTTTCCTGTTGTCATTTTGTCCTTTTTTAATTATTTAGGATAAAGAGAAAATGAAGGGGCATCAGAAATGCAAAGCAGTGCAGAGTTTAGGGAGAGCTGGCTCAGGAGCGAGGCGTTGGGTGTGCTCCCCACCCCACGCCCGCCCTCCCCTGGGATCCAGCTGTTTTGAAAGCTGTGAGGAGCCCTTATCGTGGATTCTGCCTTTGCCTGTGTGCTCAGTACAGGGGGTGAAGGCGGATGGCAGAGACAGGGAGACACTCCCTGTGGCTACTTAGAACTAAATGCTGACGAAGACCCCACGGTGCTGGCCGCACGTGTTAGAGAAAGGTGCCCTCTGCGGGCTGCTGGGCACGGGCTGTGTCCTAATGGTGCAGCGTTTAGGGGGTGGTGGGGAGCAGGCTGTGGTGTGTGGACCTCGATCCTAGAGGGAGCGCTCTAGAGTCAGCTTTCCTCTCTGTGGGGTTGGGGCCCTCTGTGCTGTGTGCCCTGGAGCCCCGGGGCTGAGGCAGGGCTGCACCTGGGCCGGCCTGCTCTTGGCCCTCCCAGCCCAGCACAGAGGAGGCTGGGGCATGTGGGGAACTGAGGAGCTGCTCCCCTCGCTTTCTTGGGGAAGGCTGTGCTGCTTACCTGTGCCTGAGGTGCAGCTTGTCACCTTGAGCTCATTGTTCAGCATTCCTGACACTGGCACAGCTCGGCATGGGGGAGGCAGTGTCCAGAGCAGCCAGGAGACCAGGGCCCAATCCTTAGGCGCTCTGCGCCCCACAGCAGTGTTCCTAACCTCAGGCCCCTGTGGTTTCGACTCTCAGAGGTGACCGTATCTTATGGGACCCACGGGACACCGTAGAGGCGGGAGCAGGTGGCTGGAGGTCCTCTTTGTGGTGCGAGAGCTTTGTGTCCTGAATCCGGGGGCTGCTGGGCCCTGTGCAGCAGCCACTTTCTGTGCCCTTCTGTGGTGGCTGTGGTGGTGTCGCTGCAGCTGCTCTGGGGCCCAGGCCTAAGGGTTCTCTCCGCTTGCTGCAGATCTGCATGTCGACATTTGAACACGAGATGGAGAAGGCCTTTGCCTTCCAGGCAAGTCAGGACAAGGTGTGCAGCATCTGCATGGAAGTGATCCTGGAGAAGGCATCGGCCTCCGAGAGGAGATTCGGGATTCTCTCCAACTGCAACCACACCTACTGCCTGTCCTGCATCCGGCAGTGGAGGTGTGCCAAGCAGTTTGAAAACCCCATCATTAAGTAAGTACCCAGCCTCCTCAGGCTGCCTCGTCCAGTGCAGCCCACCCTTCTCCTCCAGAGGTGTCTCAGTGCAAAGTAACCGGAGGGTCCTGTGTGCACTTGGGCACTGTCACTTCCCCTTCCTGAGCTTAAGCACCTTTTCTTCTAAAAGATGAGTGACAGTACTAGGGGTGGAGGCAGCAGGGATGACCTGTGAGAGGAGAGGTTGAGTATAGTCGCCTCGTTACCTCCCAGTCCTGCCCTTGGCCTGGTACTGCGCCCGTCTGCCTTTAAGTCAGTCGCCTAGTGACCTTTTGGAGCTTCATTTTTTTTTTTTTTTTTGGCACCAGGGACTGAACTCGGGGGCACTCGACCACTGAGCCACATCCCCAGCCCTATTTTTTGTGTTTTATGTAGAGACAGGGTCTCACTGAGTCACTTAGCACCTCGCTGTTGCTGAGGCTGGCTTTGAACTCGCGATCCTCCTGTCTCAGCCTCCCTAAGTGCTGGGATTACAGGCGTGAGCCACCGCGCCCGGCTGGAGCTTCATTTTTTTTTAACCTTAAAAGGGACACATGGGGTCTACGAGGAATCGTGCGTGTGGGTGTTTCATGCTGCCTGGTGCCAGCAGTGGGCCAGGGTGGGGTGCACGTTTGAGGCGGGTGCTGCTTGCCTAATATCGGTGGGGGCTCACGCCCTCAGGGACCCCTCCTCACGTCATCTGCGTTTCACAGACCCTGAGGCTTGGTAAGCTCAGAAGCCCAGGTCTGCAGTCGCGCAGCTCCTTTGTGGAGGAGTGGAGTGTCTGGTGTGGTGAGTGGCCGTCCCCGGTCTCCTTGCAGATCATGTCACCCCCTCAGGCACGTCCATTCTCAGCCACTGCCGTTCCCCTCACCTTCCAGTCCTAGGCAGCCACTAGCCTCATTTCTGTCTCTACAGATTTCTGTGTTCTGGATGTTTCCTCCGAACAGAACCATAGCCTCTGTGGCCTTGGTCACTGTTCTCTCGCTTGGTAGAATGTTCCAGGGTCCGTCCCTGTGGTGGTGTGGATCAGCACTTCGTTCTTTTCTGGGGCCAATTGTAGGCCATTGAACGCTGGGCACATTGTTGGTGTCATGAGCTGGTGGACATTGGGGTTCTTTCCACTCCTCAGCTGTTGGGAACGGCGCTCCCGTGAGGCCTGTGTGCAGGTGTTCAGACACACGTCTTCGTTCCGCTTGGGTGTGTTCCAGGCCTGGGGTTGCTGCTGGGTCTTGGGGTAACTGCATTTAACCAAGGAACCGACAGGTGGTTTTCCACAATAGCTGCTTGTTCATTTTACCTTTCTACCTGCAGTTTAGAGGGTCCCGGTTTTACCTCACATCCCCACCAACACTTATTTTGTCTTTATTTCTGATTTGAGCCATTCTAGTGGGAGTGAAGGGACATCTCAGTGTGGCCTTGATTTGCATGTCCCACATGAATAGCGACAGTGAGCATCTTGTGTGTGAGCTTGTTCAGATCAGCCTCAGATCCTTTGCTCGTTTAAAACTCTGTTGTCTTTTAATGTGGGTGAGAGGAACCTGTTTCCTATATTGAACAAGCTCAGGGGATTGTAGGTGCACCTGTGGGAGTTAGTGAAGGAAACACCCTGGGGGCATCTGAGCAGGGGCCGCAACACAACACGATACTAACCTGGTGTTCCTTTCAGGTCTTGTCCAGAGTGCCGTGTGATATCAGAATTTGTAATTCCAAGCGTGTATTGGGTAGAAGATCAGAATAAAAAGAACGAGTTGATTGAAGCTTTCAAACAGGGAATGGGGTAAGTGCTGTGAGTTGAGACGGGACCTGGTGCTGCCTGGCTGTGGTGTTGGCCTCGGTTCTGGCTTTCAGGCCTCCCTGAAGCTCTGGGGTGCAGAAATGAGCGAGGTGTGAGGAGGGTCTTAGTTTTAAAGCTGAGCAACGCCCACCAAGAACCCTGGTCTCTGGTGCTGAGGTCGACTTGGCATCTGTGACTATTCATTGATTCAATAAATACCTGTTGGTCACAGGCTGGGGATAAGCACCAAAGAAAGCAGACAGAAATCCCAGCCTCACAGCTCACACACAACAGCAGCAATCAGGAGCAATGAGACACGTAAAGATACGTTAGCTGGTGGTCGAGGGTGGCGGGTGGGAAATGTGCAGGGCTGTGTCTCGGTCCAGGAGACTCTGGAATGCCTCAGTGAGGTGGCCTTTGAGCAAAGACCCAGAACACATGAAAGGAACCTTCTGGATGGAGGGCATGGTCACTGCAAAGGCCCTGAGGCAGGAGCCTGCCTGGCTAGTGGATGGGACAGGCAGACCATAGGGCTTTATAGGTCACTGAGCAGGTGGAAAGCCATCCTAAAGTCTGATCAGAGAACGACATCTGATCAGTTCTGATCAATACTCTAGAGAGATGTCTCTGGCTGACCTGAGAATGTATTGAAAGAGGAGGCAGAGGTGGAAATGAGGAGACCAGGAAAGCTAGGCGGTCAGGAGGGCGGCTGCGGCCTGCCCCGGGGCAGGAGGAATGGAGGTGGTGGCGAGCGGCCAGTCCTGGGTCTGTCTGGAGAATCACTGGTGGATTAGAGATGGTGAGAGAAAGTTCCAGCATGGCTGCTTTTCATTCTCTCCTGCCCTTTTATCTTTACTGACCACCTTGCTCTCTAACTTGCCTGTTGTTTGTGGTGTCTTGTGGGTTCACCACCCAGGAACAGGGAGATGGCACCGCTGTCCTGTGTGCAGTGCCCTGTCCCCAGGCTTGCTGTTGACATGGGAATGTGGACCCCACAGCTCACAGCAGCATCTGTGCAGCTACTCATGTTCTGAAATTTGAACTGTCTGGTAGGAGATGTCATTTAGCTGAACCTTGGGCTGCTGTAGCAGTTTTCCACAAACTGAGTATCTCAAAACCACAAATTTATTTTCTTACAATTCTGGAGCCGGGAAGCCTAAAACCCAGTGTGGGCAGGGTTGACTCCTTCTGGAGTCCGAGGGAGAGTTTGCCCGCCCTGGCCGCTGGTGGGTGCTTGCAGTCCCTGGTGTCCCTTGGCTGTGAAGCATCATGCTTGCCTGTCTGTCTTCCTGTCCCTCTGTCTCCACCCTCTGCCTCCTACAAGGACAGCTGGTGGGTTTAGGACCCACCTGCTATTCAGGATGCTCCTCTGGGCTCATTAGTTACATCTGCAAAGACCATTGTCAAATTAGGTCACATTCAGGTCCCAGGGCTTAGGCTTTGGACTGTCCTTTGGGGGCTGCCCTTGTAGCCACTGCCATGATACCTGCTGGACACAGAAAGCATGGGCTGTCCTCCACAGCTCACCTGTTCTCCTATTGATGGGTACGTGTGCTGTTTCCAAATTTTGACAGTTCTGAATAGTTCTGAGAATTACATTTAAGCCGTTTTAAATCTTATACCCCTCCCTGCCCTCCCGCCTCCTTTTTTGAGCTGGGGATGGAACCCAAGGCCTTGTGAATGCTAAGCACATGCCCTAACACACGCTTAGCCAGCTTAACCTGCTTTTTTCTTTTTATCTTTATTTATTTTTATGTGGTGGTGAGGATGGAACCCAGTGCCTCCCATGTGCTAGGCAAGCCACTGAGCCCTAGCCCTGCAGTGACTCTCGACTTCTCAGAAGTGACATTCCCGCAGCCCCTGTGCCTCTCGCTGCCTTTGTATCGTGGATGAAGTGCACCAGGGTTGTGTTCACATGTGTTTAGAAAACACGTTTTTTGAAAGAGGAAAATGTTTTTGTATTTACCCGGATCTTGACTATTTCTGAAGCTCTTTCCTTTGACATACACAGTTGGCCCTCTGAGTCTGTCTATAGATTTAGCCAACTGGGTTGAAAATATTCAGCAAAAGGGAATTGGGTCAGGGCCGGATGCGGCTGAGTGGAGAGCCCTGGCCTTGCACGTGTGAGGCCCTGTCCCACCCAGCCACACACGGCACATGCAGCCACCTCTCTACTGAACACAAGGGGCTTTTCCCATCGCCGTTCAGTGTAACAACAGTTTGCATAGCATTTACATTATATTATAAATAACTAAGATGTGCAGAGGTCATGTCAGATACAATGCCGTGGGCTTGGTGTCCAAGGGGCATCCTGGAACCAATTCTGTGGACACCGAGGGGTGACTGAAGTTCCTTCTATTTTCCTTTAGCCTCAGGAACTGCCTTTAACATTTTGTTGCTCTGTTGGTGATAAATTGTCTTTTCACCAAAGATGGTTTTTTTTGTGGTACTGGGGCTGAACCCAGGGACAGTTTCATCCTCATCCTTTTTTTTTGAGACAGTGTCTCGCTAACTTGGTGAGGCTGGCCTTGAATTTGGTGATCCTCTTGCCTCAGCCTCCTGAGTCACTGAGATTATAGGTGTGTGCCAAATGCCTGCCCCCCCCCAGGATATTTTCACCTAATACATTGGTCTAATTGGTCTGTGTCTGCCTTTGCCTCCTCTCTCACTCTCACGGTAGGTAGGATTTTCTTAGCACTTGGCAGATGTCTTGCAGCTATAATGCCGCCTTTGGTTTCTGAGAAGTTAGGGGATTCACTTGTGTCATTTTCTCCAGTTGCTTTCTTTCTTTTTTTTAAAAAAGTATTTATTTTTTTAGTTGTAGGTGGACAGAATATCTTTATTTTTATGTGGTGCTGAGGATCGAACCCAGTGCCTCACGCATGCGAGGCGAGCACGCTACCACTGTGCCATAACCCCAGCCCCTTCTCCAGTTGCTTTCAAGGTTTTCCTCTTTGTCTTGGTTTTTGGCATTTGGACGTTTTGATCAGGAGTCTTGCCTTCCCGCTGTACTGCTTGGTAATCTTTGAAGCTCTATATTTGTTATTCACCAAATTAGGTGACATTTTGGCCATTTCTTACACCACCACCACTTTTTGTACCAGGGATTGAACCCAGGGACACCTAAGCACTGAGCCACATCCCCAGCCCTTTTTATATTTTATTTAGAGACAGGGTCCCACTGAGTTGCTTAGGGCCTAAGTTGCTGAGGCTGGCTTTGGACTCAGTCCTCCTGCCTCAGTCTCCTGAGCCACTGTGATTACATGTGTGCCACCTGTGCCTGGGCCCTACACTGTTTTTTCTTCTGGGACTCTTAATTACACGATTGACTTTTTGGTGTTGTACCATAGGGCTCTGTTCTTTTTAGATGCTATGGCTGCTTTGGAATCCTTGTCATTTGGAGGTTAGTCTCTGGTTCTTATGTCCAGCTATTGTAGGTTTTATCCGTGACCTTTTAGATGGTATGTAATAGTCTGGATCTGTTGGGTTCATGTGTGAAATCGTCCGGGGAACGGGCAGCTGTGGGATCTGGTGGGTCTCTGCATCCTCACCTGCTTTGAGCCTCTGCATTTGCAGCGTCCACATGCTGATAAGCTGGCTTTGGGCAGTTGACACCCAGCCAGGGTCGGACTTCTCAGGCCTGTCTGTGGGATCATGTCCTCACTTCAGTGGCTGATGTCTTCAGCCCTGGTCTTTTGGTTGTTGAAGCCAGAAAGACAGGGTTTCCCAGAGTTCCAGCTCCCTGAGCCGTGCTGGCATGGACCTCTCTGTAGCCATTCCATTCTCCACGTGTCTGCTCCCCCAAAAGCCTTTCGGATTTTCTTCATCTTTCTAAAGTACTCGTTCATGGTTACCAGCAGGAGGGTCTGATCAAAGTTTACTTGGCCACACCAAAGGTTGAACTGTTTACCTTTAAAAATGGTCCTTTCCTGTTCTCCCCCATTTTCCTCATGTCATCCTAGTGTGTCCACAAGAGGACAGCGGAGCTCTGCTGCAGTGGTGGGAAACTTGCCCTTGAGACCTGGGCTGGTCCCTCTTGTTTCTAGGGGGTCTCACAACTGACTGGGCACCTCCTCCCAACCCTGGCCCAAGGGCCTTGGGACATCTGGACTTCACCTCTGTTGTCTGGGTCAGTGAGTCCTCCTCCTGTCACCTGCGCTGTCACCCTAGGCTGCCCTGCACCTCCCCCTGGGGAATGTAGAATACAGGCGAGATGATGTCATGGGAAACTGCAAGAGCACAATTATGGTACAGGTTTTCTTTTTTTTTTTTAAATATTTTTTTAGTTTTTGATGGATCTTTATTTTATTCATTTATTATTTCTATGTGGTGCTGAGGATCGAACCCAGTGCCTCATGCCTGCCAGGCAAGTGCTCTACCACTGAGCTACAGCCCCAGCCCCAGCCCCAGCCCCGGTACAGGTTTTCTGGTGACAGATTCTTCATGAGTGGCCCAGGCCAAAACAGGTCTGCCTGAGGTGCGTGGGAAGCCGTGCAGGAACCTGAGCCCTGGTGGGGGTGCTGGAATGACAGGGGACCTAAAGGTGCAGGTTTTGCACCTGGGGGCAGTGGGGATGGTCCCTGGAGTTGGACATGTAGGACGTGGTGGACTGAAGTCTAAGACGTCTTGAGTCCAGCTTGATCCACGGTCTCTTAGGTGGTGGTGAGAGGGGACCTGCTGTGGGAAGCAGCTCCTCTGTGGTTCTGTGAAAAGGCTGGAAACTGGTGGGAGGGAGGCCAAGAGGGGAGACTGGCAGGCAGCAGAGGTGGTGCCCCCGGCCCTGGACAGTGTGGGGACTGGCAGGACAGATGTTTTGGGGGTACTTTCTGAACAAAATCAGAGCTGGATGTGAGAGCTGAGGACGAGAGTCAGTGACCAAGAGAAAGAACAGTGCTGTGTGGGAAGCAGCAGGGGACTGGGGACAGGTTTGAACCTGACTGTTCACTAGAGCCAGTGCCCTGGGAGACCTTAGCTCTGCTGTCCAGGCCTGGACTGAACCTGAGTTAGGCAGGGCCTGCTCTCAGGGAGGTCCTGAGAAGTCTGCACTTCACCTCTGGTGTCTGGGTCAGCGAGACCCCCTTTTGTCACCTGCTCTGGGCTGTCTCTGCACCTCCCCTTCCTCAGCACTCCTGATGGCTTCTGGTTTCTTTGGCCTTTTCATTTTCTTCAGTCAGGGTCATTTATGATTGGAGGTCCCCAATGTCATTAGGGTGAGTCTCCTCCGGAGCAGGGTTCTCAATACGGGGTTCTGTGGGCAGACACAGAGACAGGAAGGAAGTCGTGAACTTTGACGATTTTCCGCGGAGTGTTTCATATACTCACTTTCAAGAAGGGGCGAAGAAAAATTGGGACGAGGCCTGTGATTTTACGCACCTGCTGAAATCCACTGCTTGCTTTGTCACTGGCCTGTGGCCATCTCCACAGCACTGTTGCAGGAGGAAGGGGAACGTGTGCTTTGCAGATTTGAGCAGATGCAGGGCCCAGCTGCAGGGCTCAGGGCACACTGCGGCGACATGCACAGCACAGCGTCCTCAGCAGGTCTACGTTCTCCCAGGCCTCGTGACAGTGGGCTGTTGTCCAGCTGGGAACTCGGGATCCCAGCTCTGTATGACCTGAAACCAGTCACTTAACCTCTCCAGCCTCGGTGTCCCCACCTATAACGTGAGGTGACCCCCGGCATCACAGGTAGAGGCCAGTCCACCTGCACCTTGCGTCTCTCACTTGATCGTTCTCCCTCTACTTAAAAAAACTTTCTGCCTTTCAGGAAAAAGGCTTGTAAATACTTCGAGCAAGGCAAGGGGACCTGCCCATTTGGAAGCAAATGCCTTTACCGCCATGCTTACCCAGACGGGCGGCTGGCAGAGCCGGAGAAACCTCGCAAACAGCTCAGTTCTGAAGGCACCGTGAGGGTAAGGACTGGGCCGGTCCCTGAGCCCCTGTATCAGTCGGTCAGCTCTGGCAGCTGAGCAGTGCAGGGGCAGGAGCTGCTCGTAGCCTCTCGGCTTCTTTAGAGAACTGGGCGTGGCTGTTTTTTTTTTTTGCAGTTCTTTAATTCAGTGCGGCTTTGGGATTTCATCGAAAACCGAGAAACCCGGCAGGTCCCCAACACTGAAGATGTTGACATGACAGAGCTTGGGGACCTCTTCATGCACCTTTCTGGAGTGGAATCATCAGAACCCTAGGGTCAGTGGTTGTCCCTGCCTCTGCCTGTCACAGCGTGCTGAGCCGGGTGCGCAGCCAGGCTGTACGCACCTTGGTCTCCTGCTCTCCCTCACTCCAGCCCTGGGAAGAGTGAAGCATATAAACTAACCTAATAAGTACATGAAATCACTATTTTTATAGTTGGTATCTTAGTTGTACCTCCAGCCCCTCAGGGGACCAGCTTACTGTTTGGACTGTTTGCTTTTAAAGGAAACCTGGCTCCTGTCCTGATTTTTTTTCCTCCTTAGAAACAGTAAACTCCCAGCTGGCCCCAAGGCGGCAGATTGAAAAATTTTCTTACCAAAGGCTTCCTTGGTGGCGAGTCCCCTGGCATACACTGTGCAGCTGCTGAGGGACCTTCATTCTTGTGAGTTCCTCCTGTGCCCCCAGCCATCCATTGCTACCTGGAAGGCCGGGCTTTGTCAGCATGTCACAGCACCTGAGCTGGTTTCTGGGCCAGCAGTGCTTTTGAGGAGAATGGAGGGCAAGTGTTCTTGCCCTCGGTTGATTTTAACTAAAGAAAGAATGTGTGAAACCTTGCAAGTTAGAACAAACGTATTCCAGACCTAAATTTTATCTATTTTTGTAAAATGCTGTAGATTAACATTTTATAAAATGCATCACTACAGTGTGGGTAGGTTACCCGAGTTTAGAATGCCTTTTGCTTAATTTTTATAGTTAACGCTTCAGTAAAGGGTCACAAAGAGCATAATTCCGTTCTCGGCTCTAGAAGAAGTTGAGGCTGTGTTACTTTCAAAGGAGTTAACAGCCATTAAACCTAAATTTAATTTATTTTATTAAAATAACATAATTGAGGGATCATCATAACTGTATCTTGTCAGGCGCAATAAAAACAAAATTAAAACCCAAATCATCAAGAAAACCTGTATTCCTGGCTTCCTTGCATACACAATTATGACTAGAGAGACAGGGCTGGCCCTGCGGCCCACCCCATAGGGGCAGCCCCTGGAAGACGAAATTCAGCATGATGGGAGGCTGCTCCCGAGGACCGACAGGAGGGCGGAGCACCATGCCTGGCAAGCCACCGTGCGCACTGGACATCTCAGGCTGTGACAGGCAAGTTCTAGAGTACCAGAGCGGGTGCCTCTGGGTGGCAGTCTCCGCGGTCCTGGGTTGTTCGTTGAGTTAATGTGCAAAACTGTTTGGCGCTGCACCACTGTCTCCGAAAAGCAGCGGGTTTCCAGAACCCCCCAGTGGGGCTAGTCCGCCCACAACCTTTACTTTCCCCCTTAAAAACACTCATTTAGCTGCCGGTTGGGGCCCGGCTCTTGTATTGCCATCAGCATCCCGGTGCATGCCGGAGATGGGGCCCTGGGGTGGGGAGGAGGCCAGGCCAGCAGGGTGAATGGCTTCCTGCTCCCGGGGCCAGAAAGGGTAGGAAAGAAGGCGACATGAAGTTAAGGCCTGTGCGTGGTCTAGAAGGTCCTTAGAGCAGCTTCTCTGAAAACACGCTCTGCCCCAGAAGAAGGGACAGGAAGGTGCTGCCTGCTGACCTCCCTTCCTCCTGGGGCCCGAGTGCAGGTGCAAAGTCCACTAGAAGACAGGCAGCCTTGGGGATGTGGTCAGGGTGCAAGCGTTGATATCCTCAGTGTGGGCCGCCCGGTGCAGGGACGGCTCAGAAGCGCTCCGGTTGATTTTCGGTAGGGAGTGTTGGAGCAGCTCAATGGAAGACAGGATCTGAAACAAGGTTGCCACATGGCCTGATTGCGGGTTCCAAAGACACTGCTGTCACCTGCCCTCCCGCAGGCATCCTGTAGGTCCCGTCCCACCTAGTTTCCATCATTAGGAACTTGCGCTTTGGGCTGGGATTGTGGCTCAGTGGCAGAGCGCTTGCCTCGCTCATGTGAGGCACTAGGTTCAATCCTCAGCACCACATAAAAATAAGTAAAATAAAGACATTGGGGAAAAAAAAAACCAACTAGCACTTTAAAGCCCATCCAGCTCTGAGGTGTCTCACCTGGGGAAAGAGAGGTCTCTCTTCCTTCACCTTCTTGACACAGTCCGCCACCAGCCTCTTCATTGCTTTGGGGCAGTTCTTGTAGAGCTTGCTGAGGTCCGGGGAGGCGTAGCCTCGGCCCACCATGAAAATGATCTGAGTAGGAGAACAGTCGAGTGAGCGGCTGGGCCAGCGCTCCTGCGGCCCAGGGCCCCCAGCAGCTGCCCGCAGACGTCACCTGATCTCTGTTGTTGATGTGGGAGTAGGGCAGCTCCCCGGTCATCAGCTCGTACAGGACGATGCCGTAGGAGTAGACATCAGACTGGAAGCTGAAGGGGTTGTTATCCTGCATCCGGATCACCTCTGGGGCCTGCAAAGGCAGCAGTGCACTGACCTCCATGTGATGGGGCCTGGTGGTCCCTCCCTCAGCTCCTAGTGGCCCTTCCCCCCAAGGGACTGTGACTCTTGATGTTGGCAAAAGCCAACAGAGGAACCCTGGTCTCTGTCGAGGAGCCTGCAGGTGACCCAGCTCGCCAACCTCTGCCCCACTGAGCTGCTGCTCGGTTCAGATGAACACGCAGGGTCCTCACCATCCACAGCACGGAGCCGGTGGGCTGCTCGACCTGCTGAGAACCACTCCAGCGGGACTTCACTGTCGCCAGACCAAAGTCCCCAATTTTCACCGTCAAGCCTTCGTGGAGAAATATGTCTCAGTGCTTGTTAAGGATGCTGGTTTCCAAAGAAGCGGTCAAGTTAATTTTCCCCAAAGTCCTCTGTGATGGGGTCGTCTCTCCAGCTCTCCATCGTCTCTGGCCAAGGCCAGCTTCGCACGGGGTGCTGGGTTTCTGGGGTCCTGGCACACAGCTGCTTTTCCTCATTTTCACATCTAGGTGCTGGTTCCCCGGAAAGGCCTTGTGGCCTTTCCATGTAAGGCAGGCACCTTACACCCCAAGATCAAAGCCACCCTAAGAGGGCTGAACGTGGCCTGGTGACTCCTTTTGGTCCTGCTTGAGCACATTGCACACACAAGTGGTCACCTGAACGGCCAGCAGGTCCCTTCCCAAGGTCTCAATGCTGCCATAAGAAATTTTGCAACAGAATAGGTGCTGCTTAGTGAAGAAGCCAGGCAGTTTTAAGTCTGACTCGTGACTTGCTGGTACTCAGGAAGTCACATTTCCTTAAAGCCAAAGTCAAAACCATGATTGAAAGGCATTCCAGCCTCGCAGCCACCCCATATGGACACGTCCCCCAATACAACTCAACACACCTCCCACCAGCCAAGAAGCCTCACTTGGGGGGTGAGGGCAGCTGGTGACCCTTACTAGCATGAAAAATACCTTTTATTCACTCTTTTAGGAAGAGGGGCTGTTCCCAACAGTGAGCTCTAAGGAAACCACTTATTTTTAAGAAAGATTAGTAATTTTGGAAATTGAGCAACATCTGGCCTCTACGTATTTTCTCAACAGTTACCAACTAGAAATAAGCCTGACTCCACTCCCCAAGTTAAACAGCCTAATAAACCCAGGCCCATTTCAAGTTTAAGACAAATTCCTCCCTCAACTCTCAGAAATCTTTCCCAATCACTTGCTGAGAAAAGCTTACGAGGAGCCACCACCCGCCAGTCCTGCTGTGTGCCTTTCCCCAAAAAAGCTATTAGGAAAAACATCCTCCTGTTTCCCTAACTTCAGACCCTAGCAGTCCAGGGAGACCCAAACACCGAAGGATACTGTTGGATTTCATGTCTCTGTGGATGATGTTCTTTGCGTGCAAGTAGCTGTGAAGGGAAAGGAAGGGTTAAAAACAGCTTCCGAAATGCAGGTGGAACTCCTGCCTTAGGAAAAACCACCTCTTGCCCGAAGCTGGACCGCAGCTCCAACATGCTGGTGCTTCCATAAGCACCGACTGCATCCGGAGCAACTCTAGTAATCGCAGTGTGCACCACAAATAACGTGGTGAGACTGAACCACGAATTATCTGCCACAGAAATGGAATCGCTGGGGCTCAGTGGCAGAGCACTTGTCCAGCATGTGCGAGGCCCTGGGCTTGACCCTCAGCACCACATATAAATAAAGGTTAAAAAAAAAAAGTGGAATCACAACATTAAGCCAAGTCAAGCCAGGCACAGAAGACCACATTTTACACCTTATCAGACAAGAGTCCATCTATGTGACATGTATGGGGAAAAAACCTATCGATGGCAGGGGCTGGGAGCCTTTTTCTAGGGAAAAGTTGGCGATGGTAGTTACACTATGACCAAACTCTACTCTGAAGGGTGAATTCTACGCTGTGTGAATTCATACCTCGGTAAATTTTCTGACTTATTTCTTAAGCTAGAGCACAGGAAGGTACCTAGCACTGGCCAGCACAGGGCGGCCCGGCTTGGTGAGGAATTTGAACTGCTTTCCTGGTAACGGACCCTGCCAGCCCAGAGGCCTTTTTTTTCACTGTGCAAAGATACCACAAGGTCACTAAGGGACTAGGTGGCTTTTGCTGATTCCAACTCAGTGCTTGGGCCACGCGGCACCATCCAGACAGCTACTCACTCCATTCCCTGAGCCGTCTGCCGGGCGATGTCGATCAGCTGGAACATCTGGAACTTGGTCTCCTGGACATGCAGGTGTTTGTAGAGGCTGCTGCCCTCACACCATTGGGTCACAATGGCCAGGTTGTCCTTCGTCATGTACCCCATGAAGAGCAGGATGTTCACATGTCGCGTTTTGCTGGGGTTGGCAGAGGGAGGAGCGCGCGCTCAGGAGAGCCCTGCCTCCCCTGGACACGCAAGCCCACAAGGCAGGCCAGCAGCCCAGCTGGTGTCCTGAGCAGACAGGAGTCCGCAAGCCTGGCTTTGTCAACAGGCCATTCTCTGACCAGCGTACTCACAACTTTCCGCATGTGTAGGGGTTCCACATTTAGTACCCCTTGTCTTTGAACTCCATAGCAAAGCAACTTAGGAATAAACAACAAACAGGACCAATTTCTCCCCGCCTCAAACCCCAACCCAGAAACAGTGGGGCCACTGAGCGTAGTGTGCAGGGACAAGGTGTCCACCTTCCAGAGGATGCAGCCACATGCTCTGGTAGGAGCCACCCCTCCTGCAGGAAGAAGCGTCACCTTGGGCCCCACAGCAAGAGCTCGTAAGCACTGCCCAGGCCCTGCCACTCCAGGGCCAGACTCACCGCAGGACAGCCACCTCGTTCCTGAAGGCCTGGAACTGCTCTGGGGTTGGGTCGACCACCTTCAGGATCTTTACCGCAACATCTCCTGCAAATCAGTGTGGAGTCAGTGCGCTCGGTTACATGGTCTCACTATGTTCTTTCAAATATCCTATTTTGAGGAAGATACGGTGACTTAAAGAATTCTACCTACAAATCTGCAAATTTCTAAATGCAGTGCCTGAAAAAGGGTATTAAATGGCTTTAACTCCAATTCTTACACATCCCATAAAGGCCTTCAGGAGGCCTGAACCCCAGCAGCCCCAGGAGGGAGGTCTGGTGGGCCAACGACCTCAGCCTGGGGGTGTGCACAGGCCACCCAGCAAGCTGCGAGGCCTGAAGGGGCCCTTGGAACAAATCAAAGGTGTACGTTGAAATTGTCTTCAGTACCATTAAGAAGTAGTCCTAATGCTGAGCACTGGATGCTTCCTGCACCCTGGCACTGTGAGCTTGGAGCTTTGATCCTCTGATACCACTTTCTGTGCTTGCAGACAGGCAGGGGTCTAGGCGCTGGCTCGTGGTCACAGAGCCAAACAGCAAACATGCTGGGGCCAGGGTGGATCCCCAGTCTCGCTCACGCCACTGATACTCCACCTGCAGTGACGCCAGCTACTGTGACTAAAGCCAGTGTCTACACAGCTCAGCCACACCGGCGGCAGTTCCACTTTGTATGTGCTGCAGATCTGGGAGCCACTTCCATAGCGTTCTTATGCCAGGTGTGGTGGCATGCACCTGCAGTTCCGGTGACTCGGGAGGCTAAGGCAAGAGGACCACAAGTTTGAAGCCTCATCAGCCTTAGTGAGACCTTATCTCAAAAAACAGGTGGTCTGGGGATGTGGCTCAGTGGTAAAGCACTACAAGAAAAAAATTCTTTTATACACATATCAGTAATTATAATAATTTGAAACCCTATAATGGCCTTGATTTCATGACAATGGATTAACTAAAACCAGGCCTTCCAGCGACTGCAGTGGGAGAGTCAGCTGAGGGGCTCCTTGGGGGCGACTGGGCTCCTTCACACGGCAAGGTCAATCCCTGCAGCCGCTGCGCAGCGCTCCTCGTTGCGGTTTTGGAGAGCACGGGCTGGTGGAGAGGTGGTTTTACAACAGATGCCAAACTATCCCTGTCGTCTTGGGCTCGCCCGAGTCCCGTGCATGTTTGTCCACCAGGGCAGGCAGCCTGGGAGGGTGCTGCTGGCCTTGGGTGGGAGACAGGCCGAGTTGGGAGCCGCCTTCTGTCCAGGCAACACATCTGGTGAGCCATGCGAGACCTGCGTCCTGAAGCCCCAAGTGCAAGTTCTTTGTGACGTGAGGGAGGGCAGGGGCTCAGGTTTCCTAGGGGGAGTAGGACAGAGGCCAAGGGAAGGGCTTTAGAGTAAATGACGGAGAGGAGGGGGGAGGCGTGAGGTGTGGCTGGCAGGAAGAAGTCGCTGTGGGAGCCCAGGCCAGGGGCAGAAGGGGGCTGACAGGACAGAAAGCGGGAGGCGCAGGCAAGACGCTCTGGAGGTGAACGGAGCCCAGGTGGCAGAGCCCAGGAGATGGCTGGCGGCTGGGCTCCTGCACAGAGCAGAGCCCTTGGATGCACGGCTGGGAGGTGCAGGAGGGCGAGTGCCACCGGCTGATCCTTTGGGAGAAGCTTCTTGGGACCTTCCTAGTTCCTGAGCCCCTTCTGCAGCCCCTCCCTCCCCAGAGCGCTCCGCAGGCTAGTCCTCATTGTCCTTCTGGCCCTGATGGATATTGTGACCTCAGTGAGCACGGGACCCACTGGTGGCCACAGCCCGCCTGCTGACCAGCCTCAGCAGCTTCCCGCACCACTGCCCGCCCGCCCCGCAGCTCTGGCTGCAGCTTTTGGGGAAGGAACAGGACCTGGTTTATTAAAAGCTCATTTTCTCTCTCTGTTCCATCACCACGGCCAGTCAGTCTTTCCTCTTTCTGAATCACGATTACTGTCCCTCTACGTGTCCCACTGCGTGTAAGCTGCCCACGATCCCCGTGTCTCTATGCAGGTCACTGATGGGAAGGTGGCACACCTGCTGGCAGCCAGCCCGACTTTTAAGAGAGGAACAATCTTTTTTGCAATTTCTTATTAAAACCCAGAAACACCACTCTGTACCGCACCAGCCCCTCGTCTGAGTGTGACTAATCCAGGCGCTGCAGCTAGAGGGCGCGAGTCTGCCGGCGCCACACACAGGCCTCACAGCACAGGCTGTCCTGGTGGGCACTGCCTGGAGCTGAAGTGGGGGCTCGGGTCGTGAGCTCCGGGCAGGTTTTTCAGGCCAAGGCTGGTCAGCTCTCCTGGGGTCGCCTACAATCCAGGACCCTATTTCACCAGCCTCTCAATTCTTGGCCCAGGGACATGGCTAAGTGCATGAAAAAAACGAACAGGTAGAAGTTGAGAGGAGGGTGGGTGGTACCTGAGACCAGGGAGGGAGGCGGGCGGCACGTGCACAGCCCTGGTTCAACCCCTGGGACCACCCAGGCCCCTCGGCACCCTGCTGGACCCACTCCATTGGTCTCACCCTGGCTCAGCAGGAAGCCCCAGGTCTCCTCGGGTGCTCTGAGCAGCTGGCTTTGCACCCGCTGCTACCTCCCTGGCTGTCCACTGCCCCAGGCCTCCGTGCAAGGCCACCACCTTGCCAGATTCCTCCCTGACCAATCTAAAAAACACGCCTGCCACCCATGCCGGCTTCCTCCACTTTTCTCCTTAGCACTTGCGACACTATATCCTTTCCTTGTTTCTCGTCCCCAAGAGAAAATAAACTCCACGTAAGAGAATTTTTATCTGTGGTTTGCTGCTTCATTTCCCAGCCCCCAGAAGAACTGTGTTTTAAAACTGCTCAGGAGCCAGGCAAGATGGCACACACCTGTCATCCCAGCAGCTCAGGAGGCTGAGGCAGGAGGATCGCGAGTTCAAAGCCAGCCTCAGCAAAAAGTGAGGCCCTAAGCACTCAATGAGACCCTGCTTAAATAAAATACGAAGTAGGGCTGGGGATGTGGCTCAGTGGTCGACTGCCCGAGTTCAATTCCCCGCCTCCGCCCCCAAAGCTCAAGAAACACTGAAAAAATAGAAGTTGAGAGGATTGTGGCACCAGAGACGAGGAGGGAAATGGGGAGGGTGGCGGGTGGGTCAAACCAACCAAGTTACAGCTGGGAGCGAGGGTTCCGAGGGGCTGCACAGCAGTGTGGCTGTGGATGACAGTGTACTCAACGCTTCAGGAAGCTGGAGGGAACAATTTTGAACTTTTTCACCTTAAGGAAATGATAAACCAGGACTGGTGGTCCACACCTGTGATCCCAGAGACTCGGGGCTGAAGCAGGATTGAGCTGGAGGCCGGCCTCAGAAGGTTAGCGAGACCCTGTCTCAATAGAGAAGCTGGAGATGTGGCCCTTTCCCCCTGGGGGAGGGAGCGATGCTAGTCTGAGGAGGTGGACACGTTTAACGTTATTAAACACCGCACGACTTACACGTGTACTGGAACATTACGTACTACTGCGTTAATACATACAATCTTTATGTTTTTATGTCTTGGTTAAATATTTTTTAAATAAATAGATTCTAAGATGGAACTGTCCGTGCCCAGCCAAGTGACACACTGACAGATGCCTGCCTGCCTCTGGGAAGCACGCGGGGACTTCGGTTTCTAGCACAGGACGCAGCCTGAGACCCCAGGCCTTGCCAGGCCCCCAGTCTACAGAACCAGGGCTGGGTTCAAAACACAAGGTGGCCATCCAGCCTGGCCTGGCATCACCAGGGCGCCAGGAACAGGCTCAGTGACACTTCTTACTGCACGTCCCTCTCACCTTTTGAACCCACATCTCAGATGAGCACAAACTGTACAGGAACATCTTTTCAGCCTGGAACCGCCTAACCATCCTCCTCGCTGGCAATCCTGAACAGCTGAAGGGCAGGACTGACTGACCACCGCAGGCTACACAGCGCTCAAGGTTTCTGTGGAGGCGGCTCAGGGGGCACTGGGTGCGTGTCACACCACAAATTCTATTTCCGCCTTAACAGCAAAGGCGCGCGAGGTGCAGGTGGCCCGAGGATGTCCCACTTTGGACGTTTCCACTGTGCAAAGGGAATACAGATCCAGCAGGAACTGTCCCTGGACTTTCTTTCCTGGGCCAACAGGTCCTCAGACGACGCTGGCACCGTCAGCCACGGCATCACAATGGGACCTGCACGCCTGAGCTGGCTGCCAAGCTTGGCCGTTCCGAGCTCGGCCTGGCTCCCATTCCCAGCCTTCCACAGTCCCGACCTGCGGTGGCTGCGGGAGAACTGCACCACAGGCTGAGCAGCGCCTGCGGGCAGACACCTCTGTCTTGCCACATTTTGAAGCAGATACTGACACCTCGTCCACCAGCCACAGCAGGAGGAAGAGCCTGTGCCGCCTGCTGCTCCTGAATGTTTTGAACAGCAGGCCATTTTCCCGCTTTATCATTGAGGACCATCGACTCTTACCACAGGCACACCTGGCTCTCTAAAAAGAGTGTCATCATCCTTCTCTCAGTGACTCGGTCACAGTCACGAACCCCAGGCTCTGCCCACAGCTGGGCCCACATTAAGTGGCCTAGAGCGGCTGTCCCCTCAGGTGTGGGGATCCGTGCAAGGGTGTCCTGTCAGCTGCTCCGTCAGTCCTGCTGTCCCAATAGCCTCGGGGGCTGGCCAGCCATACCCCAGACGGGCCCACCCGCGGCGCTCAGCCTGGCCCGGGCCTGGCCTTCCCCAGGCAGGGAGCCGTGCTTCACCATCTCTGTCTTGGGTGCGCTGAGACCCTTTCTGTCTACCTCCAGAGCTGCTGCACTGAGTACAAAAATCTTGAACTGAAAATCATCAAAACAGCTGCAGTCTTCAAACACTGAGTAAAACATTACTGTAAACAGGAATCGGGACGGCCGGCCACGCGCGCGCACCAGCACAGCACCAGACACGCAACCTAGAAATAGACCATGGTTTCCCTGACAGCTCATTTTTCGTCTTCATTGACGATGGCTGGCTTTCTAAAAGGATGGCCTCACACTCCCTGTTCCTTACTCTTTTGACTTTTGACACTCTTAAAAATCAGTCTTTTCAATGGGTGGGGATGGCACATGCCACCCCAGTGGCTCGGGAGGCCAGCCTCAGCAACTTAGTGAAGGCCCTAAACAACTCAGCTGTGTCTCAAAAAATAAAAAGGACTAGGGATGAGGCTCAGTGGTAGAGCACCCCTGGGTTCAATCCCCAATTAACAAAAACCAAAAAAAACCCCAACAACAAAAAAACCAAAGTCTTGCCGGGCGCGGTGGCTCAAGCCTGTAATCCCAGCACTTAGGGAGGCTGAGACAGGAGAATCGCGAGTTCAAAGCCAGCCTCAGCAATGGCGAGGCGCGAAGCAACTCAGTGAGACCCTGTCTCTACATAAAACACAAAATAGGGCTGGGATGTGGCTCAGTGGTCGAGTGCCCCTGAGTTCAATCCCTGGTACCAAAAAAAAACCAAAGTCTTTCCCATGGTCTGAAAGTTCACACTATTAAAAAACAGAAGTTTATAAACAGCCCTTCTTGTTTATTCGTACTGTCCACTGACACCTTAAGTTATGGACCCCCAAATAAAGGTGCTCAACCAGAGGCAAATTAAAACTGGGCACGGCACATATTTTCTAGTTTATTGGCTTTTAGCTGAGGCTTTTGAAATGTAGAGTAAAAACAATCAACTGGCCCCGGTGGGGACACTGCATGCAAGGTCCACAGCTCCACATCCATCCTCCAGCAGCCTCGCCCACAGAGGCTCCTGCTGTCCTTTCCTAAGGGTCCTAAGACGTGACGTCTGTGGTACTCGATACCACCACCACTCTTCTAGGACATGAGGGGCAGGCCACCAGCATATCAGAGGCAATTTTCAAAGGAAAAGGCAGCATCCTGCGTGTAACTCAACCAGCGTTCAGTTCTGTGCCCTTAAGGAACCAGAAACTTCTCAGGTGATGAGTTGAGTGGCAAAAACCCATGTACTAATGAGCACAAGGTACTCGGGAAACGGGAGGTGTTTCTTGGTTTTCTGAATTGTAATGCTCCATTCACCTGATGTTCTTAACTTCTCTCTGCCTTTGCCCGTCTGCCTATCAAGGTAACTTCGTGGCCCCAAAGTGCAAACAGCCCCCCAGGCACTGCAGGATGCCACTGTATTACAACCTGAATTTAGAAGAGATAATTTTGGGGGGAACATGTGACATTTTCACGAAAACACTGCCCCTATCTGCTCACATCCTAACAGAAATATCAAGTGTGTTGCCAAAATGTTGAGTGGGGCCAAAATATACAAGCCATAGCTACTGAAATTCAAGTAGTCCCTTTCTTCCAAGTGACAAACTGTTTCCATTAAAAAAACATGACTCCCATTCCACAGAGTCAGGCCCCGCGTGGCTGTACATTCCTGTTTGACAGGGACACCCACAACTAACCTGAGGGCACAGCGGAGGAAGCTGCTTTGGAGGTTCCCAACTTGCCCTACGCCCAACTATTTGACCAGGGGGTAGGTTCACCCCGCTCGGGACTCAGTTTTCTTGCAGATAAAATCTGTCAGGTCAGATTTGGGAATCTGGAAAGCCAGCTTGAAGTTTCTAGAATCCATGTTCCCCTCACAACGGCAGGTGCCTGCTTATTTAAGGAGCTTCAGAGCCTGCCTGAGAAGCAGCAGTATTTGGTTTCAAAGTGCCCCGGGCTCTGCACTACGGTGCTCGACTCTTGCTCACTCGTTTCTAATTACCCTGAGAACTTTATCTTACCAAGTAAAGACCAGGCGTCCACCAAGCACGACGTGAAATTTCAGATAGTATCAAGTTCCATCTTCAGGTGTAATTGAGTGCCCGTGCAGAGGGCTGCTCTGGCGAGGGGACACCCAGTGCCCTCCTCCTGGCACGCTCAGAATGAAACTCGACTCCACCAGAGCCGCGTGGGGAGGGGACCACACACTTACCATGCCACTTGCCCTTATAAACCGTTCCGAAGGAGCCTGAGCCAATGCGAGCAGAGAGCATGACTTCGCTGGCTTCTATTTCCCAGTAATAGCTTGAATCTCTCTGTCCACGGGGCCTCTGAAACAAGAGCAGACCCTCAGTCGACTCCACGAGTGACAAGCCTGTCGATAATGAGGAAACCAAACAAGGAGTGGTCCCTCCTCCCGCGCCCCTTCTTGGGGTGCTACCGGGATGGAACCCAGTGGTACTTTGCACCCCAGCCCTTTTTATTTTGAGACAAGAGTCTTGATAACTTGACTGGCTGGCTTTGAACTTGCCATCCTCCTGCCTCAGCCTCCAGAGAAGACGGGATTACAAGTGCCATTGCGCCTGGCCTATTGCCATATCTTTTTTTTTTTGGTACTGGAGACTGAACTCAGGGGCACTCGACCACTGAGCCACATCCCCAGCCCTATTTTGTGTTTTATGTAGAGACAGGGTCTCACTGAGTTGCTTGGCGCCTCGCCATTGCTGAGGCTGGCTTTGCCTCAGCCTCCCTAAGTGCTTGTATTACAGGCTTGCGCCCCGCGCCTGGCTTATTGCCATATCTTTTAAAGACACAGTTGCACAGGGAAAATGCCACTTTGGTTGTAGCAAACTGGCAAGTCATCTGATGCAAATGTGCCAAAAACATCACCGACAAACGCTTTCCTTAAACATGTCCCACCAAGGTCCCATCCCAGAATTAAGTGGCGAGCACTCTCACAGTCAGCTCATTCTCTACCGCTGCACCCTAAGCGGCAGGGGCACCAACTGGCCATACTCACAATTTTGTTCTTCTCCTGGGTCCCAGATCCTGGCGCCCGCTCTCTCTGGGCTGGCACAGGGGTCTTGGGCTGTGACCAGCCTGTTGGGCTCAGGTTGTTGGGGCTGCTGGACAGGGCTGAGGGCGAGGCTTAACAGACAAGACAGAGTCCACACGGGGATCAGCCAACAGAGATACGCGGCATGAAGAGGAGCAGCCCGTTACGGTTTGCTAAATGACTAGGGGAAAAGTACCTGATTCGCTGTGACTTCGAATTGCGTCCTGAAACAGAAAAGGAAAGCGGGTCAAACGGTACACTAGGAAGACCTCTCTGTGGGAGGGAAAAGAGGAAGAGGATTTGCAGGAACAAAATGGATTATAAAGCCTCCAACACAAAAAGTCTAACTCCTATTCTAATCAGTTTTCCCTGATTAAATTCACCAAATGTTGGAGGCCAGTTTCTCCAAGCAGTTTTTAATCAAACGTTGGTTTTGAATGATATTAAAATTTCATATACATTGGAAACCACATTTATCTTCAGAAGAAAACAACGCACATAAAAGAGAAGGGTGAGCAAAGCCACTGTCAGCTGAGACCGTCCCCAGGACTCGGCACCTCGCTCCACTGGTTCCTGGGGGGTAGGAGGCGACCCCCGGCATACTTGCTCCCACCCCACTAGGCGCTGGGGTCCCCTGACCAGAGTCGGACCTGACAAGGGTCAGCACCATGACAACATGTCACATCCAAGCCCCAGATCACAGAGAGCAGGAAAGACCAGGAATCCCAGGGCTCAACTCATATGTCACACAGAAGAAAATGCACGTGAACAGTCAAGAGACCTGGCCAGGGCCGCGGAGCTGGAGGCAGCAGAAACCACCAGAGGCCTGGGGCGGGGCCCTGCGCCTCACAGGAGGCCGCCTCGTCCCTGGAGCAGCCCGGAAGTTGGCTGCATTCTGCCTCAGTGAGAGGCCAAGGCTGCCTTTAGAATTTATGGGAAACTGAAGACTGGTACCATCACATGGGCCTCCAGAAACCTAAATCCCAATTTTAAAAATCTTCACTTGGAGTGGAATTTTTAACAGAATAACATGAAACCACTCAGCCCTCTTAGCTTCAAAAATGGCATTTTCAGCCGGGCGCAGTGGCTCAAGCCTGTAATCCCAGCACTTAGGGAGGCTGAGACAGGAGAATCGCGAGTTCAAAGCCAGCCTCAGCAAGGGCAAGGCGCTAAGCAACTCAGTGAGACCCTGTCTCTACATAAAACACAAAATAGGGCTGGGGATGTGGCTCAGTGGTCAGGTGCCCCTGAGTTCAATCCTTAGTACCAAAAAAAAAAAAAAAAACCCAGCATTTTCCTGGGAAGCCTACATTCTTTGCTTTCTTTGTGTGACCACAGTGTAGACAAGATGCTTGTTCAGCACAACTGTTACTAGAATGTTCCCACGGAATGACATCTTGCAAAGAGAAGAATCATCATAGCTCAAGCTGCTCCTCATCCCTTGAGTTTATCAGTAAAGCCTCGTTCTCATTCCCAAACCTGGGCAGCCTTCCATCACCTGCGGAGGTGCTCAGGGACACAGCTGCGCCTCCCTCCGCACCCCAGCCAGGATCCACCATCCGGCATGCCTGCGAGAGCCTGTGCCGTGAGCCAGACTCACTGGCCACACCAACCTGATTTCAGTAGAATATTCAGGAGCTACAGTTTCATTAGCCAGCGGATCTGCTCTTTGGTTTTAGTTAAGGCATGGTACAATGTCTTTTTAATAACCAAAACTACATTCCCACACATACAAGGATGTTTTTAATGTCACATAATTTGCTTCCCTGTGCCCGCTGTCAGTCTCACATTTTATTCTTCTGTTAATTTCCATAGCTGGGTTGATTCACCCTAGGGAGAGACTTTTCTATGGTTTTGGAATCTATTCATTTAGGAGAACTTGAAAGGTTTACATAGAATGACACTGTCCAGTTAAAAGGCTGAACCACTAAAAAAAAAAAAAGGAATTAAAATGTTTCTAAAAAGTATAGAAATGGGGGCTGAGGCTGTAGCTCAGTGGTAAAGCGCTTGCCTAGCATGCGTGAGGTCCTGGGTTCGATCCTCAGCACCACATATAAATAATAAATGAATAAAATAAAGATCCATCAACAACCAAAAAAAAAAAGTATAGAAATGATTAAAGCACAACAGCCAGGCGCGGTGGCGCAGGCCTGTAATCCCAGCACTTAGGGAGGCTGAGACAGGAGGATCGCGAGTTCAAAGCCAGCCTCAGCAACAGCGAGGCGCTAAGCAACTCAGTGAGACCCTGTCTCTACATAAAACACAAAATAGGGCTGGGGATGTGGCTCAGTGGTCGAGTGCCCCTGAGGTCAATCCCCAGTACCAAAAAAAAAAAAAGGTTACAGCAGAACAGTTGTGCTAGTTACTTTAAATAAAATTGAAGAATTTTTCGCTTTTTAATGTTTCTTCTAAGTATTAAAGTGTTTACGGGGGGGAAATCATATAAGAAAAATAGCTGGTTTGTTGTTATATTATTAGGACGAACCATAATGATAAAACACAATTCGCAGCTTATACACAGCTACTTGAGAACACTGGTATGTCAAAAGTGATTTGCAGCCGGGGATGGCGGCAGACAACTTATATTCCTAGCAACAGAGGAGGCTGAGACAGGAGGATCTCCAGTTTGAGGCCAGCCTCAGCAGCGTAGCAATATCATCCAAATAAAAAAATAAAAAATGCTGGGAATATAGTTCAGTGACAAAGTGCCCTGGGTTTGGTACCAAAATAAAAAGCAATCTGCAGTCTGAGTGAGGTAAACCACACCTGAAGTGACAGGTGTCCTTAAGTTTTTGTTTTGTTTTGTGATACTGGGGATGGAACCCAAGACCTGTGCATGCTAGGCAAGCACTCTATCACTGAGCTATATCCAGCCCTTTTTGAGACAGGGTCTTGCTAAGCTACCCAGGCTGGCCTCAAACTTGATCCTGCCTTGGACTCCCAAGGAGCTGGGACCACAGGCGTGCACCACTATGCCCAGCTCCCGATTTATTTTTTTAAAGGAACAATCGGAGTAGAGAGAGCAGTCATCTCTGATAAGCATTTGATGAAGGACTTTCCAGTCCATGTCAACCAAAACTTTTGATTTCTAATCAAACATTTGGTTTCCAATGTATAAACAAAATAATGATATTGTAAGTGCCAACTAGGTTTAGCAACTACTTGTTGGTTATAATTGATTTTGTAAAAAAAACATTTCAATGCCCTTGGCTTCACAGTCTATTTTGAGCCAGGTGTACTGGCCACGCCTGTGATCATCCTATCTACTTGGGAGGCTGAGGCAGGAGGATCTCAAGTTTGAGACCAGCCTGGGCAACTTAGTGAGACTACCCCCCCTCCCTAAAAAAGGACAGAGGATGTAGTTCAGTGGTAGAACACCACTGGGTTCAATTCCTAATATCAGGAGAAAAAACATTAACTTGAGAAATCTAGCAATACCACATAGAGTATGTTTCTACAGACTTAAAAAGAAAACATGGCAACAAGTCTGACTAGGCATATGGGTTTCACGTTTGATAGTCTACTGTCCGACAGTCTCAGCAATCCTGTGAACTACAAGAAGGAAAAGACATGAAGAAAAATACCTACTCTTCCCCTCAAACAAAATCGTCTGGACCACGCCCTGGGAGCAGCACTCAGGCTGTTATTCTAGTCCAAAGCAATGGGAAATAAAGAAGAATAAAGAACAGAGGAAGTATTTTTAGTGTATTCAGTTGTTATTAAAGATGACTAGAAAGCAAACCACACAAACAGAACATGCCAAAAAGCCAAGAAAAAAGGAAAAGCAGTTTGAAAATACTAGCTTTGGGCACTTTTCCACCTGCCTGAGTAACTGCTTATGAATATCCTGTGACCCCACCCTTTTATTTCTAAACCAAGTCCCTTAAAAGTCGTCTAGGGTAGTGGCTCTCCATCACTGTTCCTTTTTTTCCCACACCAAGTGCAGCTCCTCCTCCCCTCGGCACTGGTGGCCCACTCGCTACTCAAGGCTGGTGCGGAGGAACGCGCTGCGTGGACATCTCACGCAGTGCTCGCGCCTCACTGAACGACGCACCACCTGTGCAGCCAAGCTACAGGTGCTCTACGTCACCAAGAAAGCTTAAAACTCCAGGGGCCTCATCGGGTTTGCACCCCCAAATCCCCGCGTAACACACCCCACCCACATCAACTGACCGATCTCATCACCACCCCAGGGGCCCTGTTACCTCAATCATCCTGCTGTCCACAGGCAGGGCGGTGCTGACCATATGCACATTAGGGGTGGATGTCGACCTCTGCCTCTGCGACAGGGAGCCTTCGGAGGCGGGGCTGGAGGTGCTGAAGGTGAAGGCGTGGGGTGTGGAGTACCTGTGCTGGGAACTGGGGGTGGGGGAGATCCCATCAGTGGCAGTCAGGCCTCCCCAGTGAGAAAGCCCTCAACCAAGTATCTTCACTGAGACACCTAGGGGTACTGGCAAGGTGGCACAGGCCTCTAATCTCAGGGACCCGGGAGGCTGAGGCAGGAGGATTTCAAGTTCAAAGCCAGCTTGGGCAATTTATCAAGACCCTGTCTCAAAATAAAAAGGGCTGGGGGCGTGGCTCAGTGGTAAGAGCACCTCTGGGTTCAAACCCCCGAAACAAAAAATTTTTAAAATTTTAAAAAAGATGAAAGATACTTAGGGGGCAAACTTGACCTATGCAACCATTGACAAAAAGTTCCGCTCTCGGGGCCGGGCTGGCCTCAGTGGGGTGCACTCGCTAGCACGTGTGGGGCGCTGGGTTCAGTCCTCTGCCCTGCATAAAACTAAATGAAACAAAAGGATTGTGCCCGCCCACAACTAAAAAAGTAATTTTTTAAATGTTTCCTTCTTTGGACATGCAAAACTTAAAAATTCTCTTGCCCGGGTGCTTCTGCATGCAAATTTTTGAGAAGGAAAATACTTCTGTACTTATAATTCACATAAGGAGACCAACACACTTTATAAAATTTCTTCTTCGCCCCTACAGAATACCTCAAATTGTCATAGAATCTAGAACAAAGAATAGATCAACATTTGCCAAACACCAACATCTACTAAGCTAGTTGGAATCTGCCCAGTTTAATTTAGAGAACGTTGCACAAGATCTGAAACAGATGGGGAGCGTGGCTGAGCATGAGACCGAGACGTTAGTTACCCCGTCCCTCCTCAACCCCACGGCTGGCTCACAAAGGGAATCACTGTGGATTCAGATTTCAGATTTGCAATCCTAACTGTGGAATCAGTCACTGGCTCCTTCGGGCCAACACCACACCTCACCACCCAGCCAGCAACAAGCCCTGGGAAGCAGAACCCTGGGGACGGGGCTGGGGACGCAGCTGGGATATGACACAGCACCTGCCCACACACCAGGCCCCGGGTTCCACGCCCAGCTCCGCTCCCCCTCCCAAAACAGCAGGACATTTTGGAGAGCCTGGCGCAGCTCTGTGGCTGAGCACTTCCTAGTACCTACGCGGCCTGCGTTCAGAACCAAGTATAATGCGTAACATTTTCACTATTTGCTCGAGAGATGAGTTTATGTTTTGTTCTGATTCAGTAACACCAACTTATGGACTCAAGGGACTGAAGGTGAGATTTTCTACAGGAAATTGTTCTATTGCCTTAAAAAAAAAAAAAATCACCTTCCCTAGTATTTCTCTATTTATGCCCTCAGAAGCCTCGTTTCTTCTGATCTAAACAGGCAAGTACAATTTTTTGGTCCAATGTACTTTACAAATTATCCAAAACAGAAAAAAAAAAGTCATACATAAATATGTATCATTTTAATACAAATCCCTTGTTCTAGGACATGGTAGCTTTTCACAATTTCTTTGGCAATTTCCTAAGGGCCATTCAGTGTTACCTGATTACACACACGTGAAAGATATTTTTGGACAAAGATGTAGATTTTATTTTAGGTTCTAAATTCACGTGTAACATTTAGCAACACAAACTCAACTAAACTGATTCTTAAAGCTGGGAAACAAGTTATATGCAAACTCACAGGCAGATAAGAAAGGATATTTATACTGAAAAAAATTACATGTTTTTAGGACAGCATAAATACCGTAGTCTTGGCAATGCAAGTCATTTGGCGATGAGGGTTTTATTATTAAATCCCTATTTCAGTGTGGGGACCAGTTCCACTGAGGCTCATCTTACCATGTACCAAGGCAGGCAGAATTGCAAGCATTTAAAATATAATAAGATATAAAGGGACATGTTATGGTGACAGAAAGAACTGTGCTCAAAGTCGCTTTCTAGAATGCAAGAGCTACAGGACCGCAAAAAGCACTTCTGCACTGTGCGGGACACCAGCACCATAGCAGCAGGCAGGGCCTACACGGGGGAGCACAAAGGAGCCCTTGGCGTCCGTATCTGGACACTTCACCCCAACCGCCCCGACCTGACTTTCCAAAAGAAAAGCTATAGGTATAAAATTACCTGACAGGTATCCGGGAAACAGACTCTCGCATCCGCCGCATTGTCAAAGAAGGCAGTGCCGGGGCCCCAGTCTCACCGATGGTGGAATTTGGAAACAACCTGAATAAAATCAAAGACCCGTTTACAGACCTGCAGAAATTTCAGAAAGAGCTGCCTGCCTGCAAACTCACAGCTGTCAACTGAATCTCCCCATCACACTCTCCTCCACTGCTCGGGCCTCCTGGAGTAAGGGGACCAGCAACCAAACTGGGTTTTAGTGATTGGAACGGTTTCCAATGTTCAGCTCTATCAAAAAATTTTTTAAAGCTAAAGGAGGGCATTTGACCACCCACATCACTTAGAGTTTCTCGGGGAAACAATGTCTTAGAAACAGACAAGACGACGACATCACATTCAGCACCAAAAGTTGTAAGCGAGAGAGGACAGTAGTGTCACCATGAAGGAGGCGCCTTCCTTCCGTGAGCCTGTGCTCAGCGAGTTCAGGTTATCTCGGCTAATCCTCACGAGAGTACTGCAGGAAGGCAATGCTCCAGTTTTTAGAAATGAACTGAGGCTCAGAGGTGCCACACTTAGTGACAACACTGCAAATCTGACCTGTGCTGGGCTCCAGAGCTTGTGCCATTTGTGCTCCTCAAGCTGTCTGCCAAAGTCAATCAACAAGTGACTACCAAGAAAGCGAAACAGAGATCCTCTCTGCAGTTTTCACCTGTGTTTGTGTGTGTTGCTGGAGAATGTTCCCAGGGTCTACAGAGCTGACAGTCCCTTAACCCCATTGTGGTTTAATGACAATAATCCCTTGGTTTTCTGATACCTTCTACCCTCAAGGAAAGGACAAAACCTTGACTTTTCACATCCCAGTAATCAGTAAGTTTTTGAAAGACACACTGGGATGTGTAGTTTTAATTGAAAATTTCAATTATTTAATAAAATGTATCAAATACATTTTGGTAACTGGTTTGTCTTCTGAAGGAAACAAGTGTCTTTCCAACTATTTTAAGTCCAAATGATGTGTCTGAGGTACAGAGAACAGCACCAGCTGTGCTTTCCTGCTCCTCAGTGCCGAGCCTAGTCACCTTATTAAACATAAAAACAGAGCAGTGTCCACTAGCAACCTCGGAGAAATCAGCACTAAGATAGGAAGGCCAAAAATCTTTTGGGTTTTGGTGTCCGTCTGTCCTGTTCCTCACTGAATTGCAGTATGTCACCATCTATTTGACAGGTCCTACCTGCTTATTTTAGAGAATCTGACCACCAGACTAAAACTAGCTAATTTCAGAACCATCACGTTTCTAAAGCAGGTTTCGAGATCAAAACAATTCACCTACCAAGTCTCCAACCCAGACTGCCAAGTCAAAACGTACAATCAAGGCTGGGGTGGTGGCTCAGCGGCAGAGCGCTTGCCTAGCATGTGTGAGGCACTGGGTTCCATCCTCAACACTGCATATAAATAAATAAAGTCCACTGACAACTAAAAAAATATTTTAAAAAAAAGGTATAATCAGCACTCTCAAAGAGGCTACACCCTCCGTCCTGAATTCTCTGGGAAAGGAAAAAAGAGGATGCCTTACAAGAGCTGTCTGATATTACTCCAGTCCACACACATAGTAGGTACTTTGGTGCTACAGTGCTCATGAAATTTGTAGCCACAAGTCTGACATCGAAATCCATTTAACAGGAACTTCTGACAGATGTCACAGAAGGCAAGCTTCAGGAACGTCTTCCGAGCCTGTGACAAAAGAACACAGGTGTAAATCATGCTTAATAAATGAAAGATCTCCAAGGTAATTTCCGTCTAAGCTCCCAAAAGTTTATGCAGATGAAGAATCATGCTGTTGACATTTGTGCAGAAACTAAGTATCTCTCTAGCTAATAAAATCTGAACTGCCTATTGTAAACAATGGCATAACCTGAGTTTTTAACAATACAACAAAATATATGGTTATTACATCTAAGAAATTCCTGGTGCGCAATGCAAGGTATCAACACACCAGAGAGGCGACACCTGCAACTTACAAAGTTGTGTGTGGTGAGGGGGACGTGATCCAGGAAGTCCACCTGAAGCTCTTCTCCAATCAAAGAGGCGGCATCAGTATTCCAATCTAAACGTGCTTTTTTACTAAAGATTTTGAAAAACAGTGAAAAGGAAATGTTGAAAAGAGTTTATTAGGAATAACCGCAGCTACCATTTTCTAACTTGATACCTAAACAGAACGTATTTAATTCATACAACAAACAAAAAGTAGGTATCATTATCCTCATATTGAAAATGGGAAAACTGGGCTGGGGTTATGGCGCAGAGGTGGGTGCTCGCCTAGCACGCGTGAGGCTCTGGGTTCGATCCTCAGCACCACATAAAAATAAAATAAAGATATTCTGTCCACCTACAACTAAAAAATAAATATTTTAAAAAATGGGAAAACTGGACCTGCTTATGGTGAGTATAAGGACTTTTCTTGGAATCCAGGTCTACTGGACTCCAAAGCCGGTGCTCTTAGTCTTCTTTAAACACTGACATGTAACTCTCTCATGGGAAGGGGGTGGGGTTGGGGGTCTCACTATATTGCCCAGGCTGGTCGCAAACTCATGAGCACAAGTGATCCTCCCACCTCAGTCTCCCAAGCAACTGGGATTATGGGCATGTTCCACCACGTCCAGCTTGTAATTATACCTTAAAGCAGGTTTTATGATGTTAAAATCCTATTTAAAAAATCCTACAATCTTGCCAAATATAAATACAACCGCAGTGTTAGTGTGTGTCTGCCTACTTCAATCTAGAAGATTCATGAATAGAGAGGAACTACAAATGTACTTTACCATTAATAAAAGACTCATCTGCAGAGCTGTTTACAGTCTATAAAAACAAATATAAATCCTTGGGAGACTTAACTGTCATAAAATTTACTCTGAGACTTCTTTTCCTGTGCCCAGAATAAACCAGACAGAAAATGTGTCCATTTAAGTCAACATGAATGCCCGGCTCCATTCTCGCATCTTGTCCAGTTAATCTGACCCATTTCCTGAAGGATGAACCTCAGGTGAGCAGAAAATCACAGGCACAAGGAACCATGCAAACCCTGCCCGTCAGCCACCAGCAACCTCTTCAAGGCCCTTCTCTGGTTATCCAACAGTCAACCACCCACCCTTTAATACGATTCCCTAGACAAGGCCTAAGACACTCCACGTCACTTTCAGTCCTGTGTGTCCTACTGAAGACAGGGAAGAAGCCCCACCTTCTGCTCAACCTCCGGCTGCCTGCTGTCCTGTGGAGCCCAGGTCAGCTCCTGATCAATGTGGCTTTGAAACAAAAGCAGACCAGGCCCCTCCTGGTCTCAGAATCTTTCTAGTGATTAAGAAGCACTGCGGGTTGACTGGCTTGTGGACGGACACAGGGCTACATCCAGCTAAAGCTGACATCTACTTTGAAGCTTTGTGCTTCAACAAATTGCCTCCTAAATTGAAAGGAACAGATTCATTTGTTTACCCTCGAGTGGACTCACTTCCTGGACTATGCTCTCAAACTGGGGAGCTCCTTGAAACATGAAAAATGTAAGCTGAAGATCAGGAACTGAAGTGCGTCTTTCCAAGAACAGAGTTCAAAGACCCTTCAAAAGCTTTCCCCATATTTTGGGGTAAAAATAACAGATAAGGGATAATCATGGGTGCTCTACTGCTGTGGGAATTAGTCACTGTCCTTGAGGGCGTGCCTCTAGCTTGCCATCACCAGGAGAACCAGGACGCGCTCTCCCTGAAGCAGAAGAATCCTAAGTGCCAGGACAGCCTCAGCAACTTGGTGACACCCTGTCTCAAAAAATTATTTTGAAATATTTTTTAGTTGTAGATGGACACAATACCTTTATTTATTTTTATGTGATGCTGAGGCTCAATCCCAGTGCCTCACAAGTACTAGGCAAGTGCTCTACCACTGAGCCCCAACCTCAGCCCCGTTGCAAAATTTTAAAGGAAGGGCTGGAGATGGAGCTCAGTGGTTAAGCACCCCCGGGTTCTACCCCTAGTACCGGCCCCACCTCCAAAAAAAGAGAAGGAAGAATGAGTGAATGGCAAGAGCTGATCTCCTGGAGGCGGCAGCTGGCTCTGGAGGCCCCCGCTGTGGGATATGTTAGAGTAAACACAGAGGAAATTCTTTGCTCTCCAGAAACATACCCATTTTTCCATCCTCAGGAACACCACCAGCACCTACCATGTATTTTATTTTTCAAAAGAATATCCCGACAATGATTTTAAGTTCTTTGTGCCTTATTTCTCTGAATTAGCTCTTTATAAACAAAGGTACACAAATAGGTGCTATTTTACAGGAAGCCTGTAGAAATATGTTTAATGAAACCAGTCACGTGAAGCTAAGAGATGTCACTATCCTGAAAGAGGGGCTGGCGGCCTGGAGCTCTTACCCTGTGTGTTGGTGGAGGAGTCTGAACACGGCGCAGCACTCGGGCTGCAGGCCTCGGACCTTGAGCGCCTTCATGAGGCAGTCGTGCAGGCTCATGCCATTCCGCACGCTGACCTGCGAACGGAAGACCACCGTTAGGAGCGACAGCCCTGCAGCAGCCCTTGGGAGAGGAGCACAGGTGTGAGTCAGGGCACCTGTGAAGGTGTGCCTGGAGGTTCATAAAGCACGGCTTGTAATGGCGAACACACGTGCACACACACGCAGGAAATAACCGAGGGTCCAGCAACAGGCGAGCGCTTGAATCAAGCGAGCAACATCCAGACTGTGCCACACCGCCCACCCACCACCCCACGCTGCGTGTAACAGCACAGAGCGGAATCCACGATGCACTGACTGGGGAAGGTATTTTTAGGATAATACAAAGACCAAGAGGAGGAGGTGGGGACACCTGTGTGCGCGTATGTTTGTACAAGTGTGGAAAGATCACACACTTAGCAGTTAAAATCAGAGCTTGCGGCTGGGAAGGACAAACGCCACTTTCCTTTACATCTCTCATTTGCCTGACTCGCAGACATACACAGAGCATGGACTTCCACCAGGAGGGAGCACAAGCCAACACGAGCCACAGACAAACGTAAGATCAGTTTACGGGATTTTTACAAGTTGCCTCGTCTCAATAAAATGGCTAGATGGTCTTCCTAACAAAAATTCTATCTCACACACACTTCCCACCAGTGAGGGAAAACAAAGTGCAAGAAACAGAGCCTCTGTCCTGCTGGAGGGACAAACACCAGTGTCATCCCACACACGCATCCACACCACACCACACCGCCTGGCAGCATCCAGTCGTCCACCTTCACCTGTACCGGATCTTCAAAAGTTAGGCAGAGGCTGGGCATGGTGGCACACGCCTAGAATCCCACCAACTCAGGGGCTGAAGCAGGGAGATAACAAGTTGGAGCCTAGCCTCAGCAACTCAGCAAGACCCTGTCTCAAAATAAAAAGTGCTGGCGGTGCGGCTCAGTGGAAGAGCACCCCTGGGTTCAACCCCAATGGCACAAACATAAATGAATGAACGAGTGAATGCATGAATAAACAAATAAGACGACTACGGTCAGCAGAGCCCGGGAGGAGACCAGAACAGATGTGCGACGCCTGGGAACCGCCTGCAGCAGGCTTCATCCTTCAGCTCAGAGCGCAGCAGCTCACAGAGGCCACCCCGGTCCCTTCCAGCCAATCTTTCTCTGGCCAGTTGAGGATAGAGATACCCGGGCCTGCCCATATAACAGGCTCTGCATCAGGCCACAGCACCTGGATGCAAAGCAGAGATAATCAAACAATCTGGGAGGGAAAGGAGTGAAAGTCAGCCTAAGGAACATGAAGGCATCAGCGAGGGGCAATGTAAGAAGTTCCCAGAGCTTTGTCATTACTGCCAACTGACGGGAACTCGCCTGACAAGCAATCAATCGTTGAAGCATAAAGATGGGCTCTGTATCAAGAGGGCACAACCTAGAAAAATGTGGACTTGCACAACAGGTAAGTCCAGGAGAGAGTGGGAGTGGGGAGAACACTCTCCTGAAGGATCGAATTGGGGAGGAAAGAAAAGGTTTTTTCCAAACTACTAAAAATCCAACAGATTTTGGTAGCCTCTCTGGTTACTGATGGTTTCTTCTCCTCTTCAGACATGTGGAGGACAGGGAAGGTGCTATCAACAGGAGAAGAGGGGGACCAAGTGATTCTTCGGGTAAATTTAAGGTGTCTCTCAGCCAGGCGTTGGTGCACTCCTGTAATTCCAGTGACTTGGGAGGCTGAGGAAGGAGGATCACAAGTTCAAAGCCAGCCTCAGCAACTTAGGCCCTCAGCAACTCAGTGAGACCCTGTCTCTAAATAAAATATAGAAGGGGCTAGGGATGTGGCTCAGTGGTTAAGCGTCCCTGGGTTCAATCCCCAGTCCAAAAAAAAAAAAGGTCTCTCTACTCATCCATCCTCCCCGCAGCACAGTTCTGAGGACCGAGCCAGCGGCACTCTATCACTGTGGCACACACCCTGCCCTTTTTAACTTTTGAGAATAAGGTCTCATTAAATTGCCCAGCCTGGGCTCAAACTTGTAATCCTCCCACCTCAGCCGCCCAGATTGCTGAAGATGTCTTCATCACAGGAATTCTCTGAGGAAAAGAACTGGGCCATTAGGGAGAGGCTGGGGTCACCTGATACCTTTGGCCAATATTTTATTTTTTGGTACCAGGGATTGAACTCAGGGGCACTTGACCACTGAGCCACATCCCCAGCCCTATTTTGTGTTTTATGTAGAGACAGGGTCTCACTGAGTTGCTTAGCCCCTCGCCGTTGCTGAGGCTGGCTTTGAACTCGCAATCCTCCTGCCTCAGTCTCCCTAAGTGCTGGGATGACAAGTGTGCGCCACAGCGCCCCCGGCTCAATATTTTATTTAAAAATAAATGAAATTAACATTCCAAAAGTTTCTTGTATGCACCAAAATAGTTCAGATCAATGTTGCCTGAAACTTATATCAAAATAATTAGAAGGAAGAGATGGAAACAGATCAACAGAACTGCCATCATTACACAGTGTAAACTGGGAGGATGATGCAGTAAAATTCCAACCCTGCTACTTCCACATGTATTTTAAATGCTCTGTAGGATTATTTTAGAGGTTTCCTGAAGCAGGGTCAATCCTTGAGAGACGCCATAAGTTCCAGCAAAGCAAGAGGATCCGAACCACAAAGACACTAAGAATGAAGAAAACGAAAAGTGAACACTGAGCCACCGGCAGCATCAGGACCTCCCTCAGCCACCGCGAGGCCAGGCTTTCAGAGCTGGGAGGTGGCATCTGGCGACAGCATCCACCTTCATTAAGCCACAGGCTCCCAGAGCCGGGCAGTTCTTGAAGTGTTCTCTAACCCTACAAGGTTCCCAATTGTGGCCGGGTGAGAATCACCCCGGAGCTTGAGGAAATACAGATTCCAGCCTCTTCCTTTTCCCATCTCAGGACTCTGCATCTGAACCCGTTAGCAGATTATACAGGGTGTGGTCCTCAGCCGTGGTCACTCGCTAACGCAGTAACAATGAGAAGCCGCAGATAGCAGGTCAGAACAGCACGTGTGCGTAGAAAACAAATGACGGAGCCGGGCGCGGTGGCTCAAGCCTGTAATCCCAGCACTTAGGGAGGCTGAGACAGGAGAATCGCGAGTTCAAAGCCAGCCTCAGCAATGGCGAGGCGCTAAGCAACTCAGTGAGACCCTGTCTCTACATAAAACACAAAATAGGGCTGGGGATGTGGCTCAGGAGTCGAGTGCCCCTGAGTTCAATCCCCAGTACCAA
>CM053416.1:3580626-3603696 GCA_028644305.1 Xerus rutilus | reverse complement strand
CCCCACAGTGGGGTGCAGTACACATGCCTGTAATTCCAGAGATAAGGGAGGCTGAGGCAGGAGGATTACAAATTTGAGGCCAGTGTCAGCAACTTAGTGAGACCCTAAGCAACTTGTTGAGACCTTGTCTCAAAATAAAAACTTTAAGAGGGCTGGGGATGTAGCTCAGTGTTCAATTCCCAATACCAAAAGAAAAAACGAAATCAACCACATGTGTACCACTTATTTCATTTTGAGACAGGGTCTTGCTAAATTGCCCAGGCTGGTCTCAAATTTGCCATCCTCCTACTTCAGCCTCCCAGACAGTGGGGATTACAGGCATGTGACACCATGCCAGGCCCACACTGGCCTTCTCACTGTTAGTTCACTTGGCAAGCACATTTCCACTCAAATGTTATCTGACCTAAGCACTGTGTTCAAAATTATCCTGCCCCTTTACCTCATTTTCTCTTGACTTAGCTTTATGGTTTCCATCATTTATCACCATTTAAAATTATATTAGGTATCTGCCTACCCAATGATTATGATCTGCCTATCCTACTACCTTTAAGAATGTCTAGAACATTATAGGTCCTTAAGATGTATTTCCTGAATGAGTAACAAGCTGGCATAAAAGTATTCCAGCAAGTTTTTTTGTTGTTGCTGTTTTTATTTTTTAATATTTATTTTTTAGTTGTAGGTGGACAGAATATCTTTATTTTATTTTTATGTGGTGCTGAGGATCGAACCCAGTGCCTCACACGTGCTAGGCGAGCATGCTACCACTGCACCATAACCCCAGCCCCTTTCCAGCAAGTTTTAACAAAAACCATAGTGCCATGAATTATGAACTAGATAATGTTAAAAAGATATACTCGGGCCGGGGAAGGTGGCCCATGCCTATAATCCCACTTACAAGGCAGAAGGATTTAAAAATAAACAAACAAAATAAAAAGCAGCCACAGGACATCGACTATTATGGGATAAATATAAAATCAACACAGAATAATTTTGACTGGCAATCAGCTAAGGTCATACAGCAATTCAAACAAAGTACAGACAGAAACCAGCTGATAATAGTGTCAAAGACAAGCCGGGCGCGGTGGCTCAAGCCTGTAATCCCAGCACTTAGGGAGACTGAGACAGGAGAATCGTGAGTTCAAAGCCAGCCTCAGCACGGGCGAGGCGCTAAGCAACTCAGTGAGACCCTGTCTCTACATAAAACACAAAATAGGGCTGGGGGTGTGGCTCAGTGGTAGAGTACCCCTGAGTTCAATCTCTAGTACCAAAAAAAAAAAAAAAAAGTGTCAAAGACAAAATTACAAAGTTAGTTTAAACATGTCAATTGGTAAAATCAGGCAACACCTTCATTCTATAAAACAGACTTGAGTGTTCCAATCAGTTGAGCAGAGGAAGTTGGTTTTATAGACATAAAAAGCTGAGGAAAGCAGAAATAGAGAAAAAGTGTTATTGGTTGCTTCAAGTTTACTTTCCTTATAAAGTTAACAAACAGGAGACTTCCTTATGCTGAGCCCCTTTTGCTTGACTGCTGTGAGTCTTGTGGTTTGGTTTTTTGTTTTCTGATTTTGCAGTACTGGGGATTGAGCCCAGGGCCTCCCTCATGCTAGGCAAGTGCTCTACCACTGAGCTACGTCCCCAGTACCTTCTTCATTTTTTATTTTGAGACAAGGTCTTGCTAGGTTGCCCAGGCTGGGCTTAAAGTAGCCACCCTCCTGCCTTAGCCTTTTAAGTAGCTAAAGTTACATAGGTATGTGCCACTACAGCCAGCTGCCTTGGTCAGCATGAGTAACTCCATTCTGGTTTGCTCTGGCCTCCTGTGTCCTCATACAAAAGGCTAGTCCAAAACAATGGCCACCTATAAATTTTATTTAACAATACCCAATTGAAGCCATTATGAAATTCTATTATGCTGATGATAGTCCCAAGTTCAATTTACTACTATTATTTGGCATTTTTCCTTCATGGCTGTTTCAGATCAGAAATAAAACCAAGTACTATTTTTGTTGTTCACCTATTTCGTTACGCTAAACATTTTCTGCCTCTATACTTGTTCAACTTGTCCTAAACATACACTGCTGAGTTTTAAACTACAGTGCCCAGCTAAAGAAATGTGTCTTTAGACAAACACGAAATCACAGAACATGCAAAAGAATATTCAGGGACAAAAGTATTTCAGATATGGAGAAAAAAATATTTTAGCTTCAAGCTGGGCGCAGTGGCACACGCCTGTAATCCCAGCGGCCAGGCTGAGACAGGAGAACCCTGAGTTCAAAGCCAGCCTCAGCAGGGTACTAAGCAACTCAGTGAGACACATAAAACACAAAATAGGGCTGGGGATGTGGCTCAGTGGTCGGGTGCCCCTGAGTTCAATTCCCAGTACCTGGAGAAATTTTTTAAAAAGCCCAAAAAAATAGTTTAGCTTCAAGAAAATACAAAAAATTCTAAAAATTCTTTGAGCATAAACACCTAATACTAGCTATAGTTTAGACTCTGCAATGTTAACTTAAAATACTCAATATACACAAGTTGTCAACCACAAAACCAATCATTCAACAAAATTAAGGAGAAAACAAATACAAACTTACAATTCTGTCATTCTCTCTTCCAATTCCAAAATATATAAATGCTAAAATGTGGGAAAACTGTTACATTCACATTATGTTTGTAAGAGATTCCATAATAATAGAGTAGTCGCTACTTTCTAGTTTCTCTGGATTTACAATGGGCCAGGTACTACATGCGACACTGCTACAAGCTGCAAGACTACTTCCTCATTTTAGTAAAAAGATGAAACCAATTTCTCAGTACAAACTAAGGGGCTGGGGAGCAGCCCAATGGTAGACCACTTGCCTAGCATGTCCAAGGCCCTGGGTTTAATCTCTAGCGCCACAAAACAAACAAACAACTGACTACTGAAAGCCAACATATTTTTTCCTCTCTTGTTGGTGATGCTGGAGGTAGAACCCAAGGCCTCACACATGCTAAGCACATGCTCTAACCACTGAGCAACATCCAAGCCAAATGTCAATAAGTGTTCTAGGTCATGGCTAATTAGCTGACTTCCATGGTTCAAAATGAATTTGTCAACTCCATCTTGAATAATTTGAAACTATGCGAAAAAACTCAACTTTCATAGTATACTGATATTTTTTAAAATTCAGTAATGCACTCAAAGTTGTTTCTATGAACAAAAATACACCAACACAATGAATTAGGTTTCTGCTAAACAAAAAGTACAGCAGAAAAAAAGCTATGAATGAAAAAAAGACAGCAATGAAGAAAGAGGGGAGGGGCTGGGATTGTAGCTCAGCGGTAGAGCGCTTGCCTCGCATGCGTGAGGCCCTGGGTTCGATCCTCAGCACCACATACAAAGCAATAAAATAAAGACATAGTGTCCATCTACAACTAAAAAAATATTTAAAAAAAAAAAAAAAGAGGGGAACAGAAACAGAAGCCCATTGATTTTTCACCTCTTAAACTTTCAAGAGAAAAAAAAGTCTAAACATTGGCAAGGCAAGACAAAAGTCGTACCTATAATACAGTACTTCTGTCCTCAAGCAACAAATCAAACAGCAAATAAGAACACAGCATCTACCACTCAATCCCTGGGCACCAGCAGAGAAGTCCCAAACATTCTGCTGGCTAAGGCAAAAGTTGTCCTCTGCATCCTGAGAGCCTGTGGTATCTTTTTCTTTATTTAAAAAAAAATTTTTTTTAGTTGTAGATGGACACAAATATCTTTATTTTATTTATTTACTTTTATGTGGTGCTGAGGATCGAACCCAGTGCTTCCCGCATGCAAGGCAAGCGCTCTCCCACTGAGCTACGATCGATCCCAGTCTGAGCCTATGGTATCTTGAGCAGCTCCCACCATCCTCAGGCCTCAATCTACACAAAGCACCACATGGTGAAGAAACAGGTCAGAACAGGTAGGAACACTGTTGGGTACTCAAATGAGTTAAAGATCAAACAAAGAGGGTAGTAAATATAGGGGACATGCATTTGTGAAAAACTGACTTGTTTAAACTTGAAAAGCAAGTAGGAGGCTGGGGATATGGCTCAGTGGTAGAGCGCTTGCCTCCCATGCGTGAGGCACTGGGTTCAATCCTCAGCGCCACATAAAAAAATAAATAAAGATATGTGTCCATCTACAACTAAAAAAAACATTAAAAAAAAAAAAGTAGGCTTGCTGGGTAATGCAGCACAGGCCTGTAATCAGCTACTTGCGAGGCTGAGGCAGAAGGAACTCAATTTCCATTCTGGGCAACTTAGGGTAGACCCTCTCTTAAAACAAAAAAATAAAAAGAGCCGGGCGCGGTGGCACATGCCTATAATCCCTGCACTTTGGGAGGCTGAGGCAGGAGAATCTAGAGTTCAAAGGCAGCCTCAGCAATGGTGAGGCAATAAGCAACCCAGTGACACCTGTCTCTAAACAAAACACAAAATAGGGCTGGGGATATGGCTCAGTGGTCAAGTACCCCTGAGTTCAATCTCTGGCACCAAAAATAAATAAGTAAGTAAGTAAGTAAGTAAAGCTCGGGTTTGATGAGGTAGACCTTTGATGCACAAGGCCCTTAGTTCAATCCTCAGCACAAATAAATGAATAAATAAAATGAATAAATAGTGCTAGATTAATAAAGTTAGAAAACAAAAACTTTAAGAAAACTTGAGAGGGTTTTGTTGGGGTGGCACACACCTGTAATGCCAGCTATTTGGGAGGCTGGGGCAGCAGGTCTTCAAGTCTGAGGCCAGCCTGGACTAGAGCTAGGGATGTAGCTCAGTGGTAGAGCATGGGTGAGGCTCTGGGTTCTACCCTCAGTACTGAGAATAGAACAGTAGAAACTTCATGTAATCAGAAGACAGCTCAATTACAAACCATGACTCATTAATTGTGAATGTTAGTCAATACAAAAGAATTCCTATATATCAAAATAACCTGGGCACTACCCTAGAGTTAGAATCCTGTTGTAATATTATCTGGCTGCCCTGAGTTTCTTCTTAGTTTCAAAGCAGAAGGAAGAACTGGTAGTAAGAGCTGAAAGTCTACCTCTGACATAAAGACCTAAATACACTGAAGTTTTCAATATTTTTAAACATTATTTTCCTTAGTGATTGCTAAATTTAAGATTTACTTATATCGCTTTCTCCTTTACTTGGCGGGTTTCTTTTCTTTTTTTTGGGGGGGGGGAGGTTATCTAGGGATTGAGCCCAGGGGTGCTTAACCACCAAGCCACATCCCCAGCCCTTTTTATTCTTTATTTTGAGACAGGATCTCTCTAAGTTGTTTAGGGTCTTACTAAGTTGCTGAGGCCTTGAACTTGAGATCATCCTGTCTCAGCCTCCTGAGTCGCTGGGATTACAGGCATGCACCACCATACCCGGTAGCAGGTTTCTTAAAATGTGAAGATTGAACAGTATATGGAAAGCACAGTGTCAGCCTGAAATAGTAAATGTTACAACTATTATTTGTTATACAGGCAATGATGGTTCCATCTATTAGAAATTATATTCTATTGGTTACAATAAACAGCCACTTGTCTAGATAGCTCTTAAACCTCTCGCCTGGGATTTTTTGTTTGTTGCCTAAAGTTCTTTTTTTTTTTTTTTTTTTTGGTACCAGGGATTGAACTCAGGGGCACTCAACCACTGAGCCACATCTCCAGCCCCATTTTGTGTTTTATGTAGAGACAGGGTCTCACTGAGTTGCTTAGCGCCTCGTCGTTGCTGAGGCTGGCTTTGAACTCGCGATTCTCCTGTCTCAGCCTCCCTAAATGCTGGGATTACAAGCGTGAGCCACCACGCCCGGCTCCTAAAGTTCTTAAACACTGTTACTGTATTTGGACTAGTAAGTCCCAGGTTCTAAAGTATAGGTCAACTGTGCTTACTCAACTCTGACATTACTTAGAATTCTGTATTTCCCCATATACGCTGTTTTATTTGTTTGCTTTTTGGAAATTATCTCCACCCAAATCCTTTTCTGTTTTTTTCCAACATAAGGAACTGAACACAGGGCCTAAAGCACCAGATTCAATCCTCAGCCCTTTAAACTTTTTATTTTGAGACTAGGTCTTGTAGAAATTTAAGTTGCCTAGGTTGACCCAGAACTTGTGATCCCCTTGCCTAGTCTCAGAAGTAACTGAGATTACAGGCATGTGCCACCATGCCTGGCTTCCAGATTAAGAGATCTTCTGTGACAATTCTAAATGCTTTTCCCATTAGTCTGTAACTTGGAAACTGTGCGTGACATCAACACATCTCTAAATCACCTACAATTAACAAATGCAACCTTTTGGAAAATCTCCCTCTCTGACTGCATTTATCATTTCCTCCAAAAATCTTATTTCCCAGGAAAGGAGAAAAAAATTTAATATGAAAAGAAGATAATACAGGAGAAAATAGACCAAATGCCATTAACAACTTAAAGCTACCTAATAGTTTAGAGAAATACAAAATATCCTATTAAAAGTAGCTCTATCAACTCTAAGTAGTATGCACATCTTATTCAAAGTAGGCATTTGTTTTAATCAGTTAACTAATTGAAATATTGGAAAGTATCTGATATATCAGAAGATTGGAAAATAGTTCAGAGGAGAAATGACGGCAATGAAATATGAAATTATCTATTCGATGACTCTAATATTAGCCATTCTAATTAGAACACTGTTCCAAAGACTCATAACTACTACTCAGGTTGTTGTTGTTGTTGTTATGTTTGGTTTTCTTGGGGTTTTTTGGGGTTTGTTTTTTGTTTTTTTTTTTTTTGGTGGTGATAGGGATTGAACAGCACTCTACCAACTGAATTATATCCCCAGCCCCTCTACTCGGTTTTGATGACCTACTTATAAAACTGAAACTTTAAGATTCCAAAAGTTAGCGTGGCATAGTGTCACGTGCCTATAATTCCAGGGACTCCAGATTGAAGCAGGAGGATCCCAAGTTCGAGGCCAGCCTGGACAACTTAGCAAGACCCTATCTCAAAATTAAGAAAAGGGGTTGGGGATGTAGCTCAGTAGTAGGGTGCCCTGGATTCCATCTCCAATTAAAAAAAAACAATCCAAAAGCCATGCGTGGTGGCACATGCCTATAATTCCAGCTACCCAGGAGACTTAAGAGGATAAGTTCAAGGTCAGCCTGGGCTACTTAGCAAGACCCTGTCTCAAAATAAAAAGAACTGGAGAAGTAGCTCAGTGATAGAACACTTGCCTAGCATGTGCCAGGCACTGGGTTCCATACCCAGTATAGGGGCAGGGGGACGACATTTTGGGGGAGACACAGCAAAACCTTAGATGAATATGTTAATGTCCTTACAATGTGACTTCACTAAATTCATTCATCCTTTACATTCATTTCTTTCTTTGATTCAGCTTTGCTTCATCTGATAGATCAGTTTCAAAACTATCTCAAGCTTACTTTAGGGAATGAGTGTTTTCTGTTTTTTGTTTTCTTAATTTGACTGGCTATGCAAATAACACTGGGGAAAAAAATATCACCCTCACACATAACATGTTTCTGCTGAACAAACATGCTCAAATATTCATCTCATCCAAGCTAAGAAACAATCTGTCTAGTCTGCAAAAGCCTATGCTAGTTTCCCAACCAGTCCAAAAGGGCACTCTCATGCACTTCAAGGTGGTGTATGTGTCAATATTTTGAGTTTCCTCACTCCTCTTTCTCAATTTCTGACCATAAACTGGTAACTTAATCAGATGACTGACCAGCACACACTCACATGAAGAACTGCGCCACTTTACCCTGCAAACAGCAAGCAAGCAGGAGCCGCCCAAGTTTGGAGAACAGATTCTAGTGTTCTGGGTTTTGTTTTTGTAGTGCTGGGGATCAAACCCAAGGCCTTGTGCAGGGAAGGCAAGCGCCTGCCCAGTGTGCTACACCCCCAGTCCCAGACTCTAGTGTGTTAAAACTGTAATGAACTTAAAAATGCAAGTTAAAAATGAGCTAATTCAAAAACAATTATGCAAAAACAATCAGTTCTGTAGTGAAAAATGTCTGGAGCCAATTCCATTTTTAACTCTCACCACAAAATGAGTTTTTTACTATTTTCATTTTAAATCTCTTGGAACTGTTTCAAACTCAAGTTTTTCATTTTATCTCTAAATCAGTCATTGTTTCTTTGTTTAGGCAACAACTGCTAATTTTAAAATGAATCATCCATTTACAAAGTACAACCTTAACACAAGTACCAAAATATACAAAAGACAAATATGGTTCAGAGATGATTATTATTCTGATGGCCAGGGAACAACAAGATTAAAAAATATGGCTACATACTAAAAGGAAAAGGAGGGGAAGCAAAAATCACCCAGTTATTAAATTTCACTATATCAATCACCGGGAAATATTGATTTAATCTTGTATCATTAATTCCTATTCTACATGGAAGGCATGAATTTTAGTGGCAAAATGGGCACATTCAAGAAGTAGTTTTAAACTGAGCACTTACCACTGCACATCTGTAATCCCAGCGGCTCAGGAGGCTGAGGCAGGAGTCCAAAGCCAGCCTCAGCAAAGATGAGGCACTAAGCAACTCAATGAGACCCTGTCTCTAAATAAAATACAAAATAGGGCTGGGGGTGTGGCTCAGTGGCCAAGCGCCCCAGAGTTCAATCCCCAGTACCACAAAAAAAAAAAAAAAAGTTTTTTTTTTGTTTTTTTTTTTTAAAGTAGTAGTTTAAAAAAACAAACTGCCGGGCTGGGGCTGTAGCTCAGTGGTAGAGCGCTCGCCTGGCAGGCATGAGGCACTGGGTTCAATCCTCAGCACCACATATAAATAACAAATGAATAAAATAAAGATCCATCAACAACTAAAAAAATATTTTAAAAAAATAAGAAAACAAACTGCCAGCCAGCCGCGGTGGTGCACACCTGTAATCCCAGCACTTTGGGAGGCTGAAACAGAATCGGGAGTTCAAAGCCAGCCTCAGCAATGGTGAGGCGCTAAGCAACACAGTGAGACCCTATCTCTACATAAAACGCAAAAAATAGGGCTGGGGATGTGGTGGCTCAGTGGTTGAGTACCTCTGAGTTCAAGCTCTGGTACAAAAAAAAAAAAAAAAAACCTGCCTTTGTCATGTCAGGCATGGTGGCACATGCCTATAATCGGAGCAACTTGGGAGCCTGAGGCAGGAGGATCCCAAGTTCAAGGCCAGCTTCAGCAACTTAGCAAGACCCTGTCTCAAAATTAAAAATAAAAGAAGGCCAGGGATGTAATTCAGTGTTAAAGAACCCATGGGTTCAAGCCAGGCACATGCCTGTAATCCCAGCACTTGGGGAGGCTGAGACAGGAGAATCGCGAGTTCAAAGCCAGCCTCAGCAATGGCGAGGTGCTAAGCAACTCAGTGAGACCCTGTCTCTACATAAAACACAAAATAGGGCTGGGGATGTGGCTCAGTGGTCGAGTGCCCCTGAGTTCAATCTCCAGTACCAAAAAAAAAGAACCCCTGGGTTCATTCGCCAGCACACTCCTTCCCCGCAAAAACACAAAAACCTGGTTATCTCAAAACAAAGACACACACAAAGTCAGTGAATCTAACATCTTACACACTGGCATCTCCCATTTGGTCAGACACTGGGAACTGTCCTCAAAATAAGAGCTCTTTCCCCGTGGTTGCTACCTGCTAATGCGATTTCAAGAAGTAACCATCTGATTCTGCTAGCTCTCTTACATGTCATTTTGGAGACAACCACTTTCAAGGAGAAAGAGTCCCTCATCTTTAGTGGCATAGCAGACTTTAAGAATTGGTTTTTAAGAATTACAGTTAGGAACCTATAAAATGGAATTTACTTTTTCATAAATTATTCTTGGTCAACTTTTCACAAGTAATTTCCTTAAAACAAGAACGTGTTTAAAAGTTTTCCCTGTTAATTCATTAATTAGACCACCAAGTTATTAAAGTCTAAATTTATATACAGCTGCTTTACCACAAGACTGAAAAAATAAAACATGAAAATGTAATCTATGTAATTATATACCAAAGTATAGGCCGGGCCCGGTGGCAAACGCCTGTAATCCCAGCAGCTCAGGAGGCTGAGGCAGGAGGAGTTCAAAGCCAGCCTCAGCAACTTAGCGAGGCCTTAAATGACTCAGGGAGACCTTGTCTCTACATAAAATATAAAAAGAAGTAGGGCTGTGGCTCAGTGGTTGAGTGTCCCTGGGTTCAATCCCTGGTACCAAACAAAGTATAAGTGCCTTCAGTAAAAGAAATATATGTGTTTCTTACATATTGTTATACTCCATCAAGTATGGTACCTTGCATAAAATCAGGTGCTCAAATATTTGCTGAATTAAATATTAATGAAGGGGCTGGGGTGGTGGCTCAGTGGTAGAGCGCTGGCCTAGCATGTGTGAGGCTCTGGGTTCGATCCTCAGCACCACATAAAAATAAATAAACAAAATAAAGATATTGTGTCCATCTATAACTAAAACTTAAAAAAAAAAAAAGTGGTTCCATTCCAGGTTTTCTAAGGAATGGCCATACTGCTTTAATAAATAAATAAATAAATAAATGAAATAAAGGTATTGTGTCCATCTACAACTAAAAAAATAATTTAAAATATACTAATGAAAAAAATTAAAATATCCTAGCAATTTTTCATTGATACTGAATATCTATCTACCACATAAAATATTAATATATAACCTAAGAAACCAGAATGCCTCTCTGTATACTGCAACCTGGCAAAGAATTGCAAAGAAAAGAATAAGCACCATTCATTCAGCAATTTCTAAGAATCTACTTTCAACTTCTAGCTGCTTTGAAGACTATGAAGTTCAGAAAGTCATGGCCCTGGCCTTGCAAGAGCTTTTGTTTTGTTTTTGTTTTAAAGTATTTTTTTAGTCGTACATGGACACAATATCTTTATTTTATTTATTTTTATGTGGTGCTGAGGATCGGACCCAGGGCCTCACACAGGCTAGACAAGCACCCTACCACTGAGCCACAGCCCCAGCTCCCCTGCAGTAGCTTTGAGAGTGATGTTCAAATTGCCACCATTTACCAAAAGCGGGATGTGTGCAAGGCACAGTAAGAACTTTCAGGACAAAATATGGTAACTTTCTGGGGGTAGGGGAGAGTCTTATAAAAACTACTATGAGAATTTGAATTGTAGAAAGGTCACTTCTAGTTTGAGAGGAGAAAGAAGCAGACAATAAAGGACGGTGTCCTTGTGCTATTTGAATGTGAAAAGGTAGACTTTCAACAGAAAAATATAAAGGGAAAACAAAAGTCAAAGGAGGTCCAGAGAAAGTGAACAGCGGAGGGGAACTGAGAAAGAAATGAGTGTGATGAAGGTACAGCCTTTTAAAATTCATTACACACACAAATGATTACAACCTTGTTTCCTCTCCTGTATTCATTTATTTTTGGAGACAGGGTCTGGCCATGTGGTCCCAGCTGGCCCTGAACTCTGGGTCCTCCTGTCTCAGTCTCCTGAATAGCTGGGATTACAGGCGTGGGCCACAGGGCCTGCCTTTCTTTTATTATAACCTTCACACTCACAGTCTTTGAGCATTATTAATGCCAAATTTCCTCCCCTCTAAAACTTTACCTTTTTTGTTGTTGTTTTTGTTGTTCCAGGGTTTGAACCAGGTGGCACTTAACCAGTGACCACATTCCCAGCCCTTTTAAATTTTTTATTTTGAGACAGTCTCAAAGTTGCTTAAGCCTTGTTCTGTACTTTTCTGTTGCACTCATCAACAGATAAATTAGCAAGTTTGGGGTGTTTTTTTGTTTTTTTTTTTTTACCCCTTCCCTGCCTTCCCTTTTGCAATAATTTATATTTCCCAATACAATTTTTGAAAAGATACATTGATTACAGAATACATGTTCACAGAGGAAAGGGAAATACAGAATACATAGGCACAGAAGAAGAGGAAAAACTGAAAAATATTTTTTAAAAATATATAAAAATTTTAACCCATAGATTGTTACTTTAGTAGATGCCAACACCTTGTAACAGCTTTTAAAGTACATGGATATGTGTATCCAGTCTTTTCTAAGCATAGATATATAGGTACTTGTAAATCTTTTTCTTAGTAAAAATGAGATATTATACATATTGTAGTACATTGCTTTTTTTCAGCTAATCTCTCTTATCATCCACTATCAACTGAAATCATTCCTCACTGGCTAACTGAATACATTTTTTTTTCTTCATTTTCAAGCAGTACTAAGTATGGATTGAATCAGGGGCTTCACATATAGTAGGCAGGCGCTCCACCACTGAGCTACCTTTAAATACATTTTTTTCCCCAGTATTGGGGATGAACTCAGGGGTGCTTACCAACTGAGCCACAGCCTTTTTTTATTTTAAGGATCTCATTAACTTGCCTAGGACCTAAGTTGCTGAAGCCGGCCTTGACCTTGTGATTCTCCTGCATGATCCTCTGGAGTTTCTGGAAATACAGCCATGCACCACCCCAACCAGCCTAAATACAGTTTAGATTAAAACCGTATGAGGATATAAAGGTTAACTAGAACACACGTACCAGCTTACAGGCAAACTTTACTCTTTAGAAAAAAAGATGAGCCATTAATTGTGTATCAAATTTATGTCTTTGAAGAATATCATATACAAGCCGGGCGCGGTGGCGCACGCCTGTAATCCCAACATTTAGGGAAGCTGAGACAGGAGAATCCTGAGTTCAAAGCCAGCCTCAGCAAAGGCGAGGCGCTAAGCAACTCAGTGAGACCCTGTCTCTACATAAAACACCAAATAGGGCTGGGGATGTGGCTCAGTGGTCGACTGCCCCTGAGTTCAATCCCCAGTACCAAAAAAAAAGAATACTATATACAAATGCATTTGTAAGGTAGGAGGAAATCTATCAGGTTGAAATATAGCCAACTTCTTTGGTTCTGGTTTACCCACTAGCTGGAATTAGCAATAGCCAAGGGCCACTTCACACTTGTTAGGATTGTTGTTATTAAAAAATAAACAGCCAGGCACAATGGCACACACCTGTAATCCCAGAGGCTCAGGTGGCTAAGGCAGGAGGATCACAAGTTCAAAGCCAGTCTCAGCAAGATGAGGTGCTAAGCAACTCAGTGAGACCCTGTCGCTACATAAAATACAAAACAGGGCTGGGGATGTGGCTCAGTGGTCGAGTGCCCCTAAATTCAATCCCTGGAACCAAAAATAAACAAACAAACAAAAGCCAGAAAATACCAAGAGTTGGCAAAGATGTGAAGATATTGGAACCCTTGCACTTTTGGTGGTGAGGAATGTAAAATGGCACAGTCACTGTGCAAAACAGTTTGGCAGTTCCTCATAAAGTTAAACACAGGCTGGGCAGAGTGGCACATGCCCTTCATCTCAGCAACTAAGACGGCTAAGGCAGGAGGATCACAAGTTGGAGGCCAGCCTGGGCAACTGAGCAAGCGCTTTGCAAAATAAAAAACAAATCGGACTGGGGATGTAGTTCTGTGATAAAAGCACCCCTGGGATTGATCCCCAGTATCTAGAAGAAAAAAGAAGATTAAAAAGTTATGTAAATCGGGGCTGGGATTATGGCGCAGTGGTAGCGTGCTCGCCTAGCACGCATAAGGCACTGGGTTCGATCCTCAGCACCACATAAAAATAAAGATATTCTGTCACCTACAACTAAAAAATAAACACTTTAAAAAAAAAAAAAGTTATGTAAATCCAACAAGCCAGGCGCGGGGGCTCACGCCTATAATCCCAGCACTTAGGGAGCCTGAGGCAGGAGAATCACGAGTTCAAAGCCAGCCTCAGCAACAGCGAGGTGCTAAGCAACTCAGTGAGACCCTGTCTCTACATAAAACACAAAATAGGGCTGGGGATGTCGCCCAGTGGTGGAGTGCCCCTGAATTCAATCCCCGGTACCAAAAATAATAATAATAATAATCCATCAGTAACACTCCTACATATATACCTGAGAGAACTGAAAGCAGAAACTCAAAACAGGTATTTGTATACCAATGTTCACAGCAGCATTATTCAAAACAACCAAAAGAGAAACAATCCAAGTGTCCATAGAAAGATTAATGAGGGGCTGGGATTGTAGCTCAGTGGTAGAGCGCTTGCCTCTCATGCGTGAGGCACTGGGTTCGATCTTCAGCACCACATAAAAAAAAATAAAAATAAAATAAAGATATTGTGTCCATAAAAAAAATAAAATAAAATAAAATACAATGTTTAAAAAAAATAAAAATAAAGATATTGTGTCCATCTACAACTAAAAAAAATTAAAAAAAGAAATATTAATGAATAAACAAAATATGATATACCCATACAATTAAATATTACTCAGCTCTAAAGAGTAAAGTACAGATACATGCTACCAATGGATGCACCTTGAAAACATCCTTTGTGAAATTAGCCAGACACAAAAGGATAAATATTATATGATTCCTCTTAGATGAAGAATCTGGAACATGAAAAATTCATAGAGAGAAAGTAACAGAGTTGCTGAGGGCAGGGAGTTATTATATAATGGGTAAAATTTCTGTTTAGGATGATGAAATAGCTCTAGAAATGGATAGTGGTGATGATTACAAGACACTGTGAATGTAGCCAGGTATGGTGGCACACTCTTGTAATTGCAGCTACTGCAGAGGCTGAGATAAGAGGACCACAATTGGGAGGCCAGCCTTACCAGATTTAGCAAGACGCTGCCTAAAAATTAAAAAATAAGAAGGGCTGAGGATGTAGCTCAGCAGTAAAATGCCCCTGGGTTCAACCCCAGTACCAAAAAAAAAAAAAAAGCCACACACACACAAACAAAAAAAAACACACCTTTTGTCACTGAATTGCTCACCTAAAATGGTTTAAATGGCAAACTGTATGTTATGTTTTAACACACATATCCTCACACAGCTTAAGGGCCCATTCTGCAATGTCAGACAACTAGTTAAAACTAGTCAGAAAGGTCACTATTTCTACTCTCGCAATCATATTCTAATTCCAGTCCAAACTAAGGTCAAGGAAGGCAGAAGAGTATCAGTTATCTCTTCATTCCCTCTGGTTAAATTTTCTTCAAGCCGGGCCCGAGCCTGTAATCCCAGCACTTAGGAAGGCTGAGGCAAGAGAATCACGAGTCCAAAGCCAGCCTCCGCAAGGGCGAGGCGCTAAGCAACTCAGTGAGACCCTGTCTCTACATAAAACACAAAATAGGGCTGGGGATGCCGCTCAGTGGTCGTGTGCCCCTGAGTTCAATCCCCGGTACCAAAAAAAATTTTTTTTTTCCTCAAGTCTAAAAACTATGGATGCAGAAGCTAGCATGATAAGAACTCCTAAAGCTGGCAAATGTCCTCAAGGAACAAACAATAAGACACCAGAACACCCTACACATACTGCCCAACAAAGGGAGAAACATCAGCAAGCTAACACCAATCACAGTTCCTAAACTAAAACAACCCGAGAAAACGTTTGTTTTGGGGGATACTGAGCATGGAACCCAGGGACACTACCACTGAGCTACATCCCCTACATTCCTAAAATTTTGAGACAGGATCTTACCAAATTGCTGAGGCTGTCCTAGAACTTCAAGATTCTCTTGTCTCAGCCACCCAGTCACTGGAAATGCTGGCACTTGCCACTGCACCCCTGTGTTTGTTTTTTTTTTGGGTACTGGAGATTGAACTCAGGGGCACTGGACCACTGAGCCACACTCCAGCCCTATTTTGGGTTTTATGTAGAGACAGGGTCTCACTTGAGTTGCTTAGCACCTCGCCGTTGCTGAGGCTGGCTTTGAACTCACAATTCTCCTGCCTCAGCCTCCCTAAGTGCTGGGATTGCAGGCTTGAGCCACTGTGCCTGGCTCCCCTGTGCTTTTTTATTTTTATTTTTTTGGTACTGGGGATTGAACTCAAGGGCGCTCCACCACTAAGCTACATCCCTAGTCCTTTTTATGTTTATTTTATATATACGGTTTTTGTACCAGAGATTGAATCTAGGGGCACTTAACCATTGAGCCACCTCCTCAGCCTTTATATTTTATTTAGAAACGGGGTCTCGTGGAGTTGCTTAGGGCCTCCCTAAGTTGCTGAGGCTGGCTTTGAACTCAAAATCCTCCTGCCTTGGCTTCCCGAGCTGCTGGGATCATAGGCACCACTTTATATTTTACTTTGAGACAGAGTCTAAGTTGCTGAGAGTCTCACTAAATTGCCCAGGTTAGCCCGGAACTTGCAATCCTCCTGCCTCAGTCTCCCAAATTGCGGGGATTACACACTCATGCCACAGCACCCAGCAAGTATATCAAGTATATATTCTCTTTATTGCAGGGGCAGTAGGAGAGGGGAGTGCGCATGTACGGTGGTGGCAGGGGGAGAAAGACACTAAATCCACAGGTGATCAACATCTGAATCTCCACTCATTCAACTAATGCTTTATAAGCAAAAAAAGGGTTTTAGGAACTGGAGATATGTAAACAAGAGTAAAACATTCCCCACCTCTGAGGAGCTTAAGTCTAGTCAGATTTAAGACAAAATTTAAAATAAACATTATTTAGCAGCTTATATTCAACAAATTCCACTGCAGTGAGGGGCCAGGCACTGTGCTAACCTGAGTATTACAAAGGGATTAAAACTCAAGTCCTCTAAGAGGACAAAGGTAAGGAATTTAGTACGTCTCACAATAAATACGAGTAAAGTCTACAAGTGCACGGTACCAAAAAGATTTGCACCAATCATTTAAGGTTAAAGAAGAGGTCTTGTAAAACCTGGCATGAAGTGCTCAAAAGTAGACTCAGCACCTTCACCCAAACACACGGGCCTCTCAATGGAAATTTTCCCACTGATATAAGTAAACATCTAGTGGAAAGAATGTGAATTTGTAATCTAATGGGATGATAAACTCACAAACAACTATAGATAAAGATCATAAAAACAAATGCAAAAGAAAAACAAAGGCAAAGGTTTTCAGGAGAAGCTCAAGTACAGAAAATAACGGGAATGAGTGGAAAGGAGAGCAAAAGATCAGGAAACGATTTTTAGATGGTGTTTGAAATGGCCTTTTAAAAAGGAACAGATAAAAGTGAGGAAATCTGTAAGGCTCTTTCCATTAGATAAGGTCCCTGAAGGCAGGAACTTGCCTATTCCACCTTCACCAAGCACAGCAGCCTGCACCTACTGGGTGCTTTAAAAAATAGCTTTTGAGGGCTGGGATTATAGCTCAGCGGTAGAGTGCTTGCCTTGCATGCGTGAGGCCCTGAGTTCAATCCTCAGCACCACATACAAAGCAATAAAATAAAGACATTGTGTTCATCAACAACTAAAAAATATTTAAAAAAAAAAAAATAGCTTTTGAGGCGAGCACGGTGGCGCCCGCCTATAATCCCAGTGACTTGGGTGTCCGAGGCTGGAGGATTTCAAGTTCTAGGCAAGCCTCAGCAACTTAGTGAGGCCCTAAGCAATTTAACGAGACTCTGTCTCAAAGTAAAAAAGAAAAAGGGCCAGGGATGTGGCTCAATGGTAAAGCACCCCTGGGTTCAATCCCCAGTATCAAAAAATTTAAAAATAGCTTTTGAGCAGGGCAGCGTTTCAGGAGACTGACACAGGAGGATGGCAAGTTTGAGGCCAGCCTCAGCAAGTTAGCAAGGTGAGAGACTGTCTCAGGATAAAGAAAACAGAACTGGGCCAGGTGCGGTGGCGCAAGCCTGTCATCCCAGCACTTAGGGAGGCTGAGACAGGAGAATCGTGGGTTCAAAGCCAGCCTCAGCAATGGCAAGGCGCTAAGCAACTCAGTGAGACCCTGTCTCTACATAAAACACAAAATAGGGCTGGAGGTGTGGCTCAGTGGTCGAGTGCCTCTGAGTTCAATCCCTAGTACCAAAAAAAAAAAGAAAAGAAAATAGAACTAGAATGTAGCTCAGTGGTAAAGGGTCCCAGGGTTCAACCCCCTACCCACTACCCCCTCCTAAAAAAAAACCCAACCCTTCAAATTGCACATAACATAGTAACATAGTAAATGAGGAAGTCATGTAAGCAAGACACCCAGGCAAGAATTCTTTACTTGGTCTGGTGGGCAATAAAGACTTGAGGATTTCAGGAAGAAAGGAAGGTGAGCACATCTACACTCAATGTTCTTGAGTCATCACAAACAGAATGCACAGGAACCCCATAACGTCTCTCTCTTCATCAAAGAGAGCTGAGTAGCTGGAAACAAACAAGAAGGCAGAATTACTCTGCACAACGTAATTTTCTGTACACTTTGAATTTAGTGGCATGCTGACTGTGTTACCTACTCAAAAAAACAATGAAATTTAATGTATAAGAATCTGCACTGTTAAGCCGGGCGCGGTGGCTCAAGCCTGTAATCCCAGCACTTAGGGAGGCTGAGACAGGAGAACTGCGAGTTCAAAGCCAGCCTCAGCAATGGCGAGGTAGTAAGCAACTCAGTGAGACCCTGTCTCTACATAAAACACCAAATAGGGCTGGGGATGTGGCTCAGTGGTCAAGTACCCCTGAGTTCAATCCCCAGTACCAAAAAAAAAAAAATCTGCACTGTTTTGGAGAATGTGAGTATGTACTGGAAACTGAACCCAGGGGCACTGTACCACTGAACTACATCCCCAGTCCTTTTTATTTTTGAGACAGGGTCTTGCTAAATTGCTGAGGCTGGCCTCGAACTTGCTATCCCTCCTGCCTCAGCCTCCTGAGTCACTGGGATTTCAGGTGTACACCACCACATCCAGCAAGAATCTGCACATTAACGAAGTGATTCTGGCAGTAATTTGGATAAGGCTCTTGTATGGAAAGAAACAGAGTTTAGATCAGAAGGTCTAACAATCCAGGCAAATAGTAATGAAGGTCTGAACTAATATGGAGGCAGATGTGTACCTGAAAGCAGCTCAAAAACACATCTGTCAGGGCTGGGACTGTAGCTCAGTGGCAGAGTGCTTGCCTAGCATGTGGGAGACACTGGGTTTGATCCTCAGCACCACATAAAAAATAAAGGCATTCTGTCCATCTACAACTGCAAAAAAATTTTTAAAAAACACATTTGTCAATGCAATCTGACAAGTGACTGAATGGCTGGTGTTAAGGGCCCGTACTATGAATGAAATTACTTCATTTAACTTTTTTTTAAAATATTTATATTTTAGTTGTAGGTGGACAGAATATCTTTATTTTCTTCTTATGTGGTGCCGAGGATCGAACCCAGTGCCTCACATGTGCTAGGCGAGCACGCTACCACTGCGCCATAACCCCAGCCCCTTTATTTAACTTTTTATTAAATGTATTTTTCTATTATAAAAGCAATGTATGAACTTGGTATGGTGGCACATGCCTGTAATCCCAGGAACTCCTAAGGCTGAGGCACAAGGATCACAAATTCAGGGCCAACCTAGGCAACTAACAGCTTAGCAAGACCAGGCCTCAAAATAAAAGAGCATTTAAAAAGAGACAGGACTATAGCTTGGTGCACAGGCCCTGGGTACAATTCTCAGTACTCCCCACTCCCACTGCCAAAAAAAAAAGGCAGTGTATTCAGAGAATTTGGGAAGTACAGAATATATTAAGAGGAAAATTATCCTTCTATCTATCATTTAACAACCACTAGTAACATCTACATGTATTTCTATGTGTAAGTTTTGGTTTGGTTTAATTTAAGATATAATTTACATTCCTTACAACTCATTTAAGGCATGTATCTCAATGACTTATTATATTCAAAGTTGTGCATCCATCTCCATAATCAATTTTAAAATATTTCCATCCGCCCAAAAAGAAACCCCCTATTATAGTCACAGTCACTGCCCAGTCCCACTACCCCTACCCCCTAATCTCATTTTTATCTCTACAGATTTTATTCTGAACATGTCACATAAATGAAATCACATAATACAGGGTCTTTTGTGTCTGGCTTCTTTCACTTAGCATGTTTTCCAAGTCCATCCATGTTGTATATATGTACAGTACATCATTTCTTTTTATTACTGAATAATATTCCACTTTATTGACTTTTTAAATCCAACTCTAATCATTCCAGATATATTATGTTGCATTCAGCATTTTTTCATGTCATAAATGCTTCATATAAAATATTAAGGGAAAGGATAGTGTCCCATATCAGGTAGCTACACCTTAGTTTAGTCATTTCTTTTGGTTGGACATGTGAATGATTTCCAGTTTTTTCTACTGTTAATAAACTTTCTTAAATGCAGTGGGTGCTCCTCTTTTAATGATCTAGCTGGAGCCAGGAAAATGTCTCTCCCAGAAACTCTTAAGCTTTCTAATTAGATTTGCCACAGAGGTCAAGAGTTGTTGCGTGCTTGCCTAGCATGCGGGAGGCACTGGGTTCGATCCTCAGCACCACATAAAAATAAAATAAAGATATTGTATCCACCTACAACATTTAAAAAAAAATAAAACATTTATTATAAAAAATAAACATTTAAAAAAAAAAGAGTTGTATTCTTTCAAGGAAAAAAAATAGGATTTCGGGGCTGGGGTTATGGCGCAGTGGCAGCGTGCTCGCCTAGCATGAGTGAAGCACTGGGTTCGATCCTCAGCACCACATAAAAATAAAATAAAGATATTAAAAAAAAAAAAAAGGATTTCATCTATCTCAAACTTAGGCAGAATCTTAGGCAAACCTAACAAGGTATCTTCATAACAACTCAGACGAAGAATGAAAACTCATAATTATAAAGACAAATTAACCATTAACTACCCTGACTCTTCCATCAGAAATCTACTGAGGGGCTGAGGTTGTGGCTCAGTGGCAGAGTGCTTGCCTAACGTGTGAGGCACTGGGTTCGATTCTCAGCACCACATATAAATAAATAAAAAATAAAGGTCCCTTGACAACTAAAAAAAATATTTAAAAAAAAAGAAAGAAAAAAGGAGAAATCAGCCGGGAGTGGTGGTGCATGCCTGTAATCCCAGCACTTTGGGAGCCTGAGACAGGAGAATCGCGAGTTCAGAGCCAGCCTCAGCAATGGTGAGGCACTAAGCAGCAACTCAGTGAGACCCTGTCTCTAAATAAAAAACATAAAATAGGGCTAGGGATGTGGTTCAGTGGTTGATTACCCCTGAGGTCAATCCCGGGTACCCCCCCCCCAAAAAAAGGAAGGAAGGAATAAATAAATCGACTGGGAATGAAAGGAAATACTGTCCAAATGTGATGCCTAGTTATGTACTTAAAAAAAAAAAAGAGGGCTGGGATTGTGGCTCAGTAGTAGAGCGCTTGCCTCGCATATGTGAGGCACTGGGTTCAATCCTCAGCACATTAAAATAAATAAAATAAAGATATCATGCCCATCTACAACTTTAAAAAGAGAAAGAAAGAAAGAAAGAAAAGAGCCAGCGCAGTGGCTCACAACTGTAATACCCGGGACTCGGGAGGCTGAGGCAGGAGAATCGCGAGTTCAAAGCCAGCCTCAGCAAGGGCAAGGCGCTAAGCAACTCAGTGAGACCCTGTCTCTACATAAAACACAAAATAGGGCTGGGGATGTGGCTCAGTGGTCAAGTGCCCCTGAGTCCAACCCCCTAGTAACTCCCTCTCCCTCCAAAAAAGAAAAAAGAATGCTTACTTTCACAGAAGGTTGGCAGAAAATAGAACATCTTGACTAAAACAGTAAGGATGTATTTACTCCTGCTACTGGATGACAGCAAATTAAATCCAGTATATAGAAAGGGGAGGAAGATGCCACTCCACAAGTCTTTCCTTAAAATATTGTATGTGCCTGCTCCTTCCCATTCATTAACCAAAAATGTAAACAATTTCTAAATCACAAAGACTTTACATTCTAAAGTAGTTTTAGAATTGTTAATCCCCACCCAGTAAAATCCTTAGAATCTCATCTAAAAATAAAACTATGTGTCAAGTGTTCCTCAAAAAAAGTACTATGTACCCTGATTGGAATGTGATGCCAATTAACACACTTCAGGAGTAATTTGCCAAAGAAACTTCAGCTAGCCTGAGCCAAAACCAATAACAAAGAAACAACACCCACTTGACATTTTCCTGGGTTAAACCAAGATTCTAGAAGTAATTTTAGAAGGCAAACAGATCTGAAGTTAACTACCAACTCACTGAGAGATACAAGTAATTTGGGAAGAAAAGAAGAAATAGGATGACTCAACAGTGTAAAATTAAAGGTGAAAACTTTAATATGTAATTAAGGAGTTTTACTCACAACTTTTAAGGCAAGAACAAAATCTCCAGCCATCAAGATTACAAATAAAATAGTTTAGCCCTATGCCGTATCAACTAAACTACGATATTAATATCTTGTATTATATTTTGAACCTAGTTAGATGAGCAATCAGGAAATTTGCCCACCTATGCATATGCCAAAAAGAAGAGACCTAAACAACCTCATTTTAAAAGAACCCAGTGTTCCTGATTTTCCAATTAATTTGGTCAAGGTGAGCAATTTTCCAACTACAGTCATATGTTTTGAAAAAACGATTTCCAGGCTCTGAACAACTTTAAAAGAAAAAAAAAACTTTGCAAGTGGAATCTTGATTGTGTGGTTTCATAAAGCCCCTCAACTGTCCCACTAGTTCGCTGCCTTTCAAAGACAACATTTAAGGTTCTCCGGTGCAAGTCAACTCGAAGGCCTGCTGTGTGGTTAACAAGCTCCTCCCAAGGCCTGGATGATTATGTATGGCCTATTATGTTCCTAACATGCAAACAAAGTACTGGCTCATGTAACATTTTTCTATTTTTAGGCAGTAGGTTCCTAACAAACTTTTATTTGAGATTTAAGTGTAGAGGAATCATACATTTACTAATAGACTCCTTGAAACAGGAATTAAGTTATTATACTTCCCATCTCAAAAATAAACCTAGTGCTTCTCCAAGTCAAATTTAACTTTCAAAAAGTATGTTTTTTCATCACAACCATCAGCATGTTTTAAGCTAAAACCAACTCATTTCAGAGCAACTGTAATTTAATACTTGATGTTCAAACATTCATTTTTCACTTTTTGTCATTAATGACCAGTTTAATGGTTCTTTTTCCTACTGAACCAAACCCCTTAAAATATGTTCAAATGTAGCCGGGCGCGGTGGCTCACGCTTGTAATCCCAGCACTTAGGGAGGCTGAGACAGGAGAATCGCGAGTTCAAAGCCAGCCTCAGCAA
>CM053416.1:3544905-3572335 GCA_028644305.1 Xerus rutilus | reverse complement strand
ACTTTCAAATAGCCTTTAATCCTTTCCATTTACTACCCTGATTCTTGCCTTTTGAGGCCAAAATTTATCCAAAAATGGTCTAGACTCGGGCTTGACTTCTTCCCCCACCCCTCTCAAAGCCCCCAACAGTCTGCCTTACATAGCCATTCCCAGAATGGAAACTGCCCTCAGTGGTCCCCAGTCACATCCCAGGAAGGTTTCCCAAACCTAAGCCTCAAGGCACGTGGCAGGATTTGGCCATTCCTGTTGAAATCTACCTCTGGGCTTCTCTCTCATTTCGCCAGCCCTATCTGATGCCTCTTCTCCCCAAAATAATTCCTCTTCTCCCATCTACCCTTCACAGATAGCCGAACCTAGAGCTGCTTGGTAACTTTGTTCATGCTGTTCCCTCTGCAGGAAATGCTTTTCCCTCCTGGTCCTGTTATGGACAAATTCTCCCTGGCACCTACTCAGGCAATAACACTCCAAACTTCATTGTGTTGGCTGCGTTTTCCTGGCCTGCCATTCCTTCAACTAGCAGAAAAAGCACAAAGCTTTGGAGTCAGACTTTGAATTTCCATCTCTTTATGCCGTTCCCTGGGTGACGGGGCCAGGCCAACCAGCTAATCTATCTGCCCGAGAGGTTTCCTGTGACAGGGGCACAGACCCACCTCACATGGCTTCAGAGAGGACTAAATTTCTATTGAAAGCATCTTATCATGTGTTGCTGGGGGACAGGCTGGTCTCAGGGGAATGAGGTTAGCTAGCCACACAGGACCACACACACTCGACATTCTCACACTTGGGACTTAATGCTCTCTAGTCTCTGTCTTGAGATTCTTTTTTGGTATCAGGGATTGAACTAAGGGGCACTCGACCACTGGGCCACATCCCCAGCCCTATTTTGTGTTTTATGTAGAGACGGGGTCTCACTGAGTTGCTTAGCGCCTCGCCATTGCTGAGGCTGGCTTTGAACTCGCGATTCTCCTGCTTCAGCCTCCCTAAGTGCTGGGATGACAAGCATAAGCCACCGCACCGGTCTGTCCTGAGATTCTTAATGATTTTGTCCTTGAATTTGTGTTTCCTAAGCTAAGTTCCAAGGGACAATGGAACCTGCCCCTAGGCCTCCTATAGCCTCTTCTTCAATTCCCTGGAGGTTCTGGCTGCTGATCCTCTTTCTGAGACTTCCCCCACCCTCACCCCATCCTACCTGGCTCTCTCCCACCTTTCACTCAGGTACAGGGTGCAATCCTGCACCGTGGTCATGATTCCCCAAGCGTCACTGTCCACCATGAGTTGGGATAGTATTCCAGTGGACAGGGGAGAATGGCTTCCCACCCCCAGCCCAGCTCAGAAATTTGGCAGCTAATTTTTGGTGCGCACAGACTCCCATCACGATCTGCCCTATCCCTGAGAATACCTCCTTGCTGGGGCTAAGACAACATTCCATAGCAATCCCAAAATACAGGTCAAGAGAGATCATGGAAAAATGGAGAAAGTTCTGCATTTAGTACTCTGTTTTTGTTTGGTTATTGTGGAATGTTTTTGGTGTTTGCAGTGCTGGGGTGGAACCCAGGCCCTCCTCCAGGGCTAGGCAAGTGCTCTACCATGAAGCTCCGTGCCTAGCCCAATATTTTACAGCTTTGAATGCTCTCCCCCCAACACTGACATTTTCATTGTATGCTGAATCTCACAAATTAGGTAGACGACCCTGAAGAGATGCCAGAAGGGGATTAGAAGGATCTCCCCAAACAAGGTTATAGAAAATACATTGAGGGCTGGGATTGTGGCTCAGCGGTAGAGCGCTTGCCTCGCATGCGTGAGGCCCTGGGTTCGATCCTCAGCACCACATACAAAGCAATAAAATAAAGACATTATGTCCATCTACAGCTAAAAAAAATATTTAAAAAAAAAAAAAGAAAGAAAATACATTGAGCCGGGCACGGTGGCGCACACCTGTCATCCCAGCACTTTGGGAGGCTGAGGCAGGAGAACTGCAAGTTGGAGGCCAGCCTCAGCAACTTAGCAAGACCCTGTCTTAAAATAAAATATAAAAAGGTGGCACATGCCTATAATCCCAGCACTTGGGGAGGCTGAGACAGGAGAATCATGAGTTCAAAGCCAGCCTCAGCAAGGGCGAGGCGCTAAGCAACTCAGTGGGACCCTGTCTCTACATAAAACACAAAATAGGGTTGGGGATGTGGCTCAGTGGTCCAGTGCCTGTGAATTTAATCGTGGGTACCAAAAACAAAAACAAACAAACAAAAATAGAAAATACATTGACCAGAAAAAAGGAGGAACTACTCCTGGCACAATTTTAACCTGGAGTCTTGTCACCAGACCACACTATAGTAACAATTATTCCAAGTGCCCACTGTTACCATAACAAGCCACCCTGCTCTCAGGCCCAGCCGGGGTATCTCCAAGGCCTTCCCAGCATGGCAGTCTCAGGGCAGCTAGAATTTCTCCACGTAGGCTCAGAGCTCCAACCAACAATACAGAAGCATCCAGGACCTACTTGCCTGGCATCGCTGCCTGCTGGCCTGGTCAAAGCAGTCATATGCCACCCAGAGTCCAGGGGAAGCTGGAACACTACCTTTAATCCCACTGAATCCAGAGGCTGAGGCAGAAGGATCACAAGTTCGAGGCCAACTTCAGCAATTCAGCAAGGGTTTAAGCAATTTAACCAGACCCTGTTTCAAAATTAAAAATAAAAAGGACCGGGGATGTGGCTCCCTGGTAAAGAGCCTCTGGATTCAATCCCCGATACAAAGAAGAAAAACAGAGTTGAGGACAGGAAGGAAACAGACTCCACCCCCTGATGGGGAACTGGTGGAGTTACTAGAAATCCTATGGATGAGAGAGATTGCTGCATCCATGTTTGAAAAGAATAATCTGCAACACCCATGAAATTTTAAAATAAATCCTGTAAGTCTTATAAAGAGGATCATAAATTTACATTATGTTTGTAAAGTGGAAGTTATGAAATTAAAAGTATTTGTTTGTTTTGCCGTAATTGGGGGTTGAACCTAGGTGTTCTACCACTTGAGCTACATTCCCAGCACCTTTTTCTATTTTCAAGACAGACGCTAGGCTAGGCATGGTGGCACATGTCTGCAATCCCAGTGACTTGGGAGGCTGAGGCAGGAGGATGACACGTTTGAGGCCAGCCTCAGCAACTTAGCAAGACCCTAAGCAACCTTAGAGCCTGTCTCAAAATAAAAAGGGCTCGGTACATAGCTCAGCAGTAGACTATCCCCAGGATTCAATTCCAAGTACTGCTGAAAAGATTTTTTTAATAATTTAAAGTAAGAGCCGGGCGCGGTGGCTCAAGCCTGTAATCCCAGCACTTAGGGAGGCTGAGATAGGAGAATCGCGAGTTCAAAGTCAGCCTCAGCAACGGCGAGGCGCTAAGCAACTCAGTGAGACCCTGTCTCTACATAAAACACAAAATAGGGCTGGGGATGTGGCTCAGTGGTCAAGTACCCCTGAGTTCAATCCCCAGTACCAAAAAGAATAATAATAATAATTTAAAGTAAGAAATATTTTAGTTTCAAAAAATGAAAGTGGCTTTAGGCATCTCCCAATCTCTGGGATGAGGATCTTATTTATTTTTGTCATAGCCTATGATCCTGCTCTCTTAGCATATAGCACGGAGCTCAATATATATTTATATTAACAGGTATTAATTTCCATATATATATTTTAAATAGGAACAGAAATAGGAAGAACTGGAGATGTGGCTCAGTGGTAGAGTACCTCTAGGAAGAGAGCAGAGGAGAGGGAAAGAGAAGACCCCAAGGATTAAACAGGTACTGTCTTTTTTTTTCCCCTAGGGATTGAACCCAGGGGCACTCAGCCACTGAACTACATCCCCAGCCCTTTTTATTTGGAAACAGCGTTTCACTAAATTGCAGAGGCTGGACTCAAACTTGCGGTCTTCCTGCCTCAGCCTCCAATGTTGCTAGGAGACAGGTGCCTGCCCCTGTGGCCAGCAAAGAACACCCAAGGTTTAAAGAGAGAGAGAAAGAAAGAAAGAAAATAGTGTGACTTCTGGCTCTTTCTGGCTCTTTTAGGTCATTGACTCTGAGAGAAGTCTTGTCATGGGCAGCCCTAAAAGAAATCCACGTGATAAGGAACCTCCTGCCAACAACCACATGCACGAGATTAGAAGAAGATCGTCCAGCCCCATCAAGCCTTAAATAACTGAGGTCCCAGCTGACTCCAACCTCAGGAATCACCCAGGCCAGAACCCCCGGCTGAGCCTGGATTTCTGTTCCTGATAAACTGCAGGATAAGAAATGCTTGTTAGCCGGGCGTGGTGGCTCAAGCCTGTAATCCCAGCACTCAGGGAGGCTGAGACAGGAGAATCGCGAGTTCAAAGCCAGCCTCAGCAACAGCGAGGCGCTAAGCAACTCAGTGAGACCCTGTCTCTACATAAAACACAAAACAGGGCTGGGGATGTGGCTCAGTGGTCGAGTGCCCCTGAGTTCAATCTCCAGTACCAAAAAAAAAAAAAAAGAAATGATTGTTGTTTTAGCTGCTAAGTTTGGGGGTGATTTGTTAGGCAGCAATAACCAACACAGTGTCTGCGCGCATGCGTGAGGAAACCAGTCTGGTTTGCTGAATAGAAAGTGGAAGGGGCTGGGAAGCCCTTGAGTGGTCCTCCACCTCGGGCCTCTCCCTTATTTGAAGTCGTTGGATATGGAAGATTTCATTGTTGGCCTTGCTTTCTTCTCATACAAAAGTTGGGGGACCCACCCCTCCCCTATTCTCTGCTTGCCTGTTTGGCTGGGACTCAGACCACACCCCTGGTCATTGATTGGTTCAGGGACTGGACACAGGCCCCCCAGTGGATCACTGTACTACTTATCTATTGCTATGTTAATGGTCATCTGTTGCTACATTAGTTATCTATTTGACAAGTTCTTCATCGCTGTGTTGCAGTGACAGCTGAATCCAACCAAGTTCATGGGGCCTGAGAAGCACTCTTAACCAGGCCTGCAGACATTGGTTTCACCCTGAAACCAGCCTGGACTGCAACGTGCAGACCCGGGCTTTTCAGTTCCACACAGCATTATATTCCCTTTTAATGGGCTTAAAACCCTTGAGTTAGGTTTTCTATCACTTGCTTTCTTGTTTTGTTGGTTTGTGTGCGTGTGTGTGTGTGTCACTGAGGATGGAACCTGTGGGCACTTTACCACTGAGCATCACCAGTCCTTTATTTCATTTTTTTTTTTTAAATATTTTTTAGTTGTAGATGGACACAATGTCTTTATTTTATTGCTTTGTACGTGGTGCTGAGGATCGAACCCAGGGCCTCACGCATGCGAGGCAAGCGCTCTACCGCTGAGCCACAATCCCAGCCCCCTTTTATTTCATTTTTAATTTGGAGAGTCTTGCTAAATTGCCAAAGCTGGTTTTAAACTTGCAATCCTCCTGCCTCAGCCTCCCAAGGCACTGAGATGACAGGCATGTGCCACCATGCTCAGCAACTTTTCTATCGCTTCTGGCAGAGCAGAGTCAGCCCTCAGTATCTGTGGGTTTTGCATCTGGGGATTCAACTAAACACAGATAAAAATACTCAAAAAAAAAAAAAAAAGAAAAGAAAAGAAAGAAAGAAAAGAGCCTGTAATCCCAGCACTAAGGGAGGCTGAGACAGGAGAATCGTGAGTTCATCAGCCTCAGCGATGGTGAGGCTCTAAGCAACTCAGTGAGACCCTGTCTCTACATAAAACACAAAATAGGGCTGGGGATGTGGCTCAGTGGTCGAGTGCCCCTGAGTTCAATCTCCAGTACCAAAAAAAAAAAAATGTGCACAGGAGGATGTGCAGTAGGTTCTATCTATGCAAGTACTATGCCATTTCCTTATCAGAGCGTTGAGTGTCTGGGAATTTTGCTCTCTGCTGGCATTCTGAAGCCAACCTCCACCCCCATGCTGAGAGAAGCTTGTAGATGCCCCAGCCATGAGCCCTTGATTTGCTCTCTGGAAACTGAATATTGAGTTCTTCCAGCACACGTGGAGATCATAGAGTGAGGCGCCTGCATACATTTCCAGAAGGAGACCACCCTGAACTGAAGGACCATTCTGATCCCCAAGGACCAATGGAGGTCAAGGTCTAACCTCGTGCCCTCAGATAACTTGTTGCAACCCACTAGCCTCTGAAGCTCCTGTGGATTCACAGAAGCCAGTTGACCAACGCCACCAGACTAGCTTCAGTATGTGTGAGAACTTGGTTATTCTCACACTACTCTTGGCAGTATTTGCAAGCCTTATAAGCAGACATTGGCCCTATCATTTTTTTTTTTTTTTGGCACCAGGGACTGAACTCAAGGGCACTCGACCACTGAGCCACATCCCCAGCCCTATTTTGTGTTTTATGTAGAGACAGGGTCTCACTGAGTCACTTAGCACCTCGCTGTTGCTGAGGCTGGCTTTGAACTCCCGATCCTCCTGTCTCAGCCTCCCTAGGCCCTATCATTTTGAGTCAGTGAGAAGTTGTTGTTGTTTGGCGGGTGAGTCCCAGGGATTGAACTCAGGGGCACTCGACCACTGAGCCACATCCCCAGCCCTATTTTGTATTTCATTCAGAGATAGGGTCTCACTGAGTTGCTTAGCACCTCACTAAATTGCAGAGGCTGGCTTTGAACTTGCAGTCCTCCTGACTCAGCCTCCTGAGCCACTGAGATTACAGGTATGGGCCACTGTGCCCAGCTAGAAGCCAAGAGTTTTGGTCAATGGTTGGAGACACTGTCCTCAGATATTCAGCTTAAATCTGTGCCCCTTCACCTACCTCTCTAGAAGGAAAAGAGGGCCAACCTTAGCTACCACATCAGATTAATAGAAATTAAGGGGCTGGAGATACAGCTCAGGGGTAAAGTGTGTGCTCAGCACATATCAGACTCTGAGTTCAACCCCAGAACTACCCCTGCCACTCCACACACAAAAGGTCGGGCTTGGTGGTGCCCACCTGTAATCCCAGTGACTCAGGAAATGGAGTCAGGCGGATCACAAGCTTGAAGACTGCCCGGGCAATTTAGCAAAACCTTTTCTCAAAAAAAAAATTTTTTTTTTGGTACTGGAGATAGAACCTAGGGGTATTTGACCACTGAGCCACATCCCCAGACCTTTTTTTATATGTTTTTTAGAGACAAAGTCTCGCTGAGTTGCTTGGGGCCTTGCTAAATTGCTGAGGCTAGCCTCGAACTTGCAATCCTCCTGCCTCGGCCTCCTGAGTCACTGGGATTACAGGCATGGGTCGCTGCGCCTTGCTTCTCTCAAAATTAAAAAAAAGCGGGGGGCAGGGGGCAGGAAATGTAGCTCAGTGGGACATTGCCCCTGGGTTCTATCCCCAGTACCACATAATAAAACGATGATGATGATGATAAACAAAATAACTAGTTATTTGGATGTAACTTCAAACAAGGGAAACATTTACAAGGAACTTCCAGACATAGAACCTATACTTTTGTTCAATAAATAAACAGACATTCAAATATCAAGCAGCTGAGCTTAATTAAGAAAGCACCAATATATACTCAACATGAAAATCCCAAACAAAGATTCATCCTGGCCAAAAGTCCCAAAGCAAAAAGGGGGAAAGGAAGCGGTTCTCATCTTTTCTGCACCTTTCTTACTCTCTGCAGTATTTGTCTTTCCTGAGCTTTATTTACAGCCACGAAGAGTCACAAAAGCTCAGAGCTTGGAAAATCGTACAGTTCCTTCGGTATAAGCACCTCTTGCCCCCACATCTGGCTGGCGGGTAAGCTGGACTAAAGGAAGGGTCAGCCACGGGGAGATGAAAGCCTAATGTCTACAGAACAGGATCATCTAGGATCAAAGCCCAGCTCTGTCATTTACAAGCTATGTGACCTTGACAGGGGCCTAACCTCCCAGAACTTTGGTTTCCTTATCTGTAAATAGAGCAAAGAATACGTACTTCATGAGGCTGTTGAGGGCATTAAATGAGATAAGATAGGAAAAGCGTTTGGCTTCTAGTAAGGATCCAACCAATGTTGCTTTTTCCTTACCTTGTCAAATAGCTTTCCCACACTTGAGATTATTTCTGCTGTCTGCAGCCCTAGCAGCTGAATAACTGTATCAACTGGTACAATCTTTTTTATGGCCCTTGATCTATATAGCCAATGTGTTCTCCTGAAGGGCACCAATTGAATTGCCACTTGCAGTCCAGTTTCACTACACTTTTTTTTTTTTTTTTGGTACTGGGGATTGAACCCACGGGTACTCGACCACTGAGCCACATCCCCAGCCCTATTTTGTTTTATGTAGAGACAGGGTCTCACTGAGTTGCTTAGCGCCTCGCCATTGCTGAGGCTGGCTTTGAACTCGCGATTCTCCTGTCTCAGCCTCCCTAAGTGCTTGGATGACAGGCTTGAGCCACCGCGCCCGGCAGTTTCACACTTTTGCCAGCATGAAATATAATTTTTTCCTGTTTGTTATGAGAAAAAGGAAAGTGCTAGCTAGAAAGTTCTATCATGGTTTTAAGTTGTACTTTTTTGATTAATCGTGGGAGGGAATATGTTCCCATATACATATTTCCTCTTTTCTGATTTATCTATTCATGACCTTGACCCATCTGGGTTAGGGGTATTTTTGCTTATCAATATGTGTGAATTATTTTTTATGACTGTAATATGATTTGATTTAGTTTAGATTTGCAGAAAAGATTTATTCCTAGACTTTGCCTTTTTAGTTTGAAGCTGTTTTATTTGTAGTGATTTTGCTGTGACAATTCTTATTATGATAATGGTTTGGAAGAATTTCCATTTGTTTATTTATTTAGAGGGGCAGGGATAGAACCCAGGGCCTTGAACATACAAAGTATACGCTCTGCCACTGAACTGACCTCCGAGTTCTGGAGAATGTTAAACTATAGAAATCTTTCTATATTGTGATTTTTTTCTTTTTTTTTTTTTTAATATTTATTTTTTAGTTGTAGGTGGACACAATAGCTTTATTTTATTTTTATGTGGTGCTGAGGATCGAACCCAGTGCCTCCCGCGTGCTAGGCAAGCACGCTACCACTGCGCCATAACCCCAGCCCTGTGATTTTTTTCTTTATGATTTATCCTATGGCTTTTTCTCTTTTTTTCGTTTGTTTTTTGTGATGCTGAGGAATGAAACCAGTGGAGCTCCACCACTGAGTCATCCCCCAACCCCTGTGAAAAAATCTTTTTTTTTTTTTTTTTTACCAGGGATTGAACTCAGGGGCACTCGACCACTGAGCCACATCCCCAGCCCTATTTTGTGCTTTATGTAGAGACAGGGCCTCACTAAGTTGCTTAGTGCCTCGCTGTTGCTGAGGCTGGCTTTGAACTCACGATCCTCCTGTCTTAGCCTCCCTAAGTGCAGGGATTACAGGCGTGCGCCACCACGCCCAGCTTGATATCTTTATAATAAGGAAAGACAGAGACAGGGAGAAGGCCTTGTGACACCTGAGGCAGAGACTGGGCTGACCCAGCTGTAGTCAAGGAATGGCAAGGACTGACTGCCAGCACCACCAGAAGCTAAGAGACAGGTCAGAGGGGATTCCATCCAGACTCAGTGAACATGACTGCTGACACCTTGACTTCAGACTTCTAGCCTCCAGAACCGTGACAGAATACGTTTCTGGTGTTTTGAATCAATTCAAATCAAATTCGTGGCCCTGGACACAAATACATCAAGTTAAGGCCAAATTTCTCTATTAAAATTGGAACCAAGGGAGCTGGGATTGTGGCTCAGTGGTAGAGCGCTTGCCTAGCATGTGAGGCACTGGGTTCGATCCTCAGCACCACATAAAAATAAACAAACAAAACAAAGGCATGCTGTCCATCTATAACTACAAACCAATTTTTTTTAAACTTTGCAACCAAGGACAGAAATGACGCTGTGTTGCATGTGGAAGTACCAGGCATGTAGTACTATCTAGCATCTAGAAGAAAGGATAGAAAGTTTTATCTTTATCTTGCAAGTTACACCAAAATGAAGTCCAAATGAATGAAAAAGTTAAATATAAAAAAATGAAGCCATAGGGCCTGAAGGTGTATAGTTCAGTTACAGAATGTGCTCAGCATGCATGAGGGCCTGGGTTCCAACCTCACAACCACAAAAATAAAATAAAACAAAATAAAAACAAAACAAAACAAAAAAACTCTGCTGAGCAAATTAGTGCATACCTATGATCCCAGCAACTCAGGAAGCTGAGACAGGAGGATCACAAGTTGGAGGCCAGCCTCAGCAACTTGGTGAGATCCTCCAACTCAAAATAAAAAATAAAAAGGACTGGGGATATATAGCTCAATGATAAAGCACCCCTGGGTTCATCCTTACTAGCACCAAATTGAAACAAACAACCATAGAGAGAAACATGGGAAAGTTAAAAATATATTTTTTAAGTACAGGGGAAACCTCCATTTGTAAGTACAATAATGAATGTCAGAAGCCATAAAAGAAAAGATTGAGAAATTCCACTACATAAAAGTGAACTTTCTGCATTGTAATAAATACCTTAAACAAAATCAAAGGTCATGTGTCAAACTGGTAAAAAAATTACAATTCAATTTGCAAATGAAGGATTGGTTTATCTAATAGAAAGAGTCTAAAAATCAAAATGAAGACACCAAGAACCCAATGGACAAATAGTCAAAGGATCTGAACAGACAATTCACAGAAAGAAACATTCAAATGAAACAATCCTGTAAAATGATATAAAAGAAGCTACAGGGAGAGACCAGTTCTAATGTACTAGGTTGGAAAAGTCAAACAACATTTACTAACCACTTCGCACGTGTTTTGGGTATATCCTTGACACTGTTATTCTAACAGTGTCTGTTAACACCACAGACACTAGGTGACCTCTTAAGACTCCTTGCAGCCAGGAAAGGTGGTGCACACCTGTAATCCCAGTGCCTGGGGAGGCTGAGGCAAGAGGTTTGCAAGTTTGAGGCCTGCCTCAGAAAATTAGCGAGGACCTAAGCAACTTAGTGAGACCCTTTCCCCCGCCCTCCCCCCAAAAAAGGCTGGGGATATAGCTCAGTGGTAAAGCATCTCTAGGTTCAATCCCTAGTACCAAAAAAAAAAAGTCTTTACAATGCTGAGACTTTGTGACCATCATAATTGCTCATGTCCTTCTCACCTATTAGTATTATCTGAGCATCAAGATATCAGTTGTACATTTTAAAAGGCACAATTGTCTAATGGTTAACTATGTGTAATGGTTAACTGCATAGGCCTGATTCTTGGTTCTGCCACTTGATACCTGATGACATTGTGTAGAATCTTAGGTTTCCTCATCTGTAAAATGGGCATAGCATAGTGCCTACCTCACAAGATACTAATGACAAAGTAGGTTGTCTATGCAAAGCATTTAGCACAGTGCCAGCCACATGGTAAGTCCCGTAGAACTGGTAGCGATTATTATTATCACAAAATGCCTCTGAAGTTTTGACATCTGGATTACCAATCAACCAATGATTCTGAAAAATTCCTGTTTTTCTAGATGTGATAGCCACCATACCCATACTAGGTACTTTAAAAAACAGTCCTATACGTTTGGCTTTATTAGCTCCACTTTGCTAAGAAGAAAACAAGGGATCAGAGAGGTGACGTTACCTGCCTAAGGTCACAGAGCTGGTGAGGGCGGTGGGGCCAAGGTGCAAACTTAAGTCTGCTCAAGTTGTTTCCATGTCAGCCGTTCTTGTCGTCATCTTAGGCCTTTCCCCTTGGGCGTCTGGCTCTGTCTCCAAAATGTACCCGTGGGTTCACTGAGGATGGAAAAATCCAGCCCGGTTCCAGCTGCCAGAGTTCCTGCCCGATGGTGATGCTACCACTTGATAGGCTGATTTATAGAGAAGTCGGGGAACATTCCCCGCACCCCAGTGCCACCCGGAGGTAGGATTCCTAAGGTGGGGAGAGAGAGGCGGGTGGCGGCTCCGCCTCCTGAGAACGAGGTGAGCGCAGCGAGCAGGCGCGGTGGCAGCCGAGGGATGCCAGCGTACACAGTGTCCCGCGGTGCCTGGCCACTCTGGGCCTCTCTGCACGGGCCTCCTGGCTGCGTGCGTGCAGGCTTGTCCCACGGGCCCATCAACGTGTGCAAACGGTGCAGTGACCTATTTCTAAATAGATCTCACTGGGGCCTTGACTTTGAACTCAGGCCAAAGGCCCTAACCTAAAATAGACAAGCCTACTGCCCTGTTATTTTCATGGCTTAAAAAAAAAAAAAAAAAAAATCCTCCAAAGTATTTTTATCTCGAGCCTCGCTTAGAATAGCAACACCTATTTACTTGGAGGGAGGAGATGACAGGGCCAGTGTCAGTGCCCAGTGACTGACTCTTCCGGCCCCGGGTGGATGAGCGCACTTAGATGCCTCCTCCGCATCGCAGGGCCTGGTTGGCTGGGGCCAGGGAACCTGCAGCGGCCCAGCCTTCGCCCCAGCCTCAGTGAGGACGCACGGATCCTGGTGCCTCTGCATCTCACTTTCCAAACCCATCCTGGCTGGGAGACTCTGAGCACAGGCTTTTGCTTTCAGAACAGCTGGTTTAATTTTTATTGATTTATTTTATGCAGTGCCCGGGATGGAACGTAGAGCCTTGGGCATGCTGGGCATGTGCTCCAGCACCGAACCACACCCCCAGCCTCTGTTTGTATTTGTGGGTGAAGGTATCAAGGATTGATCTCAGGGGCACTTGGCCGCTGAGCCACATCCCAAGCCTCTAAATTTTGCATCTTATTTAGAGACAAAGTCTTCCTGAGTTGCTTAGGGCCTCGCCGTTGCTGAGGCTGGCTTTGAACTCGCGATCCTCCTGCCTCAGCCTCCCTACATTTCTCCTATTTATCTCACTGAATTTTTTGGCCTGCCCTATGTATTTGGGTTATTTCCAGACCCATTTTGCAGAAGAGAAGACTGAAACTTAGTTTCAGTAACTTGCCCAAGGTCATGGTTAGGCAGAAGAGGAGCTAGGAAATGTGAACCTAGCTCAGTGGTCCCAGGGTGAACTCTGCATCTTTCTCTCGGAACTGTAGAGATAAATAAAATAAAATAAAATAAATAATACTTATTTTGGGCTTTTTTTTCTTTTTTCTTTCTTTCTTCATTTCTTTTTTCTTTTTTCTTTTTGGTACTGGGGATTGAACTCAGGGGCACTCGACCACTGCGCCACATCCCCAGCCCTATGTTGTGTTTTATGTAGAGACAGGGTCTCACTGAGTTGCTTAGCGCCTCGCCGTAGCTGAGGCTGGCTTTGAACTTGTGATTCTCCAGTCTCACCATAAATGGTCTTATCTCATTTGTATAATAACTATCTGCAGAGAGCACCCCAAAATGTGATTTCTGGAGAGGGTTAGGGAGTGGAAATTCCAGATATTTTTTACTTATGTATAAATTATTTTCTGTCTATTTTATAAGTATGTATTATTATTATTATTAAATATTATTTTATACTTAACATTTACATTGGTAACATTTTTATTTTTTTATTTATTTTTTTTTTAATATTTTTTTTAGTTGTAGATGGACATACTGTCCCCATTTTATTGCTTTGCACGTGGTGCTGAGGATCGAACCCAGGGCCTCACGCATGCGAGGCAAGCGCTCTACCGCTGAGCTACAATCCCAGCCCCAACATTTTTATTATTATAAAACTAAATGCTAGTGGTCTGAGTAGGATACACCTGTAATTCCAGCAAGTAAGGAGGCTGAGGCAGGAGGATCACAAGTTTGAGGCCAGCTTCGGCACCTCAGCCAGCCCCTGGGTCTACCACTGAGCTACAGCCCCAGCCCACTGGCTCTTTTTATTTTTTCTTCTGAGACAGGGTCTCACTAAGTTGCTCAGGGCCTTACCAACTTCCTGAAGCTGCAGTCCTTGAACTTGCAATTCTTCTACCTCAGCCTCCTGAGCCCCTGGGAGTACAGGCGTGTGCGTTGGCACCAGGCAATACCACCACGCTCTGGAGCCTGTTTACCTGGGTTTCAATCCCTGCATTGATACTTCCCGGCTGTGTGACCTTCAGTCACTTGTTGATGATCTCTGTGTCTCTGTGCCTCTCATGCCTCAGCCATAGGATAGAAGCTAATGATAGCAACTACCTCAATGGGTAGGCATGGAGACTAACATATTAAAAGTGCTTAAGAGGTCTCTGGCACACAGGGAGGATCTAGAAGGACTATAGAAGCATTTACCCTCACCAGATGCCTCAGAATAGGACCAGGAAAGAGAAAAAAAGGAAAGGAAAGTCTACTGGGGTCCAGAGAGTGGGTAAAGCAGCCCAGCTGTCACCATGGGGACAGGGACCACCACTACTGGAGACTGTGTAATCGCTGGACGGACAGTCCATGTTTGGGATCCAGTGCTCTTTCTGGAGGAGTAGCAACCCCAGGATTTTCTTGGGAGTCCCTTAAGGTTCAATGGTGGTTCCAGTTGAACAAGAAGACTGGGAGGAGGCTGCAGAGCCCGTGGGCCCCAGCTGCCACCTTGCAGCCTGACTCTCACGGGCCTGGCCTTGACTGACTAGAGGCATGCATGCGACACAGATACCTGCTCTTGGGGGTGGCCTTAACCAACCGGGTGCAGATTGCCTTCTTCATTTTCCTATTGAGGACACTTGGGCACACAGAGGGGTAGTGATTTGCCCAAGGTCACACAGCTCAGTGACTGAGGAAGCCAGGATTCAAACCCAGGAATTTTTCAAGCCTATGTTTCTCTAAGGCTATTTCTGAGTCTACTACTTTCCCTGTCCAGCCTCAACATTCTGAGATCAGTTATTAAGAAGAAACTGTTTTCTAGTCCTTTCTATAATAACTGTGGGCTGTTGAGGCCATCGCTAAGTGAAGTGAGGTTTTCCTCTTCAGAGCGCACAGATGGTTCAGTAAAAGGCACAGGGTCACCGTCTCCCTCGGCCTCTCTGAACCATTTGGCAAAGATTCCTTAGGTGTCTACTCTAGGTTAAGGACCATGCTGTTAGGAAACCTTGAGAGCCCTTGAATCAGAGTGTAAAGGCTGAGTAGAGATGAGTCTGGAAAGAACTAACATATGTGGGAGCCTTACAACCATCCAGATTCTTTTTATCAGTGCCAGAAAGTGAAACCAGGGCCTTGAGTACGCTGGGCAAGTGCTCCACCTCTGAGCCATCACCCCACCCTTTTTTATTCTGAGATAGGGCCTCACTAAATGGCCCAGGCTGGCCTCAAACATTCAATCCTCCTTCCTCAGCCTCTGAATCGCGGCAGGTTACAGATGTGCTCTACCACTCAAGCTTCCTGTGTGATGTTCATGCACAGTTAGGGTTGAGAGCCAAAGCTCTTGCCCAATATCATATATATATATATATATATATATATATATATATATATATACACACACAGAGTAGCATATTTTTCCATAAATACGAAGAAATGATGAAGGAAGGAAATAAAGTACAAGCCCTGGTACTTTCTGAAGATTCCATAATTAAGTCCATGAAATAAACTCATGAGCAGGAAAAGAGGTATACAATTTTACCACGGGCATGGGACAAGGGGTATCACACAAAAAGTGAATACTCAAGTACCCAGTGACATCTAGAAGCATCTGTATCCTCCTCAGGAGGGAAAGGAGGATGTAGACAACTTCGAGGAGGGCAGTGACTTCAGAGAAAGAGGAAGGGGACTTCAGAAGTACAGGCGCTAGACTGATAAAATCTGTGTGGGTGTGATATCAACCTCCTGGCCCTGTGACCGACTTTAACCGGTCTTCTCTTTTTGGGGGTACCAGGGATTGAACCCAGGGGTGCTTAACTACTGAGCCACATCCTCAGCCTTTTTTAATGTTTTATTTTGAGACAAGGTGTGGCTAAGTTGTTTAGGGCCTCACTGACCCTCAAACTTGCAATCCTCCTGCCTCGGCCTCCCAAGCTGCTGAGATTACAGGTGTGCACCCCTGCACCTGGCTCCAGTCTTCTTTCTTGTGATCTATTTAATGGTTCCCTGGCAAGGGAGATTACCAGGGAGGGGATTCATGACAATTTTTTCTTTTTTTTATTTTCCTTCCCCAGTGCTGGGAATGGAAGCAGGGCCTCACGCAGGCTAGGCGAGGGCTCTACCCTGAGCTCCATGCCTCAGTCTCGTCTCCCCTTTCTGAACCGGGAGAGTGTGTGTTCTGATGTCCTGGTTCCTGTCCCATCATGGGTATGGAGTAGGGGCAGAGGATGCGTCTCTTCAGTTTATAGGTCTTTAGAGTTAGAGAAACCGCACCTGAGAGCCTCCTGGATAGCTGGATGAGATGGAGTTCGGGAGAAATTTGACTCCAAGCCTGGGCCTGAGGCTGAAACGGGATAAGACTTTGAGGTTTATGGAAAGTTCATTCTGCATGTGAGAGGGGCCTGGGGGACCAGATAGTAGACTGTGGTGGACACTCTCCAACATGGCTCCCGATGAAGGGAGCCTCCCCTGGTCGATGCCTTGCATGGAGTCCCCTCCCACACTCTCTGGGCTGGCCCTGTGACCTACTTTAACCAACAGAAGGTGCCATCTCAGATCTGGGACTAAGAATTAAATGGCCTTTGTCATATAGGGAACCCTGAGCTGTCACATAAGAAAGATGGTAGCCGGGCGCGGTGGCTCACGCTTGTAATCCCAGCACTTAGGGAGGCTGAGACAGGAGAATCGCGAGTTCAAAGCCAGCCTCAGCAACAGGGAGGTGCTAAGCAACTCAGTGAGACCCTGTCTCTACATAAAAAAAACAAAATAGGGCTGGGGATGCGGCTCAGTGGTCGAGTGCCCCTGAGATCAATCCCCAGTACCAAAAAAAAAAAAAAGATGGTGATACAGTGCTGGGAAGACCACATGGAACAGCCTTGGGGACAGTGAGAGGCCCTGAGGCTGTTTGAAAAGAGACTTTCGACCTCCCACTCAGGCTGAACCCAGATGTCGACCCATCCCCTCCAAACTGCCAGACCTGAGAGCACCACCTTGGATATTCCAGCACAGACAAAGAAAGGCCACCCCCAGGTGACATGCAGAGCGGGGCTGACCCCAGATGACCCCATCCAACCTCCCAAGTCCGGGGAGAGAAGGAAAAGTTGGTGCGTTTAAGCCACTAGGTTGTGGGGTAGTTTGTGATGGGATGATAAATAACCTAAACACCACCGGTCGGTCAAGCCCAACCAGAAACTAAAGAACAAGGAAGCTTGGGGCTGGGATTGTAGCTCAGCGGTAGAGCGCTTGCCTCGCATGCGTGAGGCCCTGGGTTCGATCCTCAGCACCACATACAAAGCAATAAAATAAAGACATTGTGTCCATCTACAACTAAAAAAAATTTAAAAAAAAAAAAAAAGAACAAGGAAGCCCCCTGTGGGTGTCCCAGTGAGCGCCTGGGGAGACAGTGACCGGGGTGTCCTGATGTGTCATGATGGAGAAGGGTGAATTCGGAGCTGGGAGGTGAACGGAGGATGTGGAATGGGAAGAAAGGAATTTCTGGGTTCCTGGTGTTCAGAGCTGGAAGGGTTCACTGCGAGACATTTACTGCAGCAGAAAATGCTGGACGATGCTCAGGTCTTGAAAGGAGCAGCATGATTTCCATTTTGGAGAGATCCAGGCTGAGAAGCCATAGGTTATTTGTATGGCAGCGGCAAAGGGGAGGGAGGTCAGTGAAGGAAAAAGGCCTGTGTGAACAGGGTCACTGAGCTGGGTGTCGGTAGCACATGCCTGGGATGAACTCTGGAGGCTGAGAAAGGAGGATCACAAGTTGGAGACCAGACCGGGCAATTGAGCAAAAAGCCCTGTTCAAAATTTAAAAAATGTGAAGGGCTGGGGATATATAGATCGATGGTAGTGTATCCCTGGGTGGTTCGATCCCCGGTACCAAAACAAAACAAAACAAAACAAAAAAAGCTGTAGCTGTGGGTGAGAATTTACCCAGAGAGAAACCCCCGGATTGAGATGAGAAGATAGCCAAGGACTTGATCTCTGAGGCTGCCCCACCATTTAAGGGGAAAACCCATGAAAACAAACAAACAAACAAAAAAAGGAGCTCAACTTTATTTAGCATCAAGGAAATGCAAATTAAAACCACCATGATGGCTGGGAGGTTAGCTCAGTGGTCAAGCACGAGCTTAGCCTGATGAGGCTCTGGGATCCTCCATCCCTGGCACCAAATAAAAACACAAAAAACTGTTAGGAGGTTTTATGTCATAACCACCAGATTGGCTGAAAATCATCACAATCATTAAAAAAATAATAATACCACGTTTTGGAAAAGATGTTGAGCAACTGGAACTCTTGTATGTTGGTACCAGGAATGCAAACTGGTGCGACTATCTTGGGAACAGTTTGACATTGACCAACGTGGTTGTAGATGTGCCTCGTGGGTCACACTCTGAGGAGGAGGTTTGTCAGGCAAAAGATTGATTGGGGAGTGCTCTGAGGAACACCTACGAAGACTTAGGAAACTGAATTTCACACAGGGAGAGCTATCACAGAGACCTCAGTCCTGGCATCTGGAACCAGGATTGCCCTTCAAGAGTTGTCCTGAATTAACAGAAGGGTAACATGCCTTTGTAGTCCTATGTTGGCCAGTCACTGATGGGGGCTTCCTCTAACAATGGGTTGTAAACTGGGCATGGTGGTGCACGCCTGTAATCCCAGCATCTTGGGAGGCTGAGGCAGGAGGATCGCAAGTTGGGGGCCAGCCTCAGCAATTTAGCGAGGCCCTAAGCAACTCAGTGAGACCTTGTCTCTAAATAAAATATAAAAAGGGCTGGGGACGGGCTGGGATTGTAGCTCAGTGGTAGAGCGCTTGTCTCGTATACGCGCAACACTGGGTTCGATCCTCAGCACCACATAAAAATAAACAAATAAAGATATTGTGTCCATCTACAGCTAAAAAAAAATTTAAAAAAAAAAAAGGGCTGGGGATGTGGCTCAGTGGTTAAGTGGCCCTGGGTTCAATCCTCAGTAGTAAAAACAAAACAAAACAAACAACAACAAAAACAAGTTGTAACCTCTTCCAATAAAGGGCTTGGTTCTCAGCACCTGAAGAACAACAGTTTGGTCGTCAGGGGGAACCTAGGCGACACACTATAGCATCCACTACAGTACTGCACCAGGCAAAATCCACTGCACCGCGCTCCCTCTGAAAAAGCTCCTCTAGGATGCTAATGATCCTTTTTCTCGTTTTGTTTTGGTGCTCGGGATGGAGCCCAGGGCCTGATGTATGTGAGGCCCCCATCCTGAACCCCATGAGTCATTTCTTTTTCTGGGGAAACCTCAGAGAGTTAGTGGCAATGAACTGCAGCTCTCACACTACTGCTGGACGCATGTTACCCTGACCATCACCCTCTCCCTCCTCCACTAGCTGTTCCAGACCACCTTCAGTAGGCATCTTGGCCGCTATAGGTGGTTTACCTAAGGAGATGCTCCTGAGAAGTTGGAGATCCTGGTTGCCATGTTTGTCTTGGGGCGCAGCCGCCACATCTATCCATGTATCAGCAAAATCAGTCATAGGAGGGCTGGGGGTGTGGCTCAGTGGTAGAGCGCTTGCCTAGCATGTGTGAGGCACTCAGTTTGATTCTCAGCACCGCATATTAATAAATTAATTCAATAAAGGTCTATTAACAACCAAAAAATTAAAAAAAAAAATCAGTCATGGGAGAACCAAGAAGGGCTCCAATGGATCAGATGGAGTATCAAAAGTATTCATCCCTAGCCGGGCTAGGTGGCGCGCGCCTGTCATCCCAGCACTTTGGGAGGCTGAGGCAGGAAGATTGTGAGTTCAAGGCCAGCCTCAGGAATGGTGAGGCGCTAAGCAACTCAGTGAGACCCTGTCTCTACATAAAACACAAAATAGGGCTGGGGATGTGGCTCAGTGGTCGAGTGCCCCTGAGTTCAATCCCCAGCACAAAATAAAAAAAGTATTCATCCCTGTGACCGCAGTTCTACGTCCTGCCTGATGGTCATGGCCAGTTTAACCTGCCAGGATGGGGACTCCTTTTATTCCCCTGCCGGTTCCTTGGCACAAGGAGCCTAAAGTGATGAGGTTGCAACTCCTGCTTAAAGTTCAAAGGCATTCTGGTGTGTTCCCTAGTGGAAGCATCATCCCCTTCTGGGATGGAGGGACCTCTGGACCTACAGAGCCTGGAACTGTGGGGATGCGAAGCCCAATTCTTCCAGCGGCTCCCTGGCAGGGGAAGCCAGTCACACTGCCACCCTTTAATTGCCAGATCCGATTCTTCTGCATGAACAGGTGGACGCCACCTGTTGATGGGTGTTTAGGGTGAGAACACTTTACCCTGGAAGATGGTGCTCACTACCTCAGAATATTATTTCCAAGTCGCTAGCTCTGCTGCATCCCTTTTCTCTAGCTAACGTGATTTTTTTTTTTAATTTTTAGGGTTACCACTTTTTTTTCTCATTTGGTACAGGAGATTAATCCCAAGGGTGCTTTATTACTCAGCTACATGCCCATTTTTTAAATAATTTTGAAACAGGGTCTCACTAAGTTGCTTAGGGCCTCACTAAGTTGCTGAGGCTGGCCTCCAATGGGCGATCCTCCTGCTTCAGTCTCCTAAGACATTGGGATTCCAGTTGTGAGCCTCCCACCCTGCTTACCAGCAGTTTTTGTTTTTTTTTGTTTTTTTTGGTACCGGCGATTGAACTCAGGGGCACTCGACCACTAAGCCACATCCCCAGCACTATTTTGTGTTTTATGTAGAGACAGAGTCTCACTGAGTTGCTTAGCGCCTCGCTGTTGCTGAGGCTGGCTTTGAACTCACGATCCTCCTGCCTTAGCCTCCCAAAGTGCTAGGATTACAGGCGTGAGCCACCACGCCCAGCTTCACATAGAAATTTATGGAGGAAGAATTCTGAGCCTCACTCTGCAGAGGAAACCGAAGCTCACAGTTCCAAAAATATCAACTGTAAAACCTGCTTTGTCAAATCTCCTTGACTCATGAGGTTTTGCACTTAACCACTAAGCTACCCAGCTGATGATGGTAATTAGAGTTAATTTAGGAAAGTGAAAAACAAGATCTGACTCAGCTGCTACATGTCCACACACATATATCACACTTTTTGTTAGAAGGTTTATCACCAAACTCTAATTTTGGAATCAAAAAGGGCCAATTCTGCATAATTTTTGTTGTTGCTGTTTTTCGGTGCTGGGAGTGAACTCAGGACACAACTCCACAACTCCAGACCTACCTAATTTCTTAAAAGTGAGCAATTAGATCTGGGCGCGGTGGCTCACGCCTATTCTCCCAGCACTTAGGGAGGCTGAGACAGGAGGATCGTGAGTTCAAAGCCAGCCTCAGCAACAGTGAGGCACTAAGCAACTCAGTGAGACCCTGTCTCTACATAAAACACAAAATAGGGCTGGGGATGTGGCTCAGTGGTCGACTGCCCCTGAGTTCAATCCCTGGTACCCCACCCCCAAAAGTGAGCAATTAGGGCTGGGGATATAGCTCATGCATGCAGGAGGCCCTGGGTTCAATCCCCAGCACCATAAAGACAAAAGAGCAGGAAATCAAACTCAACAGAGAAAGCAGCATTAGATTTTTATCCCTGGCAGTGTTTGGACGTACTTTATTTCCTAAGCTATATGCCAGGATGTTTCCTGATTTGATTTTTCCAGAATGATAATGGGAAAAAAAGAAAAAAACAGGAAAAAGTTGCCACCCGAAATTAAAACATTCCCTTCCATACGGAACACAGCAGCTGAGAACCAGCCCAGATGAACCTCGAGCAAACAATGGAAAGAAGCAAGCCAAGGAGCAGCCACTCCCCTGTGCTCTCAGGCAAGCCATCTACCTGGTGGGTCCCATGAGAATTAGAACAGTATCTACTCCATGGGGATGGATGTCTCCCTCACCACCTCGCCCTTAAAAAACCCGGCACAAAATATCATTCAAGGAGTGTAGGCTGAATGGATGAATGAATTAATGATCTGAAAGATGAAATGATAGCGAGGCCCTAAGCAACTTTAGCAAGACCCTCTCTCAAAATAAAAAGTAATGGCACACACCTGTAATCCCAGTGGCTCAGGAGGCTGAGGCAGGAGGATTGCAAGGACAAGGTCAGCCTCCGCAATTTATCAAGGCCCTGTCTCTGAATAAAAAAGGGCTGAGCGGGCGCGGTGGCTCACGCTTGTAATCCCAGCACTTAGGGAGGCTGAGACAGGAGAATCGCCAGTTCAAAGCCAGCCTCAGCAATGGTGAGGCACTAAGCAACTCAGTGAGACCCTGTCTCTACATAAAACACAAAATAGGGCTGGGGATGTGGCTCAGGGGTCGAGTGCCCCTGAGTTCAATCCCCGGTACCAAAAAAAAAAAAAAAAAGGGCTGAGGATGTGACTCAGTGGTTAAATACCCCTGGGTTTAATCTCTAGTATCAAGAAGAAAAAGAAAAACTCTATGGTTGCTATCTGACTATGTATTATACATATATATTTCATTTTTAAAAATTTTGTAGTACTGGGGATTAAACCCAGAGGCTCTCTACCACTGAACTATATCTCCAGCCCTTTTTATTTTTATTTATTTATTTATTTATATTTTTTTAGTTGTAGGTGGACACATTATCTTTATTGATTTATTTTTATGTGGTACTGAGGATCGAACCCAGTGCCTCACGCATGCGAGGCAAGCGCTCTACCACTGAGTCACAATCCCAGCCTCCCCTTTTTTATTTTGACACAGGGTCTCACTAAATTTCCCAGGCTGGCCCAGAACTTGAGATCCTCCTGACTTGGCCTCCTGATTTGCTGAGATTATAGGCATGTACCTCCAGCGTTTATAGAAATCTTTTTTTTTTTTTTCATTCCTCAGGATGGAACCTAGGGCCTCACACGTGCTAGGTAAGCACTACAGCTTACACCCTCAGCCTCAAAATATATGCGTGGGATTGAAAAAGCACACATGCCTTTTGACCCAACAATTCCATTTCTGGAACTGGGAACTTAATCCCAATAATTTTAATAATTAAGTGAATAAAGTAATAATGATGATAATCTTAGTTATTCACATAATTAGTAATTAAGGACACACCAGTAATTTAACTACATGAATGCTCCTGGAAGGGGCTGGGATTGTAGCTCAGTGGTAGAGCGCTTGCCTCGCATGCGTGAGGCCCTGGGTTCGATCCTCAGCACCACATACAAAGCAATAAAATAAAGACATTGTGTCCATCTACAACTAAAAAAAAAAAAAAAAAGAGAATGCTCCTGGAAAAACAATTTAAATATCCATCATGTTTTGGGTGAGAAATCTATGTAACACAGAAAGATATTAAGGGTATACACTAGCCGGGCGCGGTGGCTCAAGCCTATAATCCCAGCACTTAGGGAGGCTGAGACAGGAGAATCGCAAGTTCAAAAGCCAGCCTCAGTAATGGCGAGGCGCTAAGCAACTCAGTGAGACCCTGTCTCTACATAAAATACAAAATAGGGCTGGGGATGTGGCTCAGTGGTCGAGTGCCCCTGAGTTCAATCCCCAGTACCAAAAAAAAAAAAACAAAAAAACAAGGGTATACACTAAGGTAGTGATCTTCAGAGTGTAGCCAGCAGATCAGCTGCATCAGTGTTACCTGGGAATTTGTTTAAAAATGTAAATTATTGAATAGTAATACAGTTCAGTGGGAGAGCATTCTTAGCAGGCATGAGGTCCAGGTTTAATCTCCAGTACCAAAAAAAGAAGATAAAAATGCTTCATTCTGATGTTTAGCCACATTCTGATGTTTAGCCAAGTTCAAGGACTACCCTAAGGTGTTGCTACAGATTATTTCCTTATAGGTGGTGGTGTGGAGTGTTTAATATTATATTTTCTGACTTTCCTTAACTAAGCATACTTTGCCAACTGACACAATACTCAGCACAGTGTCAACATTTATTGAACACCTGGCACATTGTACACTACTAGAATTATTATGTATCAATTTAAATTTTTTTTGTATCCCAAGGGGTGCTTTAACACCGCACTATATCCCAAGCCCTATTTATTTTTATTTTGAGGCAGGGTCTCGCTGAGTTGCTTAGGGCCTTGCTAAGTTGCTGAGGCTGGCCTCAAATTTGTGATCCTTCTGCCTCAGCCTCCCATGTTGATGGGAATACAGGTGTGTACCACCATGCTCAGATCATTTTTTTAGTTTAAACATAATCAAAAAAAAAAATTTTTTTTTTTTTTTTTTGGTACTAGAGATTGAACTCAGGGGCACTCGACCACTGAGCCACATCCTCAGCCCTGTTTTGTGTTTTATGTAGAGACAGGGTCTCACTGAGTTGCTTAGCGCCTCGCCGTTGCTGAGGCTGGCTTTGAACTCGCGATCCTCCTGTCTCAGCCTCCCAAAGTGCTGGGATTACAGGCGTGTGCCACCATGCCTGTCTGGAAGAGATCATGTTAATAACATTTTTTGGTTTGTTTTTGGTGGTGCTGGAGATTAAATCCAGGACCTCATGGGTACTAGGCAAGCACTCTCCCCCTGAGCAATACCTCCAGCCCCTCACCTCTGTATTCTTCACGCACTCATTACTATCACCCCATGGGCCTCAAATTCACCTACTTAGAACCTTCAGTTTTGTCCATAATCCTGGAAACTTCCACAGCGTCCTAAATCGTTTATTTTTTGTACTGCAGTGCTGGGGATGGAACCCAGGGCCTCGGGCATCTCAGGCAAGTGCTTTACCACTGAGCTATCCTAAAGCAGCCTTGCTCGCCTCATTCATTCATTCCTCCCTTCATTCATACTGGGGATTGAACCCAGGGGCGCGTCACCACTGAACTACATGTCCAGTCCTTTTTATTTTTTATTTTGAGACACAGTCTCCCTAAGTTACCTAGGCTGGCCTTGAACTTGAAATCTTCTTGCCTCAGCCTCCCAAAGACAACACATCCTAAATTTTAAAAGACTTCTCTTTTTTTTTGGTAACTTGATGTCTAGGAATGGAGGCAAAATTCCTCTCCATTCCTTAATTTCCTCCAGTTCTGAAGGAAACTGCAGGATGTTTGGAGTATTACAAAAAGAATCCTCCATGCCGAGTGTGGTGGCACACGCCTGTAATCCCAGCACTTTGGGAGGCTGAGACAGGAGGATCGCGAGTTCAAAGCCAGCCTCAGCAAAGGCGAGGCGCTAAGCAACTCAGTGAGACCCTGTCTCTACATAACACACAAAATAGGGCTGGGGATGTGGCTCCGTGGTCGAGGGCCCCTGAGTTCAATCCTCGGTAGAAAAAAAAAAAAAGCCTCCACTGAGGCCCGAAGGTGTCACATCTAACTTAGGTAAGGGATGCAAGCTCTGAGTGGTACAGCCCCCCAGCTCTCTATAGAGCTGACCTCACACTGGGAAAAGAGCTCTACTTTCCATATGAAAGGCCAGGAATGCTGCAGACCCAACAGGGACAACAGAGGTCAACCCTCAGCCCACCTGGCTGCCCCTGGAGCCAGAGTCCATCAGTTGACTCTCAGCGTTTCCTCCTCAATGTTTTAGTTCGTTGCTAGGAAACCTCCTTTTCGCGACTGCTCCCTGTTTAGCGCCCTCTTGTGTCCCTGCGCAGTAATAGCACCTCCAGTTGAGCCCAGAGCAAGTATCTATTTCCTTGGCTTTTTACTCGCTCATTAGGTTATTTAATGCATAACTTGAGTCGTTTTGTTGTGGCATATACTATGCAGAAAACTATCGAGGAGGTACTCAACAGTTTGAAAAATAGCTATAAAGCGAATCCTTTCAAAACCACCACACATGTAAAGAAATAGATCCTTGCCAGTACTTTAGATACCTGGCTTTCTGAACTGCACTCTTGTATCTTCAGGTGGATACCTTTATTACTTTCCTTTATAGTTTTATTACCTGTATGGGTGCCCTTAAACAAGATAACTTTGGCTTTGTCCGTTTGGGAACTTTATATAAATAAAACCATATAGCTGGACTCAATGCAGATGCGGTTTATCAATCTTCGTTGCTGTATGATATTTCAGTATATGATCACATCACCATTTGGGTTATTTCCAGGTTGGGGCTACTTTGGACATGATGGGGATATGGGGTAGCTCATTGTCATTTTATATTTCTGTGGAACTGAGGATTGAACCCAGGGGTACTCGACCACTGAGCCACATCCCCAGTCCATTTTTATGTTTCATTTTGAGACAGGGTCTCATTAAGTTGCTGAGACTGGCCTCAAACTTGTGGTCCTCCTCCCTCAGCCTCCTGAGTTGCTGGGAATATAGGCACCTTCCCCACCGCCATCATTTCTCCCTAGAATAAATGAGATCAAGCACGTTTCCATATGTTTGTTCACCAGTTGGATTTTCTCTCATCTGAAATGCCTATTAAAAGTGTTTTGAGCTGGGCATGGTGGCTCAAGCCTGTAATCCCAGCACTTAGGGAGGCTGAGACAGGAGGATCGTGAGTTCAAAGCCAGCCTCAGCGAAGGCGAGGTGCTAAGCAACTCAGTGAGACCCTGTCTCTACATAAAACACAAAATAGGGCTGGGGATGTGGCTCAGTGGTCAAGTGCCCCTGAGTTCAATCCCCGGTACCAAAAAAAAAAAAAAAAGTGTTTTGTCTGGCTGGGCATGGTGGCGCATGCCTATAATCCCAGCAGCTTGGGGAGGCTGAGGCAAGAGGATGGCAAGTTCAAAGCCAGCCTCAGCAACTTAGCGAGACCTTGTCTCTAAATAATAAATAAATAAAAAGGGCTGAGGATATGGCTCATTGGTTAAATGCCTTTGGGTTCAATCCCTACAACCAGGGTGAGGTGGCACTTGAATGTAATCCCAGCTACTCAGGAGACCTTCCTGAAGCTTAAATTTTGGTCAGGGGAGATAAAGTGTGAATAACATAAGTAAAACCTTTTTTTTTTTTAAATCACTTTTCCAGTCTCTAGTATTGTATTATTAGCCGCAAACAAACAAAACACTAAAAAGCCAGGCATGGTGGTTCTTTAACCCTGAGTTACATCACCAGCCCTTTTAATTTTTTTTATTTTAAAACAATTTTAAAATTTTTGGTACCAGGGATTGAACTCAGGGGCACTCGACCACTGAGCCACATCCCCAGCCCTATTTTGTAGTTTTATGTAGAGACAGGGTCTCACTGAGTTGCTTAGCGCCTTCTCCGTTGCTGAGGCTGCCTTTGATCTCGAGATCCTCCTGCCTCAGCCTCCAAGTCACTGGAAATACAGGCATGTGCCACCACACCCTACAAACTTAAAGATCTTATCTGGCCCAGAAGTTTTGAAACTTCAATCCAAGATTGTTTTGGCAGATACTGGGGCAAACCCATCAAGGCAGGAGCATGTGGCAGAGAAGAAACACTCACCTCATTGCCAATAACAGAAAAGGGTTCCCACTATTCTAAGGCCACGCCCCCAGTGATCTGAGGACCTCCCCCAAAGCCCCGCCTCTTAAAGGGTCCATTTCCCAAATTACAGCATACACCAGTCCTCACCCCAATTTACACTGTGTATGGCTCCACCACACAGGATGTCTT
>CM053416.1:3513089-3544405 GCA_028644305.1 Xerus rutilus | reverse complement strand
TACAGGCTTGCGCCACCGCGCCCGGCTCCATGTGAAGGTTTTATTGGTGGTGGTTGTTGCATATTTATGAAGCTGCCCATGTTTTCTAGGAGGTTTTGCCAGTGACCTTCACACTGACCTTCAAAGTGGTCAGGGAGCAAACAGCAGCAGAAGGAACTTTTTAAAAAATTTCGATTGTGACTCTGCAGCCCTGGGGAAGCGCAGGTGGCCAGTCCAGCCACTGTCCCTCCGGGTGTGTGTGTGTGTGTGCAAGCTCACACGTGCACGTGTGGTTTCTGGCGCGCGGGGGCTTACCCAGCCCAAAGTAGATGCCCACGGTCTCCAGAGAGGCGAAGGTGAGCAGGCCAACCCCGAGGGACATGAACCAGTCTGGAGGGTGGCAAAGGAGAGCGTGGTCAGCCTGCAGGTCTGGATGACCTGTCCTCCCCACCGCCCCAGTGACCCTCTCCCAGTTTCCCAAGGGCTCTTACCAGCGTAGTAATGATAGCTCACCAACAGGGCCCCCAGAGCAAAGCAGAGGAGAACAAAATGGAAGAACTCATCTGTAAAGGAAAAGCCACGGGGTTACAGCCTCCCTCCTGCTTCCTCCTTCCCTCCCCTCCTTTTTTTTTTTTTTGGTACTGGGGATTGAACTCAGGGGCACTCGACCACTGAGCCACATCCCCAGCCCTATTTTGTGTTTTATGTAGAGACGGGGTCTCACTGACTTGCTTAGTGCCTCGCCGTTGCTGAGGCTGGCTTTGAACTCATGATCCTCCTGTCTCAGCCTCCCTAAGTGCTGGGATGACAGGCATGCGCCACCATGCCCAGCCTCCCTTTTTATGTGGTGCTAGGGACCCAGGGTCTTTGTGCTCTGCTGCTTCCTTCCCTGATTGTTTTGTTTTGATTGTTTGTGATTGACATGGGTCTCCCTATGTTGCCCAGGCTGTTCTCAGATTCCTGTACTCAAGCAATCCTCCTGCCTCAGCCTCCTGAGTTGCTAGGACTGCAGGTGGGGGCTGTGGCCAGCTCTTCTTTTTTTTTTTTTTCCTCCTGGTATTGGAGATAGAGCCCAGGGCTGTTCTACCACTGACTTATATCCCCAACCCTATTTATTTTGTACAGACAGAGTCTTGCTAAGTGGCTGAGTCTGACCATGAACTTACGATCTTCCTGCCTCAGCCTCCCGGGTAGCTATGAGCACACACCTGTACCACCGCGCCTGGCTCTGTTTTTGAAATGACAAAGTCTCTGTTCAAAGATAAGTATTCAGAGACACTACTCCTGCTCCTGATCACCCAGACTAAAACAGCACCCCAAGATGCCTCTTTCCAGTGCTGCCTTCCTCTGTTATTTTATTTATTTATTTATTTATTTATTTGGTACTGGGGATTGAACTCAGGGGCACTCGACTACTGAGCCACATCCCCAGCCCTATTTTGTGTTTTGTGTAGAGACAGGGTCTCACTGAGTTGCTTGCTTAGTGCCTCGCCATTGCTGAGGCTGGCTTTGAACTCGCGATCCTCCTATCTCAGCCTCCCTAAGTGCTGGGATTACAGGCGTGCACCACCGCGCCCGGCTCCTCTGTTACTTTAAAAACACACATCGCCATTCACTTGTATTTTTATTTTCTGAGTGTATTCTGCTCCCATCCTTCCTTCCCAGCCTGCTCTGTGTTGGCTCCATGGTGGGTTGGATTTTGGTCTAGTTCTCTGACCAGCCTCCACCAACTACAGCGACACTGCACACAGAGGTGTTCCATGCTTCATTTGTTCAATGAATGTTAAAAACAAGGGAAGAAAGTGCATGCCTGGCATTCCAGCGGCTCGGGAGGCTGAGGCAGGAGGATCGTGAGTTCAAAGCCAGCCTCAGCAACGGCGAGGCGCTAAGCAACTCAGTGAGACCCTGTCTCTACATAAAACACAAAATAGGGCTGGGGAGGTGACTCAGTGGTCGAGTGCCCCTGAGTTCAATCCCTGGTACCAAAAAAAACAAAAGAGGCTGAAGCAGGAGATCACAAGTTCGAGCCCAGTCTCAGCAATTTAGTGAAACTCTGTCTCAAAATAAAAAAATAAATCAAAGCTACACTGAGATTACATCTCACCCCAGTCAGAATGGGAATTACCAAGAATATAAGCAAAAATAAATGTTAGTGAGAATACAGGGAAAGAGGTTCACTTACACATTGCTGGTAGGACTGCAAATTGGAGCAACCACTATGGACAGAAGTATGGATGTTCCTCAGAAAACTTAAAACGAAACCACCATTTGACCCTATTATCCCACTCCTTTGTTTATACCCAAAGGCCTTAAAATCAGCATACTACAATAACTTAGTCACTTCAAATGTTTATAGCAGCTTAATTCACAATAGCCAAGCTATGGAGTCAAACTAGATGCCCTTCAACAGATGAATGGATAAAGAAAATGGTATGTATACACAACAGAATATTACTCGGCCATGAAGAATGAAATTATGGCATTTGCCAGTAAATGGATGGAACTGGGGAATATCATGCTAAGTGAAATAAACCAATCCCAAAAAACAAAGACAAAAAAAAAATAATAATAAAAAATAAAAAAATAAAAAGGGCAAAGGATGTAGTGGAGTAGTAAAAAGCCCCTGGGTTCAATCCTCAGTACCAAAAACACAAACAATAACAACAAAACAAATGCGCACGTTTAAAGTTGTAAAGGCAACAGAGATGTGAGGAACCGCTGGCAGGCAGGGCCTAAAACTCAGGGGTGGTCTGTAAAAGAGGCCTCTGCACTTTGCCAGGCACCGTGGGGGTCACCAGGAGAGAGAACACAATTTTCCTGCTTTCTCAGGAGCCTCAACAAGGGAGATGCAAAAAAAGACTTTTTAAAGGAAGGATTGGGAGTGTGGCTCAGTGATAGAGTGCTTGCCTAGCATGTGTGAGGCCCAGGATTCCATGCTCAGCAGCACAAAAAGGACAAAAAGAAAAAAAAAATTAAAAAGAAAGAATAATCCAGCACTTAGGGAGGCTGAGGCAGGAGGATGGCGAGGTCAAAGCCAGCCTCAGCAAAAGCGAGGCGCTAAGCAACTCAGTGAGACCCTGTCTCTACATAAAACACAAAATAGGGCTGGGGATGTGGCTCAGTGGTCGAGTGCCCCTGAGTTCAATCCCTGGTACCCCCCCCCCTCAAAAAAAGAAAGAATAATCCAGAGACACAGTTCCCTAGACCAAGGCCAGCTCCCTGAGTGGGTGCCAAGGCTGCAGGAAATGTCCAGCACAGACTCTGCTGTGCTCTGAGGCTTTGGACAACTGTCGTGACCTCTCTGAGCCTCCGTGTTCTTACTGATAAAACAACTGTGAAGGTCACTGAGGGGCTGGGATGGGAAAGTGCTTTGTAAATGATACAAGACAGCGTGGGGTTGCAAATCACTGCTATTGAAGGCATTTTTCAAAGCAAGGAAAAGAAAGGTGAGGAGGGCAAAATGGTTTGTTCCTAGGGAAAAATCAAAATGAATATTTCTACAATATTCTTGGCTCAGATGTCAGTTACGCTTTAGGAAAAAAAGTACATTATGCAGAACCAGACACAGTGTGAGAAGAAAGCATCAGCTTAGGTCTCTCCTGAGACAGAAAACCTGGCAGTGAGGGGGATGGGCAAATGTGTTTTCCCCCTTTCTTCCTCGCTTGATTTCTCAGCAATGCAAAATTAATTCCCAACACAGAATTTCTCCCTGAATCTATTTTCTCATGAAAAACTATTTGGAAAATATAAGTCCTGGAGTTGGAATTATAGGTCAATGTAAAGCATGAATGTGTCATGGATAGAACTACTTAGTTAGAAAGAATAAAAAATCAGAAGCCTGTCAGTTGAAGACAGTAAGTCAAGCACACAACACTCAGGACGTGGGACGTTAGGCTTTTTTTTTTTTGGTACTGGGGATTGAACTCAGGGGCACTCGACCACTGAGCCACATCCCCAGCCCTATTTTGTGTTTTATGGAGAGACAGGGTCTCACTGAGTTGCTTAGTGCCTCGCCGTTGCTGAGGCTGGCTTTGAACTCGCGATCCTCCTGCCTCAGCCTCCCAAGGTGCTGGGATTACAGGTGTGTGCCACCGTGCCTGGCTACTTTAGGACATTTTATTTTTTTTATTTTTTTATTTTTATTTTTTTAAAAATTTTTTCTTAGTTGTAGATGGACACAATGTCTTTATTTTATTGCTTTGTATGTGGTGCTGAGGATCGAACCCAGGGCCTCACGCTTGCGAGGCAAGCGCTCTACCACTGAGCCACAATCCCAGCCCACTTTAAGACATTTTAAAGGTGCCATAAAATCTAGATGTCAGGCTGGGGATGTAGCTCAGTGGTAAAGCACTTGCCCAGCATGCATGAGTCCTGGATTTAATCTCCAGTACCACAAAGAAACAAACAAACAAAAATTTAAATGTCACTGTCACCAGGGCAGCCCAGGAGGACCTGATGGAAAAATGAGAGTTTGAGCTAAACAGACTCAGTGTAGTGGGGGGCTTGGCCAACAGCATGGGGGTGGGATGCTGTTGGGACCTAGGGATGCTTGGCAGGCTGAGAAGATGAGGCCAGAATCAGGACGTGGAGGTTATGTTCAAGCCAGGAGTGACCTCAGTGGGTTTTTCTGGCTTCAGTCATCCCCACGCCACCTTTGTGATTTTCTGCCATTTCTAGGGAGCATTGCTTACCATGTTCCCCAATGTCATGCTAACCAAGGACCGTCTGAGCTAATATTTACTTAACATTTTCTTGAAGTAGATTCCTTTTTCCTTAAACAGAGTTGTTTAAAAAGGAAGCTTTAGGGCTGGGATTGTAGCTCAGCGGTAGAGCGCTTGCCTCGCATGCGTGAGGCCCTGGGTTCGATCCTCAGCACCACATACAAAGCAATAAAATAAAGACATTGTGTCCATCTACAACTAAAAAAAAAAGGAAGCTTTATGTCACAACTGGGATCTGGTTTTAAAAGTCAACACAAGACAAACCAAACAATCCCCTTGGTCCTTAGAGGCCTGTGTGCTCTGGGTCTGCATGGCAATGAGCGAGGGTCAGGGTTAGTCAAAGGCATGAGGGCTTTAACTAGACTGTGCTCCAATAAAGAGTGACAAAGGAGGGGCTGGGATTATGGCGCAGTGGTAGCGTGCTCGCCTAGCACGCATAAGGCACTGGGTTCGATCCTCAGCATCACATAAGAATGAAATAAAGACATTCTGTCACCTACAACTAAAAAATAAACATTAAAAAAAAAAAAAAAGAGAGTGACAAAGGAGATGTATTTCTTCCTCTGGGGCATAACATGCTCCAAAGTAATTTTGGGCACAGCCTGCAATTTGAAGAATCTCAGTTTCAGTCCAACGAGCCTTGGTTTAGTCTGGGGAAATTGCCCAGCATGCCCTGGATCATCTGCTGGACAGAGACAGAGCAAGGGGCTTCTGGGTCTTCTGCTCCCTGAGAAAGGTGGAGCTTTTACAACACCTCAAGATGTTTCTAGAGCCGGGCGCGGTGGCTCAAGCCTGTAATCCCAGCACTTAGGGAGGTTGAGACAGGAGAATCGCGAGTTCAAAGCCAGCCTCAGCAATGGCGAGGCGCTAAGCAACTCAGTGAGACCCTGTCTCTACATAAAACACAAAATAGGGCTGGGGATGTGGCTCAGTGGTCGAGCACCCCTGAGTTCAATCCCCAGTACCAAAAAAAAAAAAAAAAAAGATGTTTCTAGAAGTGCCATTGATTTCATCAAAAACCACAGTCTCAGTGACTCAGGAGGCTGAGGCAGGAGGATTGCAAATTCAAGGCCAGGCTTACCAACTTAGCGAGGCCCTAAGCAACTTAGTGAGACCCTGTCTCTGAATAAAAAACCAAAAGGGCTGGAGATGTGGCTCAGTGGTTAAGTGCCCCTGGGTTCAATCCCCAGTACCAAATCAAAACCAAAACCAAACAAACAAATAAAACAAAAGCAAAGTCTCCCTCCCACGCATGCCTTCTTCCCAGAAGTCGTCTGGGATTCTAGGCCTGGAGCAGAGGAAGTCCCTTAGACCCACATTGCTCCTTTCTGAAGTCTGGTCTAATCTTTTTTTTGGTACTGAGATGGAACTCAGGGACACTTGACCACTGAGCCACATCCTCAGCCCTATTTTGTGTTTTATGTAGCAACAGGGTCTCACTGAGTTGCTTAGCGCCTCCCTTTTGCTGAGGCTGGCTTTGAACTCGCGATTCTCCTGTCTCAGCCTCCCTAAATGCTGGGATTACAGGTTTGCGCTCCCGCACCCAACTAAATCTGGTCAAATCTAATCTCAAGGGTCCCTCAGCCAGATTCACTCACAGCTCTGCATCTCACCGCAACCCCTGGGAGGCCCTTAGCATCCTAGCAATTTCATATATAGCACAAAGAGCACAAAGGCCAGCGTTCAAGTCCAGGCCACGCCATTGAGGAGATGTAAGTCACCCTCCAATTTTGAGCCTTGGCTTCCACATCTGAATAAAACCAGAATCACTGTCTCATCTTCTTGGGGTGATTCAGGGCTGAGGGGTTTGCAAACTGCAGAGCTAACAACAGAGATGCCTATTGCTCTAGGCCACCAGTCGCTTTGTCCCCACAGCCGCCTGGAGCAGCCAGGCACAGGGCTCAGGAACACATTTCCTTACCATTTTTCTTTCTTTCTTTTTTTTTTGGTACTGGAGATTGAACTCAGGGGTACCTGACCACTGAGCCACATCCCCAGCCCTATTTTGTGTTTTATGTAGAGACAGGGTCTCACTGAGTTGCTTAGCACCTTGCCGTTGCTGAGGCTGGCTTTGAACTCGCGATCCTCCTGTCTCAGCCTCGCTAAGTGCTGGGATTTCAGGCTTGCGCAACTGATCCCAGCCTTACCGTCTTTCTTTATGTTCAGTCTTCGTAACCGAGAGGCCTCCTCCTCTTCTCCTTGGGAATAAGAGACAGGTGTTTGGCTTTGACAAAGATGGCAGGGGACCTGTTCTTTCTTGCCTTGCTGGATGCTTCCATGTGGGTCAGAGGACACACACTACAGCCAGGAGTAGGAGCAAATGAGCGAGACCATGACGCTGGGGGCTGGCTGTCCTTGGGTCCCTGCTGATGCCCTCCTCCCTCCATAGGCCTGAGCTTGAGTTCTGTTACATCTGCCCTGTGCTGGGAGCTTCTTTCTTGCATCCTGGTGACATTCTGGCTGATGATATCCCTGCTGGGACTGATCCACCCTCTCAGGCCATCTGTCCTCCCTCCTACCCGCTGAAGCCCAGGCCACTTCCTGCTCTCCTCGGAGCTGTGTATTTACCATTTGCTGAGTCCGAGCCTCTCCTTCGGAGTCCTGGAAAAGAGAAGCTCAGTGTTAGTGCCCAGGCCAGCTTGAGGTCCTTAACAGGTGCCTCCACCCTGGGGAAGGCCAGAGGTGACGTGTCAAAATTCTCCAGCTACAGAAGATTCGATCTGCCATTGGCTGACTGAAACCCTCTTGCCTTTTGTCTAGACCCCCTTTCTAGTCTCACTGGCTCCTGGTCTCAGGCTATAGTCAGCCCTGCCTGTTTGCTGAGCCTGGGCCAGAGATCCCGGGCCCCAAGAGGCCTTGGGGGTTCCTGTCTCTCACAGCCCCCCACAGTGGCAGTAGGCGGCTCGTGGGAGAGAGGTGATATCCTTGCTCAGCCCTGGCATGGATGAGCCCTCCTCGCTGCTTGGACACTCACCTGATTCCCCAGAGAGCATCGCTTCTCCACCTGCACAGAAGGAAACCAGTGATCACTACCCATGATCCTCTGCTGGGGAGAGGATGGGGCGGGAGATGTGGTCCTGCTCAGACTTTCTGCTTGATCTGGTGTGGACCAGGTGGGGACAGGAGCAGGCTGAAGAGCTATTGCTCCATCTATAGGGGCAGCCACCAGCCACCAGCCATGGAAAGCCACTGCAAGCACGTAGCCATGTGACCCCTAGACCCACCAGGTCCTGAGCATGTGGGAGCCAAGGTGGGTCATTCTCCAGGGCTGGTGGCCCTGCGTCCTGACTGCTCAGCTACCTGTCCTGTTGCCAAGGGTGAGCTGAGCTCCATATACTTGCCCTGAGCCACAGCCTCTCTGTTACTTCTGTCCTGGGTGGCCTTCCCAACCCCATCGCCACCTGGTTCTTTGTGTCTATTCAATTGTGACTTCTGTTCCAGCCTGTGCAAGGACAGGCAGGATCCTATGTGATTCCCCCTGCCAGCAGACACAGCTGCCCACGTCCTGTGCATCTCCTGTCAGTGATTCGGGGCAGCCCCGGACGCCAACACCGGAAGCGGGTACTTAGCGCATGGCGCTGAGCACCCAGTACACTCTACTGTTCTCAGGGCCAATATGCAAACAGGAACACCATCTACAAAGTGACCGAAGGGTGGCCAGCACTGAGAGTGAAGAGCACACTAACTACATATGAAATGAGACGAGGCGCGAACAGTATAATTTACTAGCATCCTGGATATTTTGAGGGTAAAAAGTCATTTATGAATAGATGACTATATTTGCATTTTCTACAGTGAATAAAAATTACTTTTGCTGGGAGCAGTGGCTCAAGCCTGTAATTCCAGCCTCAGCCACGGCGAGGCGCTAAGCAACTCAGTGAGACCCTGTCTCTACATAAAACACAAAATAGGGCTGGGGATGTGGCTCAGTGGTCAGGTACCCCTGAGTTCAATCCCCAGTACAAAAAAAATTACTTTTATTATATATATATATAATAATATATATGTTGCCCAGGTTGGCCTCCAACTTGCAATCTTTCTACTTCAGCCTCTTGAGTGGCTGGGATTCTAGGCATGTGTCTCCAGGGATTGAATCCAGGGAGACAGGGTCTCACTGAGTTGCTTAGGGCCTCACTAAGTTGCTGAGGCTGGCCTCCAACTTGCCATCCTCCTGCCTCAGCCTCCAGAGCCACTGGGGTGATAGGTGTGCCACCACGCCTGGTTTGCCTTGCATTTTTAAACAGCCCAGCATGCCTAGAGGAGTACTGATCATGTCCCATTTTGCTGATTGGGAAGGTGAGGCCCAGAAAAGTTTGAGCAACTCGTCCAGGTCATCCTACCACTCAGAAGAGAAGGGAAGATCTGGAGAAAGTCTCAGCATAGGGGAAACACCCTGTGCATCTCCAACTGACCCCTTTAACCACCTGCCCACCCAATATATGTTCGCCTGGAGTTTTGGGCTTATCAAATACTCCCTGACAAAGCCCTAAGCCTTCAGGTCCTCCTGATTCTGTTTTCTCCAAAGCGTCTGGACAACCACTTACCTCCATAGGGTTGAAGTTCATGCTTCAAAGTGCCAGGCTCTCCGTGCTCAGCCCCTGAATGGAGACAAAGCCCTTTTGTCAGCTGTCCCCAGACACAGTGTCCCAGGGCCACTTCTATCTCCCATGGGTCTGAAGCCTGAGAAATTAACCCCAGTCCTAGGGCTGGAGGTGAGGCAGGGAGGCAGGTGAGTCTTCAGGAGGCAGGTTAGCCTCACGAGCATTCTCTCTTTACACCATCTCTCTCCTCTCAGCCTCCAGAAGTAACCACGTGCAGTTAACTAAGGAAGAACTGGACAGGGGGCTGCAAGAGCCTGATTCAGATCCCTAGTGATTTTTTTTTTTTTTGGTACTGGGGATTGAACTCAGGGGCACTCGACCACTGAGCCACATCCCCAACCCTATTTTGTGTTTTATGTAGAGACAGGGTCTCCCTGAGTTGCTTAGAGCCTCACCGTTGCTGAGGCTGGCTTTGAACTCGTGATCCTCCTGCCTCAGCCTCCCAAAGTGCTGGGATGACAGGTGTGCGCCACCGTGCCTGGCTAGTAATTGTTACTTACGGAGCTCTTACTATGTACCAATGGTGCACTAAGTTATTTATATTTAATACCTCATTTCATCCTTATGGGAATCATATGACAGTCTTACTACAGCTCTACCCATTATACAGATAAGGAAACTGAGGCTGAAAGGGTAGATGAGGGCTTGGGTATCGCTCAGTGGTATATCCCATCAGTAATGTGCTTGCCTAGCAGGCACGAGGCCCTGGATGGGATCCCCAGCACTAGGGGTTAAGTGGAGAAAAGAAAAAGAGAAAACATGTTATTGTCCCCAAAGTCACACAGTCAATAAGTGGTGACTATCGGGTCTGTCATGAAATCTGTACTCCTATTCTTTTTCTTCTTTTGGTTCTGAGGATGGAATCTGGGACTTCAGCATGCTAAGTTCAATTTCCACCATTGAGTTACACCCCCAGCCCCACTAATCATTTTATCTCTAGAACCCTAGGCTCACTTCCAGCTTCACTATATATAGCACCTACTCAACTGTCGTCTTCCTACAAAATTTGTTGTTGCTGTCGTTCTTTGACAAATATTTCCCTCTGTATGCCATGGATAGGACAAGACAATTCGTCAAAAGAGAACATTAAAATGCCTCACAATTTCACCATCCAGAGAGGAGCAATAGGAACATTTTTTTTTGTATTTTTCTTTCAGGTCTCATTTATAATCATATGTGTGAATTTTTACCAAGTATTTATGATCTCAGATTAATTCTATGATTTGACATCTTTCTCTTTTCACTTCCCTGGTAGATGAAGAATAGGACGATAACCCTGGACAGCCTGTCCCACTGTTGGCTGCTGTGGGACATTAGGCTATTTCCTGTTTGCATCCCATAGTAAACAATGCTGTGAGGAACATCTTCCCACAAATAAGCTCAATACCACTGAGAAACTCAACAGTGAGCCCCGTGGGCGGAGGCACAATTGTAAGGCCTGTGGGTACCAGGTGAGCTGTCCCTGGACGGATGTCCAGCTCCCGGGCTCCGCCCACGTTTTCCAGGAACTCTGGGGTGCCGGTCCTCATCGCCACTATCTGGAGGAAAAAAACACAAGCTGTAGGAGAACCTCAGGCTGGAAGGAGTCAGAAATATGTTCCCTCTGGAGGTCATTTTTAAAACTTCGGGGGTTTTTTGTTTTTTTTTTTCAGGAGAAAGAGTTCTGCCTTGGGGACTGGGGGTTAGGAGACCTGCCTCCCTCTGTATCACTTAATCTTTCTTCCTTTCCTTTCAGACAAAAGATTGAACCTGGGGCATTTTACCACTGAGCTACATTCCCCAGTTCTTTTTATTTTGAGACAGGAACTGGCTAAGTTCTTGAGGGTCTCACTAAGCTGCTAAGGATGTCCTCCAACTTGTTATCTTTTGCCTCAGTTTTCTGAGTCACTGGAATTACAGGTGTAAGCCACTGTTGGCATCTCTAATCCTTTTTATTTATTTTTTTGGTACCAGGGATTGAACTCAGGGGCACTCGACCACTGAGCCACATCCCCAGCCCTATTTGTGTGTTATGTAGAGACAGGGTCTCACTGAGTTGCTTACGGCCTCGCTTTTACTGAGGCTGGCTTTGAACTCACGATCCTCCTGCCTCAGCCTCCTAAAGTGCTGGGATGACAGGCGTGTGCCACCAGGCCTGGCTCTTTTTTTATTTTTTGAGACAGAGTCTTGCTAAGTTGCCCAGGTTGGCCCTGAATTTGTGATCATCTGTCTCAGCTTCCTGTACAGGTGGGATTGCTGGTGCGCACCAGCACACCTGGCTTTTCTGCATATTTTCAACCTGTTGTTGCTTGAACATGTGAATGCAGAACCAGAAACGATGGATACAGAGAGCCAACTGCACATCTCAGGGAATAAGATTTTGGGTTAATTTTACTTTGTTCTCTTCTATATTTTTACAAATATACATAAATGCCCAAGATATCTTTCATTGCAACAAAAATAATGCACGTTAGAAAACATCAAATACAGAAAATAAAGAAACCAAAAGCGCCAGGCACAGAGGTGCACACCAGTGATCCCAGCTACTTGGGAGGCTGAGGCAGGAGGATTGCAAGTACAGACTGCGCAATTTAGCAAGACCTTGTCTTCACATAAAAAAATAAAAAGGGCTGGGGATATAGCTCAGTGGTAGAGCACCCCTGGGTTCCATCCCAGGCAGTACCAAAAAAAAAAAAAAAAAGGAGTATTTAAAATTCTATAGCACGCCTATAAACCCAGCACTTAGGGAGGCTGAGACAGGAGAATCGCGAGTTCAAAGCCAGCCTCAGCAACGGTGAGGCGCTAAGCACCTCATTGAGACCCTGTCTCTACATAAAACACAAAATAGGGCTGGGGATGTGGCTCAGTGGTCGAGTGCCCTGAGTTCAAAAATAGGACTAATAGTAGTATCTTCCTCAGTAGGTTGCTGTGACAATAGTGCCTCATCAGTACCTAGCACATAATAAGCACTCATTAAACACGACCTAAGACGCTGCTGCTCTTGCTATTAATTATGCCTCCCATTTTGAATTAAAAGACTAAAAATGAAAGAACATTCTGTTATTTCCTAGAGGATAACATGGAAATTGGTAATCGAGACCCCACTAGAGATGTCCTTCCTCTGAACCCACTAGAGTACCTGTGAAGAATTTCAGATATGATTTCGACAAAGAATTCAAATAGCAAACTCTTTGGCCCATGAACGCTGGTGAGGATGATACATTTGGGAAGAGGGGGTGAGCTTAATAAGAAGTTATTTTTCGAGTAATTTTTATACTTTTGTTTTACATGATTTATTTATTTGATGTGGTGCTGAGGATCCAACCCAGTGCCTCACGCGTGCTAGGCAAGCGCTCGGCCCCTGAGCCACAGCCACAGCTCACTTTTTATACATTTTAACATTTTAAGTGTATAAAAGATACATGATTTTTTTTTTCAGGGCTGGGATGGAACTCAGCACCCCCAAGCATGCTAGGCAAGTGCTCTACCATTCATCTACACCGCCAGCCCTGACGACCATTGCTATACCTGAGGAGGAGGAGGCCGAGGAGGAGGACGAGGATGAGGCCGAGGAGGAGGAGGAGGAGGAGGAGGACGAGGACTTGTCTCTCTCATGTTGTTTTCGGGAAGAGAGTTCAGACTTCCCATGTTGCTTGTGGCAATCTGTCTGTCCGTCTGGGAGGCACACACAGGCAAGGGGTAAATGCTTCCTGCCCTTCCCACCCCGGGGACCCTCCACATGGACATGACCTTCTATCCAGGGACTGGATGACCTTCCCTAACATCTAAGGTCAATGGAAGGTACAGGAGTTCAAGGATCTCAGAGACCCCAGGGGTTCCAAAGGCCCAAGGTGGGAATATCTCTGAATATAGACCCCAGAAAAGAGGCTTTTAAGCTCCCTCCTTGCCCAGAGACCACTAGGCGCTGTAGCATCTATCGCTTTAGGATTCTCTATAAATTACTTTGAAAGTGACTGGGAAGCTGGGATCCCATCCCCTATCCCAGGGCCACAGAGGATCCTTCCCACTTTCACAAGACTCTCTCTAGTGGCAGCCCAGGCCCCTAACAATGCCATGAGTTTTGGGGAATAAATGAAGGTCCCCTCAGCTACAAAGTGTTGGGAGACAGATTGGACAAATTATATGTGCGTGCATGTCTATAAAATCACTCTTTCCCTATTTCAACTATGATTTGAGCCCCTGCACCAAATGAGCTGAGCAGGGTCTTCTGTCCCACCTACTCCTAGATCCCAGTTCCCAAGTAGCTTTGCCCAGAGGATCAGAGAAGAGAAACATACAGTCTACATCTTCTGTTTCTCTGTGTGTTTGGTTGTCGTCCTGAGAGTGGGGGGAGGATCCTGAAATGTCCATGGCTTTCCCTGGAGGATAAACAGTGACAATTAATTTCACTTTAGCGAATGCCCTTAATATATAAAGAGCTTGGCAAACAAATAAGAAAAAGACAAACACCCAGAATTCAAATATAGAAGAAAAACAACTTATAAAAAAAAGAAATAGACCTTTAGGGATATTTGAATAATGATCATCTTTTGATAACATTAAGAGCATTTTCTTAGTGTGATATTTATATTGGTGTATATGTTATATTGGTATAATGTTATCTTTAATTTTAATGACACATGTTGAAATATTTAGAATAAAATATGTGATTTCTGGAACCTGCTTCAAGATAATCTTGTTGGGGAGTTGAGAGGAATAGGAAGAGGTCCTCAAAACTAAATATGACTATGAATTGATAACTTTTGGAGCTATATCAAAATATAAATAGTGATTTTCTCTGGGTGGTATTATAGGTATTTTAATTTTCTTATTGATTACTTTACATTATCTAAATTTAGAACAGTATTACTTTTGCTATACTAAAACAATCAATACTTTTTTATTATTTTAAAATGCAACGTACTACCTTATATCCATATAATGCTCAGTTTTACAAAGGCCTTATGTGTCCATTACTCCATCTGAGCCTAATAACAAACCAGTCAAGCAGGAATTGGGATTAATTACTCCTCACATTTGAAAGTAGTTTCCAGACAACAGAACATTTTCCCAAAAGATTGTTGCATTTGTTCCTTATAATAATCCTACAGAGGAGGAAACTCAGGCTCAGAGATGGAGTGACTTTAGTGTTCAAATTCTATTTAATGCCCTGAAAACGTTGGTCCAGGGAACAAAATGGCTCATAGGTCACTACAAGCCAGGCTGGAAGTGCCTGCCAGGATTACTTGTGGATGTCAATGAATGTAAATGCTAAAGGTGGGGATGGGAAGCAGCCACTTAAAGATGCAGAGGGAGGTTTGGAAATGTGTCCCTTTAGCATGCCATACTGTGTGTTCTTGAACTCTGGGGTAACTAGAGGTGGGCCTTCAGATGGGGCCACAAGTAGGCCATAACTGGAAAAATCCAAATGGCTAACTGCAGCGAGCAGATGCTTGCCTGGGGAACCCGTAGCCAACCTGCAGGAGTTGTTCCCCAACAGCCTTGATTTTTGCGGGGCACATGACCACCCAGCTGGGGACTACATTTCCCAGAATCCCTCAAACCTAGGAGGAGCCATGTGACTACATCCTTGCCAGTGGAATGGGAGCAGATGGGATCTGTGCAGTGGTGTGTTGAGAAATGGGTGATGGCTCTGGGGACCTGGGAATGTGTACCTAGCTATGTGTACACACGTGTGATAAAATTTTCTGATGTAAATAAATAGGATGCGGTTTACAAACAATAAACCACAACATGAATTCCATATGTCTATACCTTTAGTATAACGTGGTATTTCACGCAATACCTACTATCAACTCCCAATGACAACGTCACAAAATCGAACTTCAAATAAGTGCCTGATTGCTACCACATGCAGCAGAGACGCAGCAAAGATGTTGCTTGGTCTCTGAGGAACGACATTACTTTCAACATGAAAGTTGGCTGACATTTTCTTTTACACTGAGTTAAAACAAATGCACAATAACACAGGCATGTGTTGGAATTTTGCTCCTTTGTCAGTGACGTGAGCTCCTTTGCTGAATTGAATGATAACTTCCAAATTCTGGAAGAATGTTTTCTTAAACACTGACGCTGTTTACCGTGCAATGGCTACCAGTGCGACAGTTTGTTTCAGTCTGAATGTTTGCATTTGCTTGATGGCTTTCTTCAATTTAGACCATCAACAGGACAAACAAGTGCTGATGTGTCACTGACTGATTTCTGGGGTGTAAAGATGCCACTGTGACTTTGGGAGGCTAAGAAAGGAGGATCACGAGTTCAAAGCCAGCCTCAGAACGGCGAGGCCCTAAGCAACTCAGTGAGAGCCTGTCTCTACATAAAACACAAAATAGGGCTGGGGACGTGGCTCAGTGGTCGAGTGCCCCTGAGTTCAATCCCCAGTACCAAAAAAAAAAAGACTCCACTGTGAGTGATTTCCAGCTGTCCTGTGACATGGCTGATCAGAGAGCTGGCAGATCACACAGCATTCTACCACAGGGGTCAAAAGAGGCGACTCATCTGCAGTGTACAGATGAAGGCAGAATGCAGTAAAATCAACTATGTGCAAAGGACTTTACTTTCTTTCTCACATAATCTATTTTATGCTCTGTTTCATATAATTAATTGTTAAATGATGGTTCTGTTCTAACAACCAGCTCTCCAAATTCCTGAAAATCTAACAACCAGCTCTCACGCCCGGCACAGCCTGGTTCCAGCTCCATCTATTTCAACTTCTGTCTGCTCTCTGCCGCCTCTTTCCTGCTTCCTGCGTGCACAAATCCCGTGTTACTCCATCCTTGAATGTAAGACTCGAGGCTGCTGAATCAACTCCAGTCATGCAAACGAGGCCAACACTCTGGGCATGGCTGAGCCAACAGGCAAAGGGAATTTGGGTCCTGCTAAACCTCATGGGCAGAGCTGCCTGCCTGCCTGGACCTGCCCTACCCTTGAACTGCTTTGAACACAAGAAATAAGCTGCTGTCTTCCTTGTGCTTCTGGGTTTTGGGTCTCTTTGTTACAGCAGCTTCGCTTACTGATTCAGGCTACATTTTGATTCCTGTTTTAGTTCTCCTCCCAGCTCCAGTGCCAAGGAAGACCAAGGCTTCTCCTCCCAGCATCAGTGACATTTACAGCCAGATAATCTTTGCTGTCCTGTATTGTAGGATGTTTAAGCAGCTCCTGGCCTTGAGGAATGTGTCGTTGACTGATTTCTTTTTTTTTTTTTAAACATGTTTTTTTTAGTTGTAGATGGACACAATGTCTTTATTTTATTGCTTTGTATGTGGTGCTGAGGATCGAACCCAGGGCCTCACCCATGCGAGGCAAGCGCCCTACTGCTGAGCTACAATCCCAGCCCCTCGTTGACTGATTTCTGAGGCGTAAAAATGCCATTGTGACTTTGGGAGGCTGAGAAAGGAGGATCCATTTGGGTCATTCAAAAAATGTCAGCTGGGGTTGGGGTTGTGATTCAGTGGTACAGGGCTTGCCTAGCCTGTGTGAAACCCCAGGGTTCACAATCCCAAGCACCACACACACAAGTCTCCAAACATTGCCAAAAGTCCCCTGGGGCCAAAGTCACCCTCAATTGAGAACCACTGGTCTAGAAAATCTACCACAAGATCTTGGCAAGGAAACATCCATCCCTGCATCTCAGCCTGGAATCCCACCTTGATATCAAGGTATGCAAGACTGTCACAGCTATGGATGTCCGGGACAGTTGCTCAACCTCTGGCTGTGTCTCAGTGGGCTCCTTGGTGAGATGGGGACAGTAGCTGTGCTCATTATACTGTTATGCAAATGGGATAAGTTTAAATGCACAAAGCAGCCGGGTGCAGTGGCACACGCCTGTCATCCCAGCACTTTGGGAGGCTGAGGCAGGAGGATCACAAGTTCAAAGCCAGCCTCAGCAACGGCGAGGTGCTAAGCAACTCAGTGAGACCCTGTCTCTACATAAAACACAAAATAGGGCTGGGGATGTGGCTCAGTGGTCGAGTGCCCCTGAGTTCAATCTCCAGTATCAAAAAAATAAAATAAAATAAAAATAAAAAATAAATGCACAAAGCATTTGGAAGAACACTTGGGCTACAGCAGGTGTTCACCAAACGCTAGCTCAGAGACAGGTGTGTGTGCCAAAGGATCATATTTGGTGTAGAGGCAAGAGCATGCTTTTGGGGGTCGGACTGACCAAGCCCAGACCCCACTGCTGTGCACAGGCTTGACCTTGGGCAGTGCAGCTCACTTCTCAAATCGCCTCATTTGCAAACTGGGATGGTGGCACCTTACAGAGAGGTGATCAGGACAGTGACTGCCCACAGCATGGTCAGTGAATAGAAGTTTCCTTTTGTGGTGCTGGTGATGGACCCAGAGCCTTGCATAAGCCTGTCCTTTTCTAGAATGCTATAGTTTTTTTTTTTTTTTCTCCATACTGGGGGTTGAGCTTGGGTGTTCTACCACTGAGCTCCACCTCCAGTCTTTTTTTTTTTTTTGGTGCTAGGAATTGAACTCAGGGGCACTTGACCACTGAGCCACATCCCCAGCCCTATTTTGTGTTTTATGTAGAGACAGGGTCTCACTGAGTTGCTTAGCGCCTCGCCTTTGCTGAGGCATCTTTTTGTCTTTTTAAGCTGATTATCTCAGGCATTTTGTTATACTAATGGAAAGCTAATACAACACAACTCCAACAGAACTCCTGTGACCCTCAGACACTCAGCGTCCTGCCCCCGCCCTGCTCTTCCCTGATCTCCTAGGTCTCAGGCTCCATTACTCTTTTCTAGATTAAAGATTCCCATTTCTTAGGAAGACTTCAACTAAGTATTAAGTAGTCACTAGACATTAAAACTAATTGCTCTCTGGTGCACTCCTGTAATCTCAGCAACTCGGGAGGCTGAGACAGGAGGATCTCAAGTTCAAGGCCAGCCTGGGCAATTTAGCAAGATCTCAGAAATTTAGTGAGATCTTAAAATGATTTTAAAAAAGAGGGAGCCTGGTGATATAGCTCAGTGGTAAAGCACCCCTGAGTTCAATCCCTAGAGTCGGAAAACACACACACACACACACACACACACACACACACACACAAACACACTAATTGATATCAAGGTATGAATGACTGATAACTTTAAGTCCAGGACACGTTTGTATTTTGAAAAGAATTCTTTGCACCTAGCAGATGAACAATTACCTCAAGGGCTAAGATAACCTCTAATGAGGAACAGCAGACAGAGGGCAGGAAGAGATCCAGAGCTATGTGAGGCAAAGAGAACTGCCAGTTAACAAACAACCCAAAATGTGCCAAGCAGTAGGCTCTCTTTCTGTCCCAGTGTCCTCCACCGGTCATACATAGGACTTTTAGGCCTGAGTCATTCTTCCTTGTTGTCAAGATTAAATAAGACCTTTCAGGCACAGGTTGCAGATTGGGAGGCTGAGGCAGGAGGATCCCAAGTTCAAACCCAGCCTCTGCCACTTAGCAAGGCCCTAAGCAGTTTGGCAAGGCCCTGTCTCAAAATAAAGAATAAACAGGGCTGAAGATGTGGCTCAGTGGTTAAGCACCCCTGGGTTCAATCCTCCTACTAAAAAAGGAGGAGGAGGAGGAGGAGAAGGGAAAGAAAACAAACTCTTTCTTCATGAAATTTACTGCTAGCTGTCTAACCAGCACCCACCATCCCTATTCCCCACTCCCTAAACTCTCCCCCAACTCCTACACCTGGCCTTCAGTCTGGCTAACAAAACTAAATTTTTTTTTCTTTTGGTTTTAGGTGAGATACTTGTTTTTCCAACCTCCATGGAAGCTGGAGGTAGCCAGGTGACTTGGTTTTGTCCAGGGAGAAGTGGACTTCTGAGAAGAGTTTTACTTTTCCTGGCAAAAGAGACTAAGAGTGGATGCTATTTTTTCCCCCTTTTCTTTTTTCCTTAAACATGAATGTGGTGGCAGGAGCAACAGTGGCCATCTTGTGACTGTGAGGAAAAACCAGAGCAAATATGTAGATATGTTGTTGAGCTGTTAAGTCATTCCCAGAAACTGCCTTTTTTCTTGTTATTTGAGAAAAATAAACTTCCTTTTTTATATAAATCATTATACTCAGGATTTTCAGCATTTGTAGCCAAATACCATTGGACTCATACACCTCTCCTCTCCTATATTTCTACATTAACTGAGCACCTACTTACTGGTTGTTGCCACTGGCGATACTATGTTGAGTAAGTTGTAAACTTGTCCCCAAAGAATTTTAAGATATACTAGGAGGATGTGCGGAAGCCAGGGGCCAAATCAGACCAGGGTCAGACAAGGAAAGTTCCTGAAAGAAGGGCTGCCGGGGAGGGAGCCTGGACAAGCCATAAGGAACGGTATGTGCAAAGGCACAGAGGCAGAGGGTGCTGCCTCCAAAGCTCACACTTAGCTCTAGTGAGGAACGGGACCTGGGGAGGCGCAGAGGGCACTCCCTAACTATTGCCCAGCACATTGCTGTCCCAAACCTTAGTCACCTCTGGCTCATTCTAGTCTCTTCTTCAAGGTAAGGCATCTTGTTGCACAACTCCAGGGAGGAACTGTTTCTCAGTCCCAGGGCTCAACAGGAAGTTTGACACACCCAGGGTTTGGCTCCTTGCACTGGATTATGAACCTCGTCGGGACGTCAGGACGGGGACTCAGGCTGACTCCACTCTGTGTCATCTATATTCTATTCGGGTCTGGGCCCAAGGCGAAAATGACAACCACATGGTGATACTAATGATGAACAAGGGCACCAGGCCAGGCTCTAACAGTTCTGTACTCCTCGCCTCAGCCCTTGGAGGGCTCATCACGGTTATGCCCGTTTTACAGGTAAGAATACTGAGGCACGGCTGGATGTGGTGGTGCGCACCTGTGATTCCAGTGACTTGGGAGGCTGAGGCAGGAGGATGGCAAGGTAGAGACCAGTCTGGGCAACTGAGGAAGACCTTGTCTTCAAACAACCAAAGAAACAAAAGGGCTGGAAATGTAGCTCAGTGGGAGAGCTGGGTTCAATCCCCAGTACCAAAACAAACCCCCCAAAACTGAGACACAGGAAAGCTGCAGGAGCGCCCAGCTAGTAAGTGGCTGAGCCAGGGTAGCTGCTCAGTCTGGACGCGCATAACTTCTTCCCAGGTCTTTGCCATTAGCATCAGGAAAGAGGCCACAAATAGCCATCACCGTGTTATGCAAATGATGCTCCCTTGGCTTATATTTAGTTCCTGGTGGCGCCTGGATTAAGTGTCCTCACAGTCTAGTGAGCTTACTCAGGTAGTTTTTACTTCGTTTTTTAATAAAAACTAAAAAAAAAAAAAAAAAAAAAAACAGAGGTGGCCCAGGCTGGCCTCAAACTCCAGAGGCTCTGGTGATCCTCCTGCCTTAGCCTCCCAAGTAGCTGTGACTACAGGTGTGTGCCACTGGTCCTGGACTTCTGTGGGCAGATTTTTTTCACCCTCGGATCCGTCAGCAGGAGGCAGGCAGTACCATCAGAGGTAGGACCTGAGGGACCCCTTGTCTCTTAACGTTCTTATCCCATCCCATCCCCGCCCACATGTCCGCCTAGAGGAAAGATACCTGCGGCTTTCTAAATCTGACAAGCAGCTTAACGCACAGGGACAGAAAGCTCATGGTAAGGACAGCCAGCACGGCCAGAGAGATTGCCAGGAAGAGCTTCAGCTGGGGTGTGCAGCTCAGGGAAGAGCACCTGCCCAGCACATTGGCAGCCCAGGCTTCCACACCAGGCACCAGGAATAAAATGAAACAAAAACCAAACAAGGGCACTGAGCCACATCCCCAGCCCTATTTTGTGTTTTATGTAGAGACAGGGTCTCACTGAGTTGCTTAGCACCTCGCCATTGCTGAGACTGGCTTTGAACTCGAGATCCTCCTGCCTCAGCCTCCCTAAGTGCTGGGATCACAGGCACGCACCACCGCGCCCGGCTAACAGTCTTTTCCTTTAGCAGTGTTGGGAATGGAACCCAGGGCTTCGTGCTTGCTAGGCAAGTGCTCTGCCGCTGAGCTACACCCAGGGGTCCCTACCTAGGATCTTAATCCACACAGGTCTTATTTGACACAGGAGAAAACTGGGGCTCAAGTAGATGAAGCGACCTATCCAAGGTTTCCCAGCCTATAGACTGAACTGAATCTAACCCCTGCCCCACAAGGTTGGCCCCATTCCCCAGCCACCCCTGAGGTCCCCTCTCTCACACCTGAGGCTCCTGCGTCTTAGGCTGATCCTTCAAGGAAATGGCATACCTGACTCTCTGCCATTTTTCTCAGAAAAGAAAAAAAACCCAGTCCTGCTGAGTGGGCAGTGGATCCAGGGCTCTTGCACCCACACATCTTGCTGAACTGGATTTCTCTGGTTCCGCCCAGATTCTCTGAGCGCCTGCTGTTGCAGCCAGGAGGCCATTAAGGTCCACGGAGCCCTCTCTGGCTCATGGCCATGTCCCTCCATCTCACGATCCTCAGAACAACCAGAGAGAGGCAGAGTGTGGATCGCTGCCCAGGAGGAACCCATGCATAGCGACCCTGGTACACTGTGGTTTGAACATGTCTGCCAGAGTTCATGGGCTGGAAACTTAGTCCCCAGTGCAGTGAGTTGGGAGGTGACAGGGCCCTGAAGGCCCTGTCTTGGTGGCTGAGTCTCAGGAGCAGGCTGGATGGGAAAGCCAGCTCTGCCTGGTCTTGCCCTCTGGTTGTCACCCTCCTGGCTCGGTGCATGGGAGCAAGAGCAAAGGCCCTCGCCAGAGGCTGGCTTCTCAACCTTAGACTTGCCGGCCTCCAGAAGTAGGAGAAATGAATTTTTCTTTTCTTTTCTTTCTTTTTTTTTTTTTTTTGGTACCGGGGATTGAAATTCAGGGGCACTCGACCACTGAGCCACATCTCCAGCCCTATTTTGTGTTTTATGTAGAGACAGGGTCTCACTGAGTTGCTTAGCGCCTCGCCCTTGCTGAGGCTGGCTTTGAACTCGCGATCCTCCTGTCTCAGCCTCCCAAAGTGCTGGGATGACAGGCGTGCGCCACCGCACCCGGCTGAATTTTTTTTCTTTAAAGATCCCAGTCTCTGGCAAGCTGTTACAGCAGCACCAATGGACTAAGATAGTCACATAGCAACTCAGGGGTGAGACGTCTCCTCGTCAGCCACGCCTGCCTCATTTCCCCTCCAGGACAGCTGCTTACTCTGTTCCTTCACAAGAGCCCCTGGAGGAGGAGAGAGCTTTAGAGCTGTTACTCGGTTTTTACCCAGGCACCTTGGCTGCCCAGCTCTGCTTGGCCTGTTATCCCATCTAGATAATGGGATAGTAGCCCCTAGCCCCAGGGGGTTGTTGGAGGTGGTAGGCAATGGTACTGTGCCCTGACGAGTCTGCAACATTGGCACTTAATAAACCCAGGTCCCCCACCCTCCGGACGCAGTGGCGCACACCGCTGAGATGACAGGCGCCTGGCTGTCTCGCTATTTTCTACCTTCTCTGCCCCCACCCACCACACATGATTGACAACAACAAAGACCACAAAAAAGGTGACAGTATAAACTCTTGTCACCTCCTGAGACCTCGGGCAGGGCACACCCATTCTCCACTCTCCACTCTCCCAGCCCGAGAATCTTCACCTGGAAAAAACGGGCTTGTCTATCACTCAGCAGGACAATGAGGAATAATCCCGTCCCAAAACAAAGGAGCTGTGTAGACATTTCTCTAAAGAATATTTAGCAGTGATCCACGTGGATAGACGGTCCACATGGTGAGTCATCAGGGAAATGCAAATCAAAACCACAAGCAGATGCCACGTCACACCCACGAGGACGGTCAAGGTGAGACGTACACACAGTAACAAATGCTGATAGGAATGTGGAGACATCAGACCCTTAGACGTTGCTGGTGCGACGTTTGGTGGTTCCCCACGATGTTAGGCAGATCTACCAGATGACCCAGGAATCCCCAAATCCCAGAGTGATGCCCAGGAGAACTGACAACCTATGTCCACATGAAGACAGGTACACAAAGGCTTCCAGCAGCACTATTAAAACAGCCGACCCAGCACTCTGGGAGGCTGAGGCAGGAGGATCGCGAGTTCAAAGCTAGCCTCAACCACGGCGAGGCGCTAAGCAACTCAGTGAGACCCTGTCTCTACATAAAACACAAAATAGGGCTGGGGATGTGGCTCAGTGGTCGAGTGCCCCTGAGTTCAATCCCTGGTACAAAAAAAAAAAAAATAGCCAAAAGATGGAAACGATAGCATGCCCATCAACTGGTAGGTGGATAAACCAAATGAGAGATAGCCACACCATGCAACAGTGTTCAGCCATCAAGGGGAAGGTTTAGACAGATCCATGCCACCAGGCGAATGAACCCTGATGACAGGAAGTCAAATAAACTAGTCTGAAAGGACCATATACTGTCTGATTTCATTTATATGAAATATCCAGAACAGACATCTCTGTAAAGACAAGTAGATGTGTAGCCGGGCGCAGTGGCTCACGCTTGTAATCCCAGCACTTAGGGAGGCTGAGACAGGAGGATCGCGAGTTCAAAGCCAGCCTCAGCAACGGCGAGGCACTAAGCAACTCAGTGAGACCCTGTCTCTACATAAAACACAAAATAGGGCTGGGGATGTGGCTCAGTGTTCGTCGAGTGCCCCTGAGTTCAATCCCCAGTACCAAAAAAAAAAAAAAAAAAAGACAAGTAGATGTGTTGTCGTGCGGGAAGAGAATGTGGTAAGTGCTAAAGTATATGAAGTTTCATCTTGGGGGTGATAAAAAGGCTCTGAGGTCGCACAACTCAGGGAATACACCAAAATCCACTGAATTGTACTTTTTTTTGGTATCAGGGATTGAACTGAGGGGCACTCGACCACTGAGCCACATCCCCAGCCCTATTTTGTGTTTTATGTAGAGACAGGGCCTCACTGAGTTGCTTAGTGCCTCGCTAAGTGGCTGAGGCTGGCTTTGAACTCACGATCCTCCTGCCTCAGCCTCCAGAGCTGCACCCGGCCTGAATGGTACCTTTTTAAAGGATGAATTCTAGCTGGGTACCTGACTGTCATCCCAGCAACTCACAAGGCTAAGGCAGGAGAATCACAAGTTCAAAGCTAGCCTCAGCAACTGACTAAGGCCCTCAGCAACTTAGCAAGACCCTACTTCAAAATAAAAAGGGCTGAGATATGGCTCAGTGGTTCAGCACCTTTGGGTTCAATTCCTAATCCAAAAAAAAGAGGACGAAGACTTCACACAGGACATTGTGAAAGTGAAATATGAAGGGCAGGGCAGGGGCTGGGGTTATGGCGCAGTGGTAGCGTGCTCGCCTAGCACGCGTGAGGCACTGGGTTCGATCCTCAGCACCACATAAAAAATAAAATAAAGATATTCTGTCCACCTACAACTAAAAAATAAATATTTAAAAAAAAAAAAAAAAAGAAGGGCAGGGCACTGCCCAGCATAGTCCCAGACCATCACCCCGTACCCTGGCCCCCCCCCAAAAATGACTGCTCCATAGGGAGGAGTGGCCCCAGGGAGGGCTGAATGGGGATCTGGGTGGTCTGCCAAGTCACCACCCCCTCAGGCCATGCCACCTGTGTCCCTGGCTCTGATGGGCAGCAGTACCCCTCCCCCAAGGCCCACCTCTCTGCCCACTGTCCCCAGGGCCTTTCAGCCCGAGGCAGGGCGGCTGTCTGTACTCACTGGCCTGGGAGCAGAGGCTGAGACCCTCAGGGAAAAGCACCCTCGCCCTCCTGTCTTTAGCATCTACCAGCAGGGTAAGAAGAGCCTGGCCTTGGGCGGTCTAGTCAAATGGGAAAACTGAGGCACAGCAAGGTCAAGAGGTTTTCCGAAGCCCTGTAGCCAGCTGGTGACAGAATCAAGAGCTGGACACCTACCAGGCACAGGCACAGGCAGGCTGGTAGATGTCTCAACACAACTCCCAGAGGTGAATATTTGTCCCTCCCTGACTCCCCATGGAGGTTGTCAGCCAGCTGGGAGATGCAGAGCTGGGGTTCCCTCCAAGTCCACCCGGGAAGCCCACAGGCCAAGCCTAGGAGGCCCCAGGTCCTCTGATCCCTTTAAAAACGAACATCCCCTCCGCCCACGGTTCACCCGGCCTGTGTCCCATTACCTGGGTCCCTCGGCTTGTCTGAGCAGCAGGGCGAGCTGTGAGCAGACTGTGTGGCTGGGGCCAGGCAGGGAAGGAGAGGCCAGGCACTCTGACAGGGAGGAGGGCGTGGCAACCGTGACCATGACGTTGCCCCGGGGCCCCACGGGCTCACCAGAGTGGCATTCCTTCCTGCCAGCACTATCGGCCCCAGGTCTTCCTGTCTGACTTGACTGTTGCCCACAGCACCCTGGAGGGGGACAAGGGGACAGCTGCATGCCAACCCACCCCTGTGGCCGGGCTGTGCGAGGTACTGAGGTCGGGCCAGCTGTGCCACCCTGGGCTGGGCCCAGCCCTGGGAAGGGAGCAGGTGGGGGCGTGTCTTGGGTCCCCCTTCCACTCCCCACGGTGAGGCTGATTCAGATCCCAGCCATGCGTCCCAGCACGCTTTGCAGGTTGGAAGCCACGGCCAGGTGTCCCTGCTCCTTGGTAGGCAGTTGGTGGAGAAGGTGGGCAGGACAGGAGGCGCAGGACCACGGGGGCTGAAGGACTCCTGTAAATGGGGACTGGCGGTGCCCTCTCCTGGGGACAAAACTGGGCGAGAGCTGGAGGATTTTGGAGAGAACCCCTTTGCCTTGCACAAAGTGGGAAGACCCAGGGGCTGACCTCAGCATTGACAGATGTCCAGTCCAGCCCCATCTCTCCGTTTCCAGAGTCCCCACTGCTCCAGCCAGCCCTGTTGCTCCTGTCAGCTCCTCTCTCCCCATCCTGTCTGTTTTCATCAGGACAAAAGGGTCCCCTTCAAATCCAGGTCCCCTCACATCCTCCTCTGCTCAGCACCCTCCCCGGGTGCCCAGCTCTCAGAATAAACCTTCACAAGGTCCCACGGCATCTGCCCCACGCCTCTGGCTCTCTCTGACCTTGATTCCTATGACTTCCTCCCCTACTCTGCCCCAGCTCTTCTGGAATGTTCCCCAAACCCTCCAGGCAGGCCCCCTGCATTAGCTGCTCCAGCCGTCTAGAACACTCTTCACCTAGAAAGCCACCTGACTCCCTCCTTCATGTCTTAGGTCTCTATTCAAATGTCACCCACTCTCAGAGGCCACCCCTGGCCACCCAGGATAAGGTAGCAGCCCGGCACTGCCTTCCTCTCCCCTTGCTTCATTGTTTTGGTTTTTTTTTTTTTTGGTACCTGGGATTGAACTCAGGGGCACTCGACAGGTGGGTGCCACCACGCCTCAGTGGACAAATCATTTTGTACAACCTAAATGGGGGGCTTGGAGGCTATAAGAACAAGGAAAGAAACCAGGCGCAGTGGCTCAAGCCTGTAATCCCAGCACTTAGGGAGGCTGAGACAGGAGAATCGCGAGTTCAAAGCCAGCCTCAGCAATGGCGAGGTGCTAAGCAACTCAGTGAGACCCTGTCTCTACATAAAACACAAAATAGGGCTGGGGATGTGGCTCAGTGGTCGAGTGCCCCTGAGTTCAATCCCTGGTGCCAAAAAAAAAAATTCACTGCAAATTTTTAGTAGCTACAGAATTTCCATATAGCTTCACAATGTATTTCTATTGGATGATACTGATTCAGAGAGAAAAATAAATGAACAGGGCTTGGTGGTAACTGATGGATTGTGGGGGGGAATAGTCTCCCCTATTCTCCAATTGTTCTTTTATGCAGAGACCATATAGCCAGAGAGTGAGTCCGTTTTTTAGCTCAACGCAAGTACAAACAAAAATTCCTATCTTCAAAATAAGATCTAGAAATCAAATAAATTAATAAGAAAAGCAATGAGTCTTCTGACCCCAGGGGTATGTAAGAAGAAACTTGAGGACCACCCTCAAGCGTGGGAAAGGACGTGAATGAGATTATTCTCAGTGTGATCCCCAAACCAAGGAGCCTCAGCATCACCTGGAAACCTTCTAGAAATGCAAACTCTGAGACTCCATCCCAATCCTACCAAATCAGAAACTGTGGAGTGCGATCCACAATCTGTATATGAACAAGCCCCTGCCCAGGTGACCCGGACGTCTGCTCCCAGTTTGAAATCGACTGGACTAAAACACGCTTCCTACCACTTCAAGGTTTAAATGTCTGCTCCCCCTCAAAAAAAAAGACTATTCATTGCCTTTGATCTGCCTCCTACTTCCAGCTGAAGACACCCCCACCCCTCCAGCAGCAGCTCCTGGTTATGTGTGTTCTTGGCACAGGATGCATGCACAACCTCTGGGCTTTTCCTGTCTCAGTCAAGGGCAAGAGATGTCAAAGGTCAGGCCAGACCTGCCAGAGGTATCAGGGAGGTCCCAGCTCAGCTCCAGTCTGAGTGACCTCACGGCCCTGAGTGCGTTATGCGTGTGTGTGTGTTAGCGTGATTCACAGGGCAACCTCCAGTGGCAGCCTGTGACAGCCTGGGGGAGATCTGACAGCTCAGCAGATGAGCGTGGCATCCGGCTTCCCTGCATTCCCAAGCTGCTGGCCAGGCCGCCTGACTCAGCAGACGCGTGCTTTCTGGAGACAACAGCTAGAGAGCCTGGCCTCAGTTTCCCATACATGGTGAGACAGCAGGCCCCCAGGCTTGGCGAGGACACTTGTATACAGTGCTCTAGGGACTGTCGAGTGGCAGTCAGTCTTTGCTGTGCCTCTGCTTTCTGATGGGGTCCCTGGAGCTGGTAAGAAATCTGCAGCATTGGGGCTGGGATTGTGGCGCAGTGGTAGCGTGCTCGTCTAGCATGCGTGAGGCACTGGGTTCGATCCTCAGCACCATATAAAAACAAAGATATTCTGTCCACCTACAACTAAAAAAATAAATAAATATTTTTAAAAAAAAAAAAAAGAAATCTGCAGCAACCAAGCCAGGCGCGGTGGCTCACGCTTGTCATCCCAGCACTTTGGGAGGCTGAGGCAGGAGGATCGCGAGTTCAAAGCCAGCCTCAGCAAGAGCGAGGTGCTAAGCAGCTCAGTGAGACCCTGTCTCTATATAAAACACAAAATAGGGCTGGGGATGTGGCTCAGTGGTCGAGTTCTCCGGAGTTCAATCCCTGGTACCAAAAAAAGTTTAAACGATTTGATCAAATCCATATGCCTGGGAGGTGGCTAGGTCAGGATTTATACCCTGGTCCCTCTGACTTCAAAGCAGGACTTTTTCTACTCTTCCACAGAGAAACTCCTAGTTAACCTGCAGGCTGAGAAGCTCCTGTGTGTACTGTTTAAATCTGTGTTTCCCGTGTGAGCTTCTGTCTCATGCTAGAATCTTTGCAAATGTCTGTTCTTTGAGAAACCAAGTAAATGCTATTTGAGATGAAATTTAAAATATTCCTAGATCTATATCAAGCCTGACTCACTGTGGGCTTGGAGGCCTCAGCTTCTTCATCTATAAAATGGGCATAAAGAAAACCTGCCACGGGTGAAGGCAGAAAGTACAACCTGGTAATCCTGAGAGCATTTAAAACATTAAATTTGGGAGGGCAGGTAACCAGGGATTGAACTCAGGGCCACTCAACCACTGAGCCACATCCCCAGCCTATTTTTGTATTTTATTTAGAGACAGGGCTTAGAGCTTCACTGTTGCTGAGGCTTTGAACTCACGATCCTCCTGTCTCAGCCTCCTGAGCCACTGGGATTACAGGCTTGCGCCACCGCACCTTGCTCAAAACATTAATTATTATTATTATATTTTTGGTACTGGGGACTGAACTCAGGAGCACTCAACCACTGAGTTACATCCCCAGCCGTATTTTGTATTTTATTTAGAGACAGGGTCTCACTGAGTTGCTTAGCTCCTCCCTTTGGCTGAGGCTGGCTTTCACCTCGAGATCCTCCTGCCTGAGCCTCCTGGCCACTGGGATGACTGGCGTGCACCACCATGCCCAGCGGGGCTGTGTTCTTTCACTTAGCCTAATTCTTTGCAGATTCATCCAAACTGTTTCATGTTCTATGTGTCTATAGCTCGCTCCTTTTGATACAGAGCAGGATCCCATGTTGTGAAGCGCCAGTGTTCAGCCATTTACCTGCTGGCTGTTTGCCATTTGGGGCCCTCATGGATAAAACCACTACAAATTGTCATAGGTTTCCACATGAAAATAAGACTTCATTTCGGGGCTAGGGTTGTGGCTTAGTGATAGAGCGCTTGCCTAGCATGTGTGGGGCACTGGGTTCGATTCTCAGCACCACATATAAATAAAATAAAGATCTATCAACAACTACAAAAATTATTTAAAAAAAAAAAAGAAAATAAGACTTCATTTCTCTGGAATAAGTGCCCACGAGTGAAGTTGTTGTAGGGACAGACGAGGCAGGACACCGGACAGGAAACAGGAAGCAGGTGTATTTGACTGCAGTCGGTTCAGAGGGTAGAGCTTTCGCTGTCATCAATTAATTCTCCTGAACCCCGAGTTCAGGCAGTTTCAGAACTTTCTACCCAGCGTGTGAGGGGAGGGCTCAGAAGTTCACACAAAAGCAGATTTTTTGCTTTACTGTTCTGGTCAAGCTAGCCCTTCAAGGACAGCACCTGAGATGCAGAGAGCTTCTCCCCTCTCTTTCCTCCCCTGCCAGCTGTTACCATGGAGCCCAATTAGTGACATCTCCTCTTATCTCTGCGATATAAACATCTCTGTGAAGCTCAGGCCTGAGGCCAGAGGCCTTGTTAAAGGATCTGTCCTTCTTGTGACACTTTGCATTTACAAACCCGCTTCCCACTTAAAAAAAAAAAAAAAACCAAAACCCATTATATCGTTACTACACTAGATGGTCCAAAAATGTTTTTGAAAAACTAGTAAGTGGGTGTTCAGCACCTGGAGCGCTGATCTCTTTTAGGCTGGTGGCCAAGCAAGACAGAGCAACAGGAAACAGGAACTTTAACTACATTGAACTCTTTGGTAGAGACTCTTTTGCTGATAGTCCTAAGATGAATAATGATGCAGATTTCTGGAGAAACTTAATTAAGACTTTCTATGGAAGCCAGGTGCGGTGGCGCACGCCTATAATCCTAGCACTTTGGGAGGCTGAGTCAGGAGGATTGCGAAGTCAAAGCCAGCCTCAGCCACGGCGAGGCGCTAAGCAACTCAGTGAGACCCTGTCTCTACATAAAACACAAAATAGGGCTGGGGATGTGGCTCAGTGGTCGAGTGCCCCTGAGTCCAATCCCTGGTACCACCCCTCCCCCCCAAAATAATTCTATGTGGCAGATGATAATCCCTTGTTATCTCTGTGGTGTGCAAATGTTCTCCCAGTGCCTGGGCCACCCTCTGAAAGTGCTGAACAGTCCTTCTTTGGTCTATTCACGGGTCCGAGAGGCCAGCTGAATAGTCACGCTGAAGCACATTTTACGGATGAGGAAACCCAGGCCCAGAGGTTAACCCAGGCCTGCCGATGCACCAGGAGTTTAGGGGCAGAGGTGGGACCAGAACCTTGGTCTCCTGACCTCAGTGCTCACCTGCTCCTGTCCTCATCCCAGATGGATGCGCACTGTCAGGAGCCACTATGCCCTGGCTGCAGTCAGACTAAGGAGAGGGACTTTTGCTCCAGGGAAAAGGCCAATCTCCAAAAAGGACCCTTTGTCCAGAAAATAGGAACCTTCTTGTAGGTGAAGGAAGGATCTTGGAGCAGCTTCCCAGTGAACTTCACAGGAGACCTTGAGGTGCGGGGAGGTTCAGTAACTTGCTTGAGGTCACACAGTGATCCAGGGGTAAGGTTTTGGGGTTCAGTTCCCACACTCCTTACAGCTCCTCTCTGTTTGCCCTGATGCTGACTCTTTTCTTTTTTTTTTTTTTGGTGCTGGGGATTGACCTCAGGGGCACTCGACCACTGAGCCACATCCCCAGCCCTATTTTGTGTTTTATGTAGAGACAGGGTCTCACTGAGTTGCTTAGTGCCTCGCCGTGGCTGAGGCTGGCTTTGAACTCACGATCCTCCTGCCTCAGCCTCCCAAAGTGCTGGGATGACAGGCATGCGCCACCGCGTCTGGCTGATTC
>CM053416.1:3494144-3512589 GCA_028644305.1 Xerus rutilus | reverse complement strand
AGAACGCGGGGCTAGGCTCCGCCTGGCTCTTTGCAGGCACTGGGTGACGGTGGGGACTTGACTGCTGGGTTCCGTGGGCCACGCCCCACCCCCACTCCCTTCCAGCACCCCAGAACCCCTAGCATCTAGCCAACCCCCTATTCTCAGGGGAAACTGAGACTCAGCAATGAGAAGGGACTGGGCCCTGGTCACATAGGTGAATTCTGCCCCTCCAAGCAGCGTGGCCGCACCCACTTATTAAGCATTCTGTCACTTTAACCCCATTTTACAGATAGGGGAGCTGAGGTTCAGGGGCAGGAAGGCCCTTGATGCAATCTGGTAGCTAGGAAGTGGAGGATTTGGGGTCCTTAACCAGGCCCACGGAATCCAATTCCTGACAAGTGAGGAGACTGAGACCTGCTCTTGGGGTCTGATCCCTGCTCTCTCTTGCAACCCTTTCCTCAATACCCCTCAAAAGCTCCCCACTGTAACGGGGCCTTGGAGCCACAGTCTTGGTTTCAGATTCTGATTTCCACCACTTACTGGCTGTGTGACCATGGGCAAGTTACTTAACTGCTCTGAGCCTTAGTTCCTGTTTGTTTAAAATCCGAATGGTAGCAGAGTCCCCTCAGGTTTGGTGTGAGGATAAAATGAGGTAGTAGCTGTGAAACATTTAGCTCCAGGAAAATGTCTAATCAAGGGACACCATTGTGCTTCTGTGCACATAAGAAGTCTGCCATGCCTCATCCCTTCTCTAATCCTTTGCACCTACTTCACCTCCTGCTTCATCTGTCAGCTCCCACTCAATTGTCACCACTTTGGGATGCCTCTTGACTCCAGACAGGGCTGGGCACCTCTCCTAAGCTCCTGAACCACTAGGACTTGACACTTCTTTTTGGTGACCCAGAGCCTGTGCCGGGGATACAGTAGGTGCTCAACAAATGCTGCCTGGGTCCCAGGCTCTGTACTGTGCTCCCCACGGTAATCTCTTTCAGTCCACTCAGCCGCTTGGTTTCCAGAGCCTTGGAGGGAGGGGTACAGTGACTTGCCTAAGGTCACGTGGCCAGCCCTGGGGATTTGTACCGTAGGCCCTTGGGCCTCCAGTCCAATCTGCAGGGAGTTGGCCTTACCAGCAACAGCCTGAGAAGCCCTTTCAGCCTATCCCTGCCAGAGGCCTCAAGAACACTTAAAACCACACTGAGCATATGAGAATGGTGTCTATTTTTGAAGTTCGAATACCAGGGGGCTGGGTCCCACTGACCAGCTGTCCAGATGCCCATGTGGCCAAGTGTTTCAACTGCATTGCGTCTAGGGTTTCTCTGCAGTGAAACAGAAGGTGTCCTCTGGTTCCTGGAGCTGGGCAGTGACTGCAAATGAGGGTCCCAGGCAGGATGGAGGCTTGTTTTTCTGGGTCCCTGCTTTATGGACAGGTGCCTGTTCCTATATGGCTCAACTCCAACAGATAACTGATAAACTGGAGAAATCTTGCAGGAACTTCTAGATTATTCCTGGAAAACGCAATAGTATCAGTAGAGGAACCAGGAGATCTGGCTGCTGAGCCGATTCTCCACCTGGTTTGCTGTGTGATCTTGGGCATTTCCTGCAACCTCTCTGAGACCGGTTTCCTCATGTGCCTCATGTTAAGGCCTGGTTGTCCAAGGAGCTGGGAGTGGTTGCCTATAATCCCAGCAACTCTGGAGGCTGAGGCAGGAGGATTGCAAGTTTAAGGTCAGTTTGGGTAACCTAGTGAAGCCCTCTTTTTTATTTTTTTTATTTATTTGGTAAATGATAACACCCGTGTGTTTACTAAAGGTCAAGCTGCCGTGCTGAAGCTCTGTCTACCTAAGGCTATGCCCTCTCTCTCCACATAGGCAATATGGCGTCTGTCTCTCTGAGCTGGGCATCTGTGGGAACTCAACTGTATCTAAAATGCTGAGGCCTATTTCAGAAGAGTTGATTTCTGAGTTCGGGTTTCCACGCAGCTGTTTGGCTCTGCTAAAGGCTACCTTTCTCCCTCTCTCCTCTCCTGCCCTGGCCCTGGGCCCCCCAGGCTCTCTGCACACCTGTTCTTTGCTGATCCTGGAGTCCCAGAGATGAACCTGAGGGGCCCTGCCCTGTGCCAAGTTCAAAAATCAAAAGGAGAAACTGCTGTGGTGACCGAATTTTCTTTGCAGCCTAGCAAATGTTGTAACAGAGGGATTCAGAGTGCGCTTCAGTGTGTGGGGGGAGAAGCAGGGAGGAAGCATCCCTGAGGCTGGGACATTTAAGCTGGGCCCTTGACAGATAAATAGGAGTTCAACAGGAAGCGAAGAAAGGAGCCTCCTGGGAGCACATTCCCAGGGTTGTTGGGCTGAGCAGAGCTTCCATGGACTGCAGCGGAAACACACAGCTTGGAGACCTTGTCTTCCTTCTCAGGATGTCCCCGCAGCTGAGCAGAGCTTTGGCTGGGGCTGCTGCTCTGTCTCCAGCTCTGCAGTGTCTTTTCCCTGCTGCTGGGTCCTCTTATCTCCTTAAATCTCCCCTGAGTGCCTGCAGGGGACAGTATGTGAAGGAAGGGGACAGGATGAACTGGAGAGAGGGCAACCATGACCTGGCTCTAGTCGCTTATTTTCACCTGCGATTACAAGCCCAGTTGAATGCAGATCTTTTATTTCAAAGAGTTAGAAGTCACTGGGGTTTTTTTGTTGTTATTTGTTAATTTTTTTTTTGTAGTTGCAGATGGACACAAGACTTTTATTTTATTGATTTTTATGTGGTGCTGAGGATCGCACTCAGTGCCTCATGTGTGCTAGGCAAGTGCTCTACCACTGAGCCACCTCCCCAGCCCTTTTTATTTTTTATTTAGAGACAGGGTCTCACTGAGTTACTTAAGGCCTCACAAAGTTGCTTGAGGCTGGCCTCGAACTTGCGATCCTCCTGCCTCAGCCTCCTGAGCCACTGGGATTACAGGCATGTACTACCGTGCCCAGCAGAAATACAAACATTTGATTGATTGATTGATTGTACTTTGCCCCTTTTTTTATTTGTTTGGAGACAGGGTCTCTCAAACGTTTGAAAACACAGTTGCAAGCTGGATACTACTGAGGGCTCAAGTCCTCTATTTTACCTTCTTAATTTTGGCAGGAGTAGTGTCCTTGTCATGAGGCCCTGAAGCCTTAAGTCTCCAAACCCTATCAGCTGAAACTCCCACTGCAATCTCAAACGCCAAGGTCAGGGCATCAGTTCATAGGACCCACCCACCCGTGGGTGCAGGAAGCTCTTGACTGGTATTCACCCCAGTCAGTGAGCTGTGTCTGTGGCCCTATTGTTCAGCGATCCGTGCTGGACTCCAAAAGATGCCCACGGCCAAACAGCATGGCCTAGGGCAGAGTGGTTTCCCAAGTGTAATCCTTGACCCTGAACATCGTCCAGGAACTTGTTAGAAATGCAGATTCTCTAGCTGGGTGCAGTGGCTCAGGCCTGTAATCTTAGCACTTAGGGAGGCTGAGACAGGAGGATCATGAGTTCAAAGCCAGCCTCAGCAACGGCGAGGCGCTAAGCAACTCAGTGAGACCCTGTCTCTACATAAAACACAAAATAGGGCTGGGGATGTGGCTCAGTGGTCGAGTGACCCTGAATTCAATCCCCAGTACCAAAAAAAAAAAAAAAAAAGAAAAAAGAAATGCAGATTCTCAGGCTGCACCCTGGACCTCCTGATTCAGCCACTAGAGCTGGGGCCTGGCGTGACTGAGCATGCCTGCGGGGGCTTCTGATGCTGGCTGCCGTGTGAGGTCCTCTGGTCTAAGGGCAGGACCTGCATTGATTCTGTCAAAGTGGGGTGGACAGGGCCAGCCTCCCTCCACCAGTCTCGTAGAGGTGGCCCTTGCTGACATCCGACTTGGTCCTAAGGCACCTGCTTCACATTCTCCTGTCCCCTTCCGAGCCGTGGCTATGAGATGTGAGACGATGGAGTGTGCCATTTTAACAGTGGCAATGCCATTTGCTGAATGCTCTCCATGTGACCTGCTACCCTGCGAGGCAGGTACTGTCCCCATTTTTCAGATAGGTAAATAAAGGCTCAGAGAGGTGAAGGGACTTGTCCACGTTCATATTTGCATACATGATAGAGTCAGGAGCCACTGGCCCCGAAGCCCTCAGCATTTAGCCATGCTGGTCCATTCCTAGCCTGCTACCCTGTGGCAGTTGATGTCACACAGTGTCCCTTGTGCCCATGGCACCTGCCCTTGAATCCTCGTATCCAGGTCTGCGTCTGGGGCAACTCGGTGATACTGTGCAGATCACCAGGTGCTCAGTGGTCCTCTTCTGCCGCCCGACCCCCAGGTTCATGGCCACCAGCGACCTGATGTCTGAGCTGCAGAAGGACTCCATCCAGCTGGACGGGGACAGCGAGAGCAAGGTGGTGAGGATGCTGCTCCGGCTCCTGGAGGACAAGAACGGCGAGGTGCAGAACTTGGCGGTCAAGTGGTGAGTGCCGGCCTCAGCGGGGACAGGGGAAGCGTCTCCGCCTAGTATGGGAGCGTCCTGGGCTCCTCATTCCTGAGGGGTTCAGCCCCTGAGAGCAGATTGCTGAGCAGCTCTTGGGGACCCCAATGGCACTGGACAGTGACTCAGTCTGAAGCAGACCCAGAGCCAAGGACTCAAGGAGTTGGTGGGGTCCAGGAAGTGGTACCTTTTTTTTTTTTTTTAATATTTATTTTTTAGTTGTAGGTGGACACAATACACATTATTTTATTTTTATGTGGTGCTGAGGATCGAACCCAGTGCCTCCCGCATGCTAGGTGAGCGCGCTACCACTGCGCCATAACCCCAGCCCCCCTACCTTTTTTTTTTTTTTAAACTTTAATTTTAATATTTAAAAAAATTTTAAATTTATGGTACAGGGTGCTGTAGGGATGTGCTCTGAGCTACATCCCCAGTCTTTATTTTTGTGTTCTGGGACAGCGTCTTGCTCAGTTGCTGAGGCTGGACTCAGACTTTGAGATCCTCCTGCCTCACCCTCCCGAGGAGCTGGGATTACAGGCCTGCGCCACCAAGCCCAGCTGCCATCTGTATTTTAACCAGTCGTCCAGGGGATTCTGATATGTGCTCCATTGTGAGAACCAATGTTTTGGTTTTTTTGCGTGTGTTTTATGTAGAGACAGGGTCTCACTGAGTTGCTTAGCGCCTCGCCGTTGCTGAGGCTGGCTTTGAACTCGCGATCCTCCTGTCTCAGCCTCCCAAAGTGCTGGGATGACAGGCTTGCGCCACCGCGCCCGGCTGAGAACCATTGTTTTTAATGCACAGTTGAGCCATAAAATTGGATGCAAAGCAAAGGAAGACATATATATTTGTGCCAAGAATGGCATTAGCATGGCCAGAGGGTACCTTTCTAACCATACAGAGGATCCCCTGTTGAGCCCGGGCATTTACCCCAGTACATGAGTTCCCAGCAGAAGGATGAGGGGACTGGGGGGCAGCTTGACGTAGGCTAAGCCTGGGGCTTCTGGACCCATCTCCCTCTCTGCTCAGCCTGGGCGCCCTGGTGGGCAAAGTGAAGGAGTACCAGGTGGAGACCATCGTGGATGCCCTGTGTGCCAACCTGCGGTCAGACAAGGAACCGCTCCGAGACATTGCTGGCATCGGCCTCAAGACCGTCCTCTCAGAGCTTCCCCCTGCGGCCACAGGTACCCAGGACCCCAGGCACTGTTATTATTTGCCCCAGTTTGTGAAGAAGAAAGAGAGAGAGAGAGAGAATAAAGGAACGAAGGAGAGGAAGGAAAGAGGAGGCTCAGAGAGAGGAAGAAACTTACCTGAGGTCACTATGGCAGAGGACGGAGACCGGACCAATTCAAATTCACAGCTGTGTCTTTTAGGAGTGCTTTTAGCGGAAAGTAATAAAATCTAACCGATGGCAGCTTAAAGAAGTAACACGGTGTCTCTGGAGGGACCAGCTACCCCATTTTCGCAGCAATTCACTTAGCAGCTCAGGATCGACAGGGCTGAGGCCTCTGCCCGTATCCCCTCCCCTTTATGAGAAAAGCATCTATTCTCCCCAAAGGCCTCAGAACACTTCTGCTTTTATGTCACTGGCCCACTGTGGGTCCCTGGCCACTCCTAGCAGTGTGGGAGGCTGGGAAAGCAGTGTGTAAGGTTTTCATCCTCCGTAATGGACAAGGGAGGGAGTTTGGATGGGCAGGAGCCAGCCAGCAGCTGGGGCATTGGCTCCTCACCCTCCCTAGCCGTCTCCTTGGTTTGGTCAGACTCTGAATCAAATCTTGGACCCCTGGAGGCCTGGCTTCCTCATCAGCAGGATTCTCAGTGATGAGGACTCAGGAATACACACAGAAGCAGGTCAGAGGTGGGAGCTGCCTCTGCCCCCAACCTAGGACCTCACCATGGCCACCTTGCTCCCCGCACAGGCTCTGGGCTGGCCACCAATGTGTGCCGGAAGATCACGGGCCAGCTCACCAGTGCCATCGCCCAGCAGGAGGATGTTGCTGTGCAGCTGGAAGCCCTGGACATCCTGTCTGACATGCTGAGCAGGTGAGGGAGGCTGCTGTGGGCACTGAGCAGGGGGAGGTACAGGGCTCGTGGGGACTCAGATCCCCGGGTTAGCATGAGCTGCATTCCCTGTGCCTGAGGCTCCTTAGTCATCCAGCAGCCCTGCAAAGGAAAGCTTGGTTGTCACCATCAAACAGGCTCTGAGAGGCCATGTGGCCAGCACAGTGGTAGGTGCTAGATAATGTTGGGAATAGAGAGTTGGTTACAGACACGAAGGAAACTGAGTACATTAATACAACAGGATAAGAGCAGGGCATACAGAGCCAGGCGTGCTGGCACACACCTGTAATCCCAGCGACTTGGGAGGCTGAGGCAGGAGGATCACAGGTTGGAGGCCAGCCTCAGCAACTTAGCAAGATCCTGTCTCAAAAAAATAAATAAATAAAAAGGGCTGGGGATGTGGTTCAGTGGTGAAGTGCCTGTGGGTTCAATCCCCAGTACCAAAAAAAAAAAAAAAAAAAGGCAGTGTATGTATGTAAGAGCCCAGTTGTGGGGTGGAGGACTGTTCTGGAGAGAGTTCTGCTGGATCTGAGCCTTCAAGGAGGAGTAGGATTTAACTGGGTTGGGCAGGCAGCAGTGGGACTCTGAGGAGGAGACTGGCCCAGACCAGAGGACAGAGGCAGGAAAAGGCACAGGGTCCCAGGACTCCTGCAAGGCGGCCACGAGGCTGGGTTGTAAAGTGGAAGGAGAGATGCGTCTGGAGGGCCAGGTGGGAGCCTTGGGGGCAAGCGTTTGTGTTATCTTTGGCTCTTTCCCCTTGCCGCCCGCGGAGAGTAGGAGAGGGCGAGCAGGCTTCTGTAGGGGGTTGAATTTGGGTTGTACTCACGAGGTGGACTCCACAGGACTCTCAGTGGGCAAGAGAGGCCAAAGCTCAAAGATGCCCCCCGGGGGTGGGCCTTTAGTAACTGCAGGACAGATGAGGGGTTGTGGTAGGAGGTTCTCCAGGAGCAGGAGCAGGTGTATGAAGAAGGTGACCAATTCCATTTGGGACATGTGGACTTTGAGGTTCTTTAGAGGCACCAAGTCAACCAGAAATTCCACAGGGACAGGTCCCCTGGCTTCTAGCATAGGCCCTGGCACATAGTAGGTGAACAAATAAATACAGAAATGGACCCCAGGGGAGAGGTCTGGAAGCTGCTGAGGCTGGCAGAGGGTTACTTTGTGCTTGTGCAGAAACCCTTCTCTGTCTTTGCCTCTCAGTGCTTAGCTTATCCAGCAGTACTGGGGAGCCATGGATGGAGTTAAGGGGGGGGGGATATGATGGACAGACGGACGGACCAGGTCAGAAGGAGATTTTAGACTATTCGGTCTCAGTGTGGCCTTGTGAGGCAGGACAGGTATTGTGGCAAACCCCAGACTCCAAGGAAATCTGGGCAGTCCCCATGGAGTCCCAGCCCCTCTCACATGGGGCCGTCTCCCCAGGCAGAGAGACTGGGCACCTGGGTTCAAGTCCTGGCCTTGCATTTCTTAGCTAAGTGGCTTTGTGATGCCCGGTCTCTCTGCTTTCTCTCCTATAAAAATAATAAATCGCTGAAGTAATAATCGGAGAGCACCTTTCCATTTCAAGGGCCATTCAGTTGCCGTTATTCTGGGGGAGGAGGCCAGGAGAGGATGGGGAACGGGGACAGTCTGGGCCCCAGCCTGACGCTCCGCTCTGCTGTCCCAGGCTGGGCGCGCCGCTGGGCACCTTCCACGCCCGCCTGCTGCACTGTCTGCTGCCACAGCTGAGCAGCCCGCGCCTGGCTGTGCGCAAACGGGCGGTGGTGGCTCTCGGCCACCTGGCGGCCGCCTGCAGCACCGACCTCTTCGTGGAGCTCGCCGATCACCTGCTGGACCGCCTGCCCGGCCCGCGCGCCCCCGCCAGCCCTGCCGCCATCCGCACTCTGATCCAGTGTCTGGGCAGCGTGGGCCGCCAGGCTGGCCACCGCCTGGGTGAGGAGGCGGGGCCTGGGAGATGTGGGCGGGGCTAGGAACTGGTCCCAGCTAAAGGGGCGTGGTTGAGTGTCTGGGCGGGGCGGGGCTTAAGGGGGCGGTTCCTGAGCGCAAAAGAGGCAAAAACTGAGCTGAGCGCCCAGGAAAGTGCGGCATCCCAAGGAAGGGGTTTGGGTCACTCACTTTGGTGGCCCAGAGGTTCACGGGTCATTCGAAGTCAGGCTACCAGACCCTCAAATAAAATATTTCCTAGCCTCCTACTTTGGGGGACAACGTGCATACAATGAACCATACCCTAGAAAGTGTGCATTTCGGTGCCATTTGACCTTCGCAGACATGCACCAAGCTACCGTGTATGCCAAGGTCAAAATGCAGGACATTTCCACCATCCCCCCCTAAATTGCCTTGTACCTCTTTGCAGTCCGTCTCTCCCTCTGCCCCAGGGAGCCTTTGAATGCAGCAGGCAGGTTTGAATTTGCTCTCAGACCCATTGAATAGATGTTCCAACCCAGAACAAGATGGTGGGGGTAGCTGACCCGTGGTCAGCCCCTCCTAGCCCCAGTGCTCTCAGGACAAGGGGCTTTGTGGGTACCAATGAGGACACCCCAGCCCACATGTCCATGCTCTGTCTTATCACCCCAAACAGCAGCCATTCCTTAGTGACCCTCAGCCTGAACTGGGGAGAATCTTGCACAAACTTGGAAAAGGGCTCAGGGTTGGTTGGATAGGAAACTTTAGGGTCCCAGGTTTCCAAAGTAGAACCTAGAAAGGGTGTTGGGGGGTCTGCAGGTCAGCATGGTCCTTCTTACATCATGAGGAAGTGTGTCCATGGAGAGGAGAATGAGCAGGATCCTGTAAAGCCTGGGGACCAGCCTGAGTCCCCAAATGCCTGGTCTGTGAGGGCAGTACCTGCCTCTCCCCTTCTCCCATCCTAGGGGCTTACAATTTGGAAATAAGGCAAGACCACAAATAATAGTTGGACAAAATACACTGTTCTGCCAGGACCTGGCCCAAGCTCTTTATCTGCACGGTACACTTACCTTCACCAAAGCTCTGCCCAGCGGGCGTTGTTATCCTGACTGTAAAGGCCAGTACAGGCTGCCTCAGAGAAGTCCTGTGACCCGCCCAAGGCCCCATAACACAGAGGTGTCAGAGTCAGGGTTACAACACCTGCCTGCTTGCCTGTGAACCCTCTAAGTTGAATTCGCAGTGGTCAGGGCTGCAGGCATGGGGATGAGCTGCGTGCTGGGGGCTGGGGAGACCCAGAGAAGGGTTGGGCCTTGTTGACCTGCCTGGCCCTGCAGGGGCCCACCTGGACCGCCTGGTGCCCCTGGTGGAGGAGTTCTGCAACCTGGATGATGATGAGCTCCGGGAGTCCTGCCTCCAGGCCTTCGAGGCTTTCTTGAGGAAGTAGGTGCCACAGGGGTGCCTGCAGATGGGGAGTGGGGTGAGGGTGAGGTGGCAGGGAGGGGGCTAAGACTCACCCCTGGGCCCCACCCTCCACCCTGCCCTGCCTGGATCCAGCAGAGCCTCCCCCGTCCTGCCCCACAGGTGTCCCAAGGAGATGGACCCTCATGTAGCCAACGTGACCAGCCTCTGCCTCCAGTACCTGAAGCATGATCCCAACTATAACTCCAACAGTGACGAGGACGAGGAGCAGATGGAGACGGAGGATAGCGAATTGAGCGACCAAGGTGGGTGGATGCTCTGTCCCGGGGTTAGAGGTAGACATGACCTTCCCAGGATGCCCATGCCACAGACAGGGACCACATCAGGCCCAGCTCTGCTCAGACTCCAGCCACACCTTGGCTGTCTGCACAGATCACAGCAAGGACAGTGGTACAGTCCCCCTTGGTGCCCATGGGCTCCCATCCACATCTACACATCCAACCAACTGCGGGTTGAAAGTACTTGAAAAATAGTGTCTGTACTGAACTTGTCGCTGTTCCCTAAACAATGCAGTCTAGCAATGATCCCTGTAGCATTTATATCGTATTAAGTATTGTAAGTAATTTAGAGATGATTTAAAGTGTAGGGGAGATATGCTTAGGTTCTGTGCAAATACGAAGCCATTTTATAGAGGAGGTTTGAGCATCTTTGGGATTTTGGCATCCAAGGGCGTCCTACTTGGAACCAGTGCCTTCGGGATACTGAGGCAGGAGGATGGCGACTTCAAAGCCAGCCTCAGCAACTTGGCAAGGCCCTGTGTCTAAATAAAAGGGCGGAGGATGTGGCTCGGTGGGTTCAATCCCTGGTATCCCCTCCCACCCCCCCAAAAAAAGTGCAGCAGTCTCGCCACCACTTTTCCCTTGAGCCAGACCTATCCCGGGAGACAGTCCACATGTGTCTTGTTCCCGCCCCAGAGAGCGAGGACGAATACAGCGACGACGATGACATGAGCTGGAAGGTGCGCCGGGCAGCCGCCAAGTGCATAGCAGCCTTGATTGGCTCCAGGCCCGACCTGCTGCCCGATTTCCTCTGCATGCTGGCGCCCGCCCTCATCCGCCGCTTCAAGGAACGCGAGGAGAACGTCAAGGCCGAGGTCTTCGGGGCTTATATCGTGATGTTGCGGCAAACACGGCCCCCTAAGGGATGGTTGGAGGCTGTGGAGGAGCCCACCCAGACCGGGAGCAACCTCCACATGCTGCGGGGACAGGTGGGTCACGCCTCCGCCCGCTCGCCTGCTCCCCACCCCTCCATCTGTCCCTCTTCCTGTCCTTCCACGCACCTGACCATTTGCCTACCTGCTAGAGTGTGGCTTCCATGAGCAGCTGCTGTGCACATGGCCCTGTGTACTAGGCGCTGGGCACAGCAGAATGCAGATCAAGTCTATGACCCCTGGGCCACACAGTCTTGAGGACAGACAAGCAGCTACAGGAGCAGGGCATCTTGGCCATGGTGTGCTTTTTTTTTTCCTGCAGGGGAGGTGGTACCAGGGATTGAACTTGGGGGTACTCGGTTACTGAGCCACATCCCCAGCCCAGTTTGGTATTTTATTTAGAAACAGGGTCTCACTGAGTTGCTTAGCACCTGGCGCTTGCTGAGGCTCACTTTGAACTCACGATCCTCCTGCCTCAGCCTCCTGAGCTGCTGGGTGACAGGCTTGTGCCACCGTGCCTGGCTCTGGAGTGTGCTTTATTCTAGAGAGCCTAGAGGAGTGGGTGTGGGGTAGAATCACTGGGTCTCACTGATTGATTGGACAGGCAGGTGTCATGTGACTTGCAGGTTTCTGGCTAGAGCCAGGAAGTGCTTTTCCCTGGGGTGGGGGAGAGCTGGGAAAGGGGGCGATATTTAAACTTCTACAAATTTATGTTCAAGGTTTTCACTGGATGGCTCTAAGTACTCTGGTTTCCATTACTGTACCAAAATACTGAAGGCTGGGTACTTAATAAAGAAAAGTTCAGGCGCGGTGGTGCACACCTGTAATCCCAGCTACTCCGGAGGCTGAGGCAGGAGGATCCCAAGTTCAAGGCCAGCTTGGGCATCGCCGCAAGATCCTGTGTCAAAATAAAAAGGACTGGGGGTGTAGGTCAGTGGTAGAGCAATCCCCAGTACTTAAGTTTAAAAAAAGGTTATTCAGCTCAGTGTTTTGGAGACAGAAAGCCCAAGCGGCACAGTGTCAGCTCTGGGGAGGACACTCCTAGGTGCTCACCCCCATCATTGCACATGGCATCCTGGCTGGGACACGTTCCTGAGGGAGAGATCACAAGGTGAAACAGGAAGCCAGAAGAAAGAGAAGGGCCAAGCTCACTCTTCTACAACAAGCCTCCCTCGAAAACTGAAGTCCCACTCAGAAAGCAGTGACCCCAAAGACCTCCCGCTAATTCCACCCCTTCAAGGTCCCACCAACCCCCAATACCAAGTTTCCAACACGCGCACGTTTGGGAGACACAAGCCGTAAGCAAGCCATGGCAGACGACCAAGTTGAGCTGGCAGACTGGCAAAGGGCACAGGAGTCTGGGGTTGGGGACCCAGATCTGGGCTGGATTCAGAGGTACATGCCAGAAGAAAATCTAGCTGAGGAAGAGGAAGGGGGCCCATGTGGTGCCAGCTAAGCTTCTGATTCCCCGTCATGAAGTGCAGGAGTAACAGCCAGACTTCTTGGGTGATCTTGAGCTAGTTACTTTGGATCTATAAAAGGGACACCAGAATGGTCCCTACCTCTGCCCGTCTGTCAGTCAAGTGCCAAGCAATCTATCAGGTGCTGAGCGCTTGGGAGGCATCCTGTCCACGCTGGGCATCTTCCCTGGGGATGCACCTGGGCAAAGCCCCATGGTAGTGGGTGCGTTGGGGAGGTTTCCTGGGTGGTCCCTGACCTCCCCCTTTGTGCACAGGTGCCCCTTGTGATCAAGGCCCTGCAGCGGCAGCTGAAAGACCGGAGCATCAGGGCCCGCCAGGGCTGCTTCAGCCTTCTGACCGAGCTGGCAGGTGTCCTCCCTGGCAGCCTGGCGGAGCACATGCCAGTGCTGATCTCAGGTGGGCGAGACTGGCCTTGGGTGTCTGTTCCTCTGACCTTCTTCCAAAACCCAGACTCCTGCCCTGAGTCGATCCCCTAAGCCCTGAGAGAGCCTGGGCCCCAGTCTCAGGCTGAGCCCCTGTTCAGTTCCTCACTGGCGGGCGGGAGAACGAGGCTGGGTTCCAGGCCTGACTCCCTGCTTTCTAGTGAGTTCCCTGGCTTTGTGTCCCTCAGCCCTGGCCACTGGCCAGTTGATGACCACTTGGAAACTTCTGCATAAGAAGCATCTGTGGCTGGTCCATTCTCACTTCCGTGGAGAGCCACATGGGGTCAAGGTTCATGTCCCTGTAATCTTTGTGCCCATTCTCCAGGCATTACCTTCTCCATAGCTGACCGCTCCAGCTCCTCCACCATCCGCATGGATGCCCTGGCCTTCCTGCAGGGGCTGCTGGGCACAGAACCTCCTGAGGCCTTCCACCCGCACCTGCCCACCCTCCTGCCACCTGTGATGGCCTGTGTGGCCGACCCTTTCTACAAGATCGCGGCCGAGGCTCTGCTGGTGCTCCAGGAGCTGGTGCGGACCCTGTGGCCACTAGGCAAGCCTCGGATGCTGGACCCTGAGCCATACGTTGGAGAGATGTCCGCAGCCACCCTGGCACGACTCCGTGCCACCGACCTGGACCAGGAAGTGAAGGAGCGGGCAATCTCCTGCACGGGCCACCTTGTGGGCCACCTAGGTGACCGGCTCGGGGATGACCTGGAGCCCACCTTATTGCTCCTCCTGGACCGCCTGCGGAATGAGATCACCCGGCTGCCAGCTGTCAAGGCTTTGACACTGGCGGCTGTGTCCCCATTGCGGCTTGACATGCAGCCCATCCTGGCGGAGGCGCTGCCCATCCTGGCTTCTTTCCTGCGCAAGAACCAGCGGGCACTGCGGTTGGCCACACTGGCAGCCTTGGATGCCCTGGCGCAGAGTCAAGGACTCAGCCTCCCCCGCCCTGCAGTGCGGGCCGTCCTGGCCGAGCTGCCTGCGCTGGTTAGCGAGAGCGACATGCATGTGGCCCAGCTGGCTGTGGACTTCCTGGCCACCGTGACCCAGGCCCAGCCGGCCTCTCTGGCAGAGGTCAGCGACTCGGTGCTGAAGGAGCTGCTGCGGTTGCTGCGATCGCCCCTGCTGCCCGCGGGGGTGCTGGCGGCCGCTGAAACCTTCCTGCAGGCTCTGGTAGGGACCCGGCCGCCCTGCGTGGACTACGCGGAGCTCATCCACCTGCTCACCGCGCCCGTTTACGACCAGGCTGCGGACGGCGGTGGCGGGCCAGGCCTGTCCAAGCAGGCATTCCACTCTCTAGCCCGGTGCGTGGCAGCCCTGTCCGCCGCCTGTCCCCAAGAGGCGGCGGGCACTGCCAGCCGCCTGGTCAGCGATGCTCGATCGCCCCACTCGAGCACGGGGGTCAAGGTCCTGGCATTCCTGTCGCTGGCAGAGGTGGGTCAGGTGGCAGGGCCAGGTCCCCAGCGGGAGCTGAAGGCGGTGCTCCTGGAAGCTCTGGGGTCACCCAGTGAGGACGTGAGGGCCGCAGCCTCCTACGCGCTGGGCCGCGTGGGCGCGGGCAACCTGCCGGACTTCCTGCCCTTCCTGCTGGCGCAGATCGAGGCCGAGCCCCGCAGGCAGTACCTGCTGCTGCACGCGCTCAGGGAGGCCCTGGCGGCCGCGCAGCCCGACAGCCTGAAGCCCTACGCCGAGGACGTCTGGGCGCTGCTCTTCCAGCGCTGCGAGGGGGCCGAGGAGGGCACCCGCAGCGTGGTGGCTGAGTGCATCGGGAAGCTGGTTCTCGTGAACCCTCCTTTCCTTCTGCCTCGCTTCCGGAAGCAGCTCGCTGCAGGTAGGGACACAGGTGTGAGCCACCCAGCTCAGAGGTGGGCACTTTGCCCCTGAGTGTCCAGGCAGCTGATGGAGAGTGAGCCCTTTCCGAGTCACAGTGTCTGTATGATCGAGTCCAAGGAGCCCCAGAGGAACACAGGGCTTCCTCCTGTAGGACCCCTGAGATGGAGGAGACCCAGAGCACAGACCTCCATGGGTCCCTACCAGCACACGTGGTCAGCCCTCCAAATCTGCACGTGCCGCATCTGTAGATTCAGCCAACCTTGGACTGAAAATATTTGTGGGAAAAAACATCGCATGATACCGAACATGTGCAGACTTCTTTCTCGTCTTTATTTCCTAAACAATTCAGTCCGAAAATTATTGGCATGATTTAAGGTATCAGGTACCCTAAGTCATCTACAGATGATTGAAAGCTCAGGGGAGGAGGGCCAGGCAAGGTGGCCATGCCTTTCATCCTAGTAAGCCCACTGATTTGGGAGGCAGAGGCCAGAGGATCTCAAGTTCAAGGCCAGCCTCAGCAATTTAGTGAGACCCTGTCTCAAAATAAAACAAAAGGGCTAAACGTGGAGCTTAGTGGTGGAGCACCCTGTGTTCAATCCCTAGCACCCTCCCACATGCGCGCGCGCGTGTGCGGACACACACACGATAATGGAGTATGTGCCCAGGGAAGATGTATGTACGTTATGTGCAAATATCACACCATTTTATAGACGGGGCTTCAGCATCCTTGGGTTTTGGTATCTTTGGAGGTCCTGGCACCAATCCTTCAAGTATACTAAAGGATAACTATGCAGTTAAACATTCCGTGATGCTACTTTTGGAATCCTCACTGTGGATATCAGGGTAACGCTGCAGGCCAAAGTTAATCTGAAGGGCCCAAGACAGCTGTCTGCAAAGGTATGGTGCTTTTGGCCTGGCTTGTACCAAGAGCCACTGTCAGCATAGAACAGACTTGTATGACGTGCTCTGGATTTGGAGAGGGCCAGGTGAGAACCAGGAGGACCCCTGGTTCCTTTTCCTTTTTTGGCACCAGGTATTGAACCCAGGGACACTCGACCACTGAGCCACATCCCCAGCCCTACTTTGTGTTTTATGTAAAGACAGGGTCTCACTGAGTTGCTTAGCGCCTCGCCATTGCTGAGGCTGGCTTTGAACTTGTGATCCTCCTGTCTCAGCCTCCCAAAGTGCTGGGATTACAGGCTTGAGCCACCATGCCCGGCTTCTTTCTTTTTTTTAAGGTACTGAGAATTGAACCCAGCGGTGCTTCACCACCGAGTCGCACCCCCAGCCCTATTTTGTGTTTTATTTAGAGACAGGGTCTCACTGAGTTGCTTAGCACCTCCCTGTTGCTGAGGCAGGCTTTGAACTGGAGATCCTCCTGCCTCCTGCCTCAGCCTCCTGAGTTGCTGGGATGACAGGCGTGTGCCACCTCCTGGCTGGAGCAAAAGCAAAATAAAGGGAGGTCTTCATTGCCAGGCTCAGGGATGGTCTGAATTCTGTTGGAATCACCTATGTCTCCAGCTGGCCTAAACTTGGAGAACGCAGACTCAAGTGGAGGAGGGCCTAGCTGGGAGTTTCGGATCTGTGTGGCCTTACGTATGAACTTAACCTCTCTTGAATCTTTCTTTCTTGTATAAAATACAAATGAATCATCCTCTTTAGTTTTCATTTTAATTAATACCTTATTTTTATTTGTTAATAGGACCATCCTGAGGATGAATTGAGATAGTGTGTCTGAAAAATATAATCTCAAGGCCACAAGGAAAGGTCTTTCTTTGGGGTGACCCTGGTCTCAGGGTGCCCTGTTATTCTCTCAGCTGTGGGGAGCTGAGAATTTAGGGCAGATTCAGGACCAGCAAGGGGAACAGAAACTTTTACTTCCCCAGTGATGCGGAGGTCTCTGGAGTGGGGATGGGGTTCGGCTTTGTCTTCCACCAAGAGAGGACAGGGCCTTGGTGCCTTCTGTGTCCTCCAGATTGGCCCTGCCCCTCACTGAGCTGCATCCTGTCCCACAGGTCAGCCACACACCCGCAGCACGGTCATCACCGCAGTCAAGTTCCTCATCTCGGACCAGCCCCACCCCATCGACCCGCTCCTGAAGAGCTTCATTGGTGAGCGCTGCCCCCACCCTTCATCCCGCCCAGTGCCCTTACTCAGCCCTTGACCTCCGACCCATGTTCCTCACACCTCAGAGACCAGAAGGCCACCTCATCCCCACGATAGTCAGCAGGGCCCTGGGTTCCCTTCCCCAACAAAAAAATAAAACTACACACACAAATAAATAAAATAAAACCCAACTATACAGAAAAGGTAATACTCTTAAGAAGGGCCGTGTGGCTTTGGGTACGTTCTTTTGCTCCCTGTTTTCAAAAGTCTCATCTGTGATGAGATCAAGTTCACGTTTTAGGGTCCTTCGGTGTCCAGCACTCTCTTGGGTGCTCTGTAGACACGAGCACATTTGGGATCCCGAGAACGGCTCTACTGTGTTGGTACTGTCCCCTCCCTGCGCACAGCACCTCAGGACCCTCCGAGGCTCCCCATAGTGGGGCATTCGGGGACAGAAGGCTGGCATTCTGAGCTTTGAGGGTGCTGGTACCTGGCACGGTTGGCATCTGGCACGTTCAGCCGGGTCTGTGGAGCCCATCGAGTAACCAGCCGACGGAGGGGCAGCAGCGCAGGTGGTTTTGCGTCTGCCTCCGTGGCCCTCAGCCCCCTCCCTGTCCTTGCGCAGGAGAGTTCATGGAGAGCCTGCGGGACCCGGACCTGAACGTACGCCGGGCCACGCTGGCCTTTTTCAACTCGGCCGTGCATAACAAGCCCTCGCTGGTCCGCGACCTGCTGGACGACATCCTTCCCCTGCTCTACCAGGAGACCAAGATCCGCCGGGACCTGATCCGAGAGGTGCGGTGCTCCTGCTTGGTTTTCTCCCTGGGAGCCCGGGACTGAGGCCGCCTCTCCCGCCTCTGTGCTGGGGCTGGGTGAGGAGCAGGTGCTCGGGCCGCACGGTCTGGGTCAAGTCCTGCCCTCTGCTTCTTAGCCTGGTGGCCCCAGCCAGAGCCACCTTATCCTTTCTGAACCTCACTTTTTTCTCAGGGAAAAAAGAAAAAGAACTACATAGGGTTTCCATCATATGGCGTCAGTGTTGTGAAGATTTTTTTGGTACCAGGGATTGAACTCAGGGGCACTCAACCACTGAGCCACATCCCCAGCCCTATTTTATGTTTTATGTAGAGACAGGGTCTCACTGAGTTGCTTAGCGCCTCGCCGTTGCTGAGGCTGGCTTTGAACTCATGATCCTCCTGTCTCAGCCTCCCAAAGTGCTGGGATTACAGGAGTGTGCCACCACACCTGGTGGCATTGTGAAGCTTTAATGATTTAAGTTTTGAGAGTGCTCAGGTTTGGTCCTAGTACGTCATCAGCACTTGTACAGGTTGAGCATCCCCCATCCAAACATCCATTTTTTTTTTTTTTTTTGGTACCAGGGATTGAACTCAGGGGCACTCGACCACTGAGCCACATCCCCAGCCCCATTTTGTGTTTTATGTAGAGACAGGGTCTCACTGAATTGCTTAGCGCCTCGCCGTTGCTGAGGCTGGCTTTGAACTCGCGATTCTCCTGTCTCAGCCTCCCTAAGTGCTGGGATTACAAGCGTGAGC
>CM053416.1:3475145-3493644 GCA_028644305.1 Xerus rutilus | reverse complement strand
TTTTTTTTTTTTGGTACCAGGGATTGAACTCAGGGGCACTCGACCACTGAGCCACATCCCCAGCCCCATTTTGTGTTTTATGTAGAGACAGGGTCTCACTGAATTGCTTAGCGCCTCGCCGTTGCTGAGGCTGGCTTTGAACTCGCGATTCTCCTGTCTCAGCCTCCCTAAGTGCTGGGATTACAAGCGTGAGCCACCGCGCCCGGCTCAAACATCCATTTTTTAATGTTTTTATTTTTATGTTTTGGTACTAGGGATTGAACCCAGGGGTGCTTAACCACTGAGCCACATGCCCAGCCCTTTTTATTTTTATTTACAGAGTCTTGGTGAGTTGCTTAGAGCCTTGCTAAGTTGCTGAGGCTGGCCTCGAACTTCCTCCTGCCTCAACCTCCAGAGCCGCTGAGATTATAGGTGTGCGCCACTGTGCCTGGCCAAAAATCCAAATTCTGAAATGCTTCTGAAATGCTAAAAACTGTTTGAGTGCTAACATGATGCCACCAACAGAACGTTCCACCCCTGACCTCGTGTTGAAAACACAAGCACACAAAAAATAATGTATAAAATCACCTTTAGGCTGTGTGTGGAAGGTGTGTATGAAACACAAAAGAATTCTGTGAGTAGACCTAGGCTCCACCCCATGATGGCTCATCACAGATACGCAGATACTACAGGATCCCAAACACAGCTGGTCCTCAGTGTTTTGGATAAAAGATGCTCCACCTGTTCATGTTGGTGACTCAACATGTCACTCAACATTCAGCAGCTGAGTCTGAGTGCCAGGATTTCCATGTGGACCAGATATGGTTTCCTACCCCAAGGAGCTCATGGTGTCCTCCTGAAAGAGACCAATGCCCACGCTGCTGGCTACTTAACTGCCCGGCAAAGTAAAGATTTAAGGGAGCCGGGCGCGGTGGTGCACGCCCAGCACTTTGGGAGGCTGAAGCAGGAGGATGATGAGTTCAAAGCCAGCCTCAGCAATGGCGAGGCACTAAGCAACTCAGTGAGACCCTGTCTCTACATAAAACACAAAATAGGGCTGGGGATGTGGCTCAGTGGTCGAGTAAAGATTTAAGGGACAGAGATGAAAGTGATTTCACAGCCAAGTCATCAATCCTGCAATGTAATAATGAGGTCTGACCCACCTGGCGTCACTGAGAAGGAAGCAGCTCTCTTTGCAGGGTTTGGAAGTTTCCCAAAAGAGAGGGTATGTTACCTGGATTTTGATTGGTAAGAAGGAATTTACCCTTAAAAGCAGAGTCTTGCCAGGAGCAGTGGTGCATGCCTGTAATTGCAGCAACTGGGGAGGCTGAGGCAAGAGGACTCCAAGTTTGAGGCCAGCCTCAGTAACTTAGACCCTATTTCAGAGTCAGACAAAAAATTCTGGGGACGAATTTCCATGGTAAAATGCCCTGGGTTTGATGCCTGGTTAAAATTAAAAAGAAAGCCCGGCATGGTGGCACATGCCTGTAATCCCAGTGGCTGAAGGACCACTGTGACATCCAGAGGCCGAGGCCGGAGGATCACAAGTTCAAAGCCAGCCTCAGCAAAAGTGACACCCTAAGCAACTCAGCGAGACCCTGTCTCTAAATAAAACACAAAATAGGGCTGGGGATGTGGCTCAGGGTTCGAGTACCTAAGTTCAATCCCTGGTAACTGCCCCACTATCACCCCCAAAATTGAGCTTTGTAGTTAAAAGTGTCAGGCATGGAATTTTAATTTTCAGCTAACTCTTGCTTGTTGGAAAAATGAACCTCTCTGAGCCTTCACTGGGGTTCATGATAGCATTTTCTTCCTCTGACATTTGCAATGCTTGAGTAAGATGTCATCTGTTAGGCTGGGGATGTAGCTCAGTCGTAGAGTGTGTGTTTCATATGTGGAAGACCCTGGGTTCAGTCCCCAGCACCACACACACACACTTACCAGGGACCCCCGGAGTCTGCTTGGTAGATTAAATCAATTGATATTTTTACTCTGATCATTATCTGGGAGAAAGGGCGATGCAGGCTGAGGTTTGGGATTAGGAGGCACCACCTGGGGCCTGGGCGCCCTGTTGAACAGAGGGGCGGGGGTGTGGCAGGGGCTAGGCAGGGAGGTTGGTGTTCTTCCTTGCGTCCCTGCCCCCCCAACTTTTGTTGTCTTTCCCTCCCGCAGGTGGAGATGGGCCCCTTTAAGCACACAGTGGACGATGGGCTGGACGTGCGGAAGGCGGCCTTCGAGTGCATGTACTCGCTGCTCGAGAGCTGCCTGGGCCAGCTGGACATCTGTGAGTTCCTGAACCACGTGGAGGACGGGCTGAAGGACCACTATGATATCCGGGTAGGTGTGAGCCCTCCACCTGCCCACCCAGAAGGAAGGGACAGCTGGGTGCCACTGGCCTGTGTCTGTTTTTTCCCTACTCCCCGTGGCAGGTACTGTCATGAAAGTATGGCACTGTTATTTTTTTATAAGAAAAGGAGCCTATGGAGCCAGACATGGTGACATGTAATCCCAGGCAGTCAGGAGGCTGAGGCAGGAGGATCACAAGTTCAAGACCACCCTCAGCAACTTAGCGAGGTCCTATCTCAAAAGAGCTGGAGTTGTAGCTCAGTGGTAAAACAATTCTGGATTCAATTCCCAGAACCAAAACAAACAAACAAACAAAAAACAAATGAAAAAGAAAAAAGAAAGGAAAGGTGCAGTGGCACACACCCAGCTACTTGGGAGGCTGAGGCAGGAGGATTGCAAGTTTGAGGCCAGCCTCAGAAATTTAGCGAGGCCCTAAGCAACTTAGCAAAACTGTCTCAAAATCAAAAATGAAAAATAAAGGGCTGGGGATATGACTCAGTGATAGAAGACCCTGGCTTCAATTCCTAGTACTGAAAAAAGGAAAAGAAATGCAGTGACGTTGGACTGCATTCCTACTGTATCAGGCTGTTTTCTGTTGCTATAACAAAATACCTGAGCCTGAGCCTGAGCCTGGGTACAAAATACCTGAACTTTTTTTTAAAAAAGGTGGGGGGCCATAATAGTGTGTGGTGATCCCAGCTACTCAGGAGGCATGTAGCTCAGCAGTTGACTGCTTGCCTAGTATGCAGGGGGCCCTGACTTCAAAACCCAGCTCTAAAATCAATCAATCAATCAGTAATATTTAGCTCACCATTGTGGAGATACAAGAAGATGGTGTTGGCATCTCCTTGGCTCTGGTGAAGGCTTCACAGCTGAGGGCTCCACAGTGCCAGAGCCATGTGCAGGAGAGTTCACAAGCAGGAAATGAGAGGGATTCAGGGCCCAAGCTTGGTTTTTTGTTTTGTTTTACGCTACTGGGTATTGAACCCCAGGGTGCACTACCTCTGAGCTACACTCCCCAGTCTTCTTTATTTTTTTGAGACAGGCTTCTTTTAAGATGTTGAGGCTGAGCCGGGTGCAGTGGCTCACACTTGTAATCCGAGCACTTTGGGAGGCTGAGACAGGAGGATCGCAAGTTCAAAGCCAGCCTCAGCAATGGCGAGGCGCTAAGCAACTCAGTGAGACCCTGTCTCTACATAAAACACAGAATAGGGCTGGGGATGTGGCTCAGTGGTCTAGTGCCCCTGAGTTCAAAAAAAGATATTGAGGCTGGCCTTGAACTTGGAATCTTCTAGCCTCAGCCTTCTGAGCAGCTGGGATTACAGGAGTATGCCACCATGCCTGGCCAGGCTTGCTTTTTATAACTCACTCCTTGTGGAGCTAACCAGCATCCTCTGCTAACTGCACGAAGCCCTTCCAAGGAAACTGCTCCCAATGACCTAAATACCTCCCATTAGGCCCCGCCTCTTAAAGGTTTACTACCTCTCAACACTGCCACCTTGGGGGCTTGAGCTTTGAGTACATGATTCTTTGGGGAACACAACTCCAACCATCTCCCAAGTCCTGGCAGCCAACGAGGTACCATTAGCCAAGTAGCTGCTGTGGTTGGAGCTCCTGCTCCTGCTCCTTTTCTGGCCCCCTCTGGCCTTTTTACTTACTGACAGGCTCTGCTTGACCCCAGGGGCATCTGAACTTGAGAACCCACCTGTTTCCTGGCACCTCTTCTCACCCAGCCTTTCTCAAGGCCAGCTAAGTGTACTGGGTAAAGTTTAGTGTCACCATTCACATGTTACAGATGAGGAACCTGAGGCCCACAGAGGGAGAGACTCAGGCAGGGGCCTGTTGGGACTTGGTGGCTCGTTTTACCCTGGGCTCCAGGTTTTGGGTACAGGGTGCCACCTCTTTCCTTGGGCTTGCCGCTTTTGTTCTTGGGCTGTTTCACTAAGAATGCTGTCTCCTTCCTTCTGGGCAGATGCTGACCTTCATCATGCTGGCACGGCTGGCCTCCCTGTGTCCTGTGCCCGTCCTGCAGAGGGTGGACAGGCTCATTGAGCCACTTAGGGCCACCTGCACCGCCAAGGTAAGCCGCTTGCCCAGCCCCAGCCTGGATTACTTGCTGGGTTATCTGCAAAGCACTGGTTACCAGTTACCGAGAGGGGCTTCATTCAACCCTCCCATTGCCCGGCAAGAGCTTACTGTTCTTGCCATCGTACGTGCAGCGGGGCAGAAGCTCGGGGGATACGTAGTTGGTCGAGATGACACAACGAAGAAATTGCAGGGCCAGATTCAAACCCATCTGTGTTTTCTTTCATTCATTAAACATCTCCTGGCTGCTGGGCTTTCTGAGAGGTATAAAAGAGAGAAGTTTGGAGAGGGTAGCGTCCCTTCTCTTGGCTCACATTTTTAGTTGAGAAATTGGGTTAGATTTTTCTGATTGATATTTTGATCCAGGGCAAAATTCCCACTGGACTGGAGTGTCTCAAGGGTCCCAAGGAGGAATCTGGGGTGGAAGGCCTCAGGGAAAGCTCTAGTGTTGAGAAGGGAGCCTGGCATACCCAGGGGCACCTGGTAAAGAACTGTAGAATGGCTGGGCGCGGTGGTGTACGCCTGTCATCCCAGCAGCTTGGGAGGCTGAGGCAGGAGGATCTCAAGTTCAAGGCAAGCCTCAGCAACTTAGTGAGGTCCTGGGCAATTTAGTGAGACCCTGTCTCAAAAGAAAAAATAAAAAGGGGCTGGGGGAGCCGGGCGCGGTGGCTCACGCTTGTAATCCCAGCACTTAGGGAGGCTGAGACAGGAGAATCGCGAGTTCAAAGCCAGCCTCAGCAACGGCGAGGCACGAAGCAACTCAGTGAGACCCTGTCTCTACATAAAACACAAAATAGGGCTGGGGATGTGGCTCAGTGGTCGAGTGCCCCTGAGTTCAATCCCCAGTACCAGAAAAAAAAAAAAAAAAAAAAGGGGGCTGGGGATGTGGCTTAGTGGTGAAGTGACCCTGGGTTCAATCCCAGGTACCAAAAAAACAAAAAACTTGGAAGAACTAATGTGAATATTGGAAATGTAGAAATCAATCAAATGAAGGCTATTTTATAATGACACTTAAAGAGGAGAAACACCTATAAGATAGCGTTTTTTGAGTAGCAAAACCTTTTCCAGAGCCGGACATGGTGGCGCACACTTATAATCCCAGTGGCTTGAGAGGCCAAGGCAGGAGAATCGCAAGTTCCAAGCCAGCCTCAGCAACAGCGAGGCGCTAAGCAGCTCAGTGAGACCCTGTCTCTCCATAAAACACAAAATAGGGCTGGGGGTGTGGCTCAGTGGCCGAGTGCCCCTGAATTCAATCCCCAGTACCAAAAAAAAAAAACTTTTCTAAAATCAAAAACAATCTTACACACATCTTTGTGTCATGTGGCATCCAGAGAACTCTCTGATCCCAAGCAGGGAGCTATAAAGGGCATCATGGTATCAAAACATTCCAGCACTAGACCCGTGGGAAAAGCAGCTTTGTTCTGGATCCTCTAAAAGCCACACAGTCTGGCCACACAGCGGTGCTGCTTGATGGGCGCTGTGTTGAGTGCCACGCATTCACAGTCCCTTGTCCCTGGTTCTGAAACCTGTAACGATAGAAAACCAAAGGCTTTTTTTTTTTAAGTATTTTTTTATTTCTATGTGGTGTGAGAATCGAACCCACTGCCTCACGCATGCTAAGCAAGCGCTCCACCACTGAGCCACGACCCCAGCCCCAAAGGCTTTTAAAATAACTTACTTGACAACAAAATCTTTGACTTGAGCCAGACGTGGCGGTGCGTGCCGTAATCCCAGCTTCTGGGGAGGCTGAGGCAGGAGGATCCCAAGTTCAAGGCCAGCCTGGGCAATTTAATGAGACCCTATCTCAAAATTAATTTTTTTAAAAAAAGCATTTGGGGATTTTGCAATCTCCTCTCGTGAGTGAGGCCCTGGGTTCAATCCCAAGCAATGCCAAAACAAACAAACGAAACTTGACTTTTACTGGCATGAGGTTTACGGTCTTTATTTCCCTTACTGTAATACCCATATGTTAGGTGGGAGAAGTATTGATATATTTGGTTATTGGGTATTCTGGCAGACCCACTGGGAATGCTCCGCGATGTCCTAACCTTTCTAAAACCCACAACAACCCTGATCAGGTACACGAGTGAGGTCCATTAATCCCTGTAGCAGCTCAAGAGAAGCCTGAAGTACAGATAGGGGATCGGGGCCCAAAGAAGGGGTCGCCTAAAGTCACAGCCCTAAGAGGGCAGAGTCATTTGAACCCAGGACTGTCCAACCCCAAGGCCAGCCTCCTAGGCACTGCAGGATTGCCTAGGGGAAGCAGCCAGCACGAGGAATTTGAACTTTATTCCATAAGCCATGGAAAAGTGGAGATTCTCTGGAGAAGCAGGAGATGGAGCAGGAAGAGGAAACAAACAGAATGAGGGCGTCTGGGAATGTTTCCTCTGGGGCAGGGGCTGGGGTAGGGAAGAGGCAGGCCATCGCGGGAGTCCATGCGTTCCTTCTGTGGAGTGGCAGGGGACCGAGGACTTTTTATTTTTTATTTTTTTGGTACCAGGGATTGAACTCAGGGGCACTCGACCACTGAGCCACATCCCCAGCCCTATTTTGTGTTTTATGTAGAGACAGGGTCTCACTGAGTTGCTTAGCGCCTCGCCGAGGCTGAGGCTGGCTTTGAACTCGTGATTCTCCTGTCTCAGCCTCCCGAGCTGCTGGGATGACAGGCGTGCGCCCCTACAGTACAGAGACTGATTTGAATGGCCAAAAAAACCACCTTCAGGGAAAGAAGCCAGTGTAAAAGGCCAGAGGAAGACAGTTGAGGAAAGAGGAGCCTCAGGTGCCCCGGCAGCCGCTGTAGGGATTGGCTTGAAGGTGGGGAAGACCCAAGAGGGAGGCAATGGTGGGACAGCCCCTTCCAATGTTTCCCCACTTCAGGTCAAAGCCGGCTCGGTGAAGCAGGAGTTTGAGAAGCAAGATGAGCTGAAGCGCTCCGCCATGAGGGCGGTGGCCGCCCTGCTCACCATCCCTGAGGTGGGCAAGAGCCCCATCATGGCTGACTTCTCCGCCCAAATCCGAACCAACCCCGAACTCACCGCCCTCTTCGAGAGCATCCAGAAGGATTCTGCTTCAGCCCCCAGCGCAGACTCCATGGAGCTCAGCTAGTGCCCCCGGGGCTTGGCTGGTGCGCAGGAGTCCACTCAAGCCCCAGGCCTCCCTGCCTGCCACTCCAAGAAGGGGGCCTTCTCTTCTGTCCTTTCATCTCACTGGGGGCCCTCGTGCCCCAGGGTGGGGCTTACAGTGCCTTCTCCAGGGACCCAAGCTCACAGGCCCCCAGCTCAAGCTGCGAGGCTACCAAAAGTTGGGCCCTTTCACTCAGGATGTTGTTAGGGTGAAGATGTTCTCCAGTGATCTGTACACGTCACCCCTCCAGTTATTCTGGTTCCTTCAAACGAGGGAGTCCCTGCCTCACTGACCAGCCCGTAGAGATACATAGTAATCACAGCTGCTGGTCTCAGCCAGCGGGCTGACCTGCCTCCCCTAGGGCCCCCGGCTCCTCCCACCAGTCTCCTTCACTTTACTTGATCCAACTCATTATGCCCCAAGTTAGCGCTGTGGCCAGGAATCCAGGAGTAGGGTGGCAGGTGGGTGCAGTGGCACACGACTATAATCCCAGTAACTAGGGAGGCTGAGGCTGGAGGATTGCAAGTTTGAGGCCAGTCCTGAAAACTTAGCAAGGCACTGGCTTTTTTTTTTTTGGTACTGGAGATTGAACTCAGGGGCACTTGGCCACTGAGCCACATCCCCAGCCCTATTTTGTGTTTTATGTAGAGACAGGGTCTCATTGAATTGCTTAGTGCCTCGCCATTGCTGAGGCTGGCTTTGAACTCATGATTCTTCTGTCTCAGCCTCCCAGAGTGCTGGGATTACAGGCTTGCGCCACCGCGCCCAGCCGCAAGGCCTTGTCTTAAAATTAAAAAGGCTGGGGATGCAGCTCAGTGGTAGATCACCCCTGGGTTCAACCCCACTTCTCCCACCACCGCAAAAAAAAAAAAAAAAGGTGGGCGCATAGGTCAGTGGTGGGACATTTGTCTAGAATGTGAGGCTCTGGATTCCATCCCCAGCACAACCCTCACCTTCAAAGAAATCAGATACTTGAGCTCTTCATTCTAAAATTCAAATTGGTCTTTGAATTGGATCCAAAATTCGGGTTATTAGGGCTTTTTTGCAGGTAGGATACCCAGGATGGGCACTGGACAGGGGTGGCCCTAACATTTCACTTCTCACTTCAAAATATGGAACCAACTGTGAAACAGGAGTACAGATCACTTTGTCACCACCCAGGCACAACCACTTTGTGCCCTCAAGATTTCAAACACGTCTCTAGATTTTAGTATGGAAGACATAAATAAAAACAGGCCAAAGCTTTTTTCCTGATACGCCAAGGCTAATAAAGAATAGACCCTGAATTGTGACTGTTTTTGCTATGCAACTCCTGTTCCCATGCTGAACCCCATTTTCAATACTTCTCAAGTGGATTTACAGAAATCCTGAAAAATTATCAAATTATGTATCAATACTAACCTTTACCTACTGGACTTGGTGGCTGGCACATCTGGAAATGGCCTCTTACAACCAACATGCCAATTCTGCTAGCTCAGCTAGGAGTGGGGCGGGGGACCCTAGACACTTGAGTTTTGTTCCTAAAGTACCCGCACACCACGTCCCTTGACTTGCACCACATAAAAAAATACCATTTTCACAAAAGTGAAATCAAACCTTGCAACGACACAATTCTAGCTAAGATTTGGAGCTACATCAAACAGGAAGCTTTGTGACACTGAAGTCTTGGCACTACCCAAGAGGCCTGTCGCCAGTGAGATCCCACACCTTGGAAGCAGCTGGGGGAGGGACTGAGTGAAAGCTGTCTTCCATCCTGTACCCAAGGCTGACCACACTGAAGAGCAACGTGACATCCTGTGGTGCACTTGGGGGCATCTTATGAGAGACCCTGTCTCTAAGTAAAATACAAAACAGGGCTGGGGATGTGGCTCAGTGAAGTGCCCTAGTTCAGCCCCCAGTACCTCCCAATTGCACATTTCTTAATCCTCACAAGGGCAGGGTAAGCACAGCCACTAGTTTCTGGGCATCCTGGGTCTGGTGTGTCAGAACTTCCCTTGGTCTGAGGCCAAGCCTTTCCTCCTCTTCGCAAATCCCAACTACAGCTGACCAAGGCCACTCCGGGCACCTGAGGCCCTGTTCCCTGTGCAAGGGCCCAGTACCCCTTACGAACTCCCTCTGAATGAAGATTCCACAGGGTGACAGGAAAGGAACAATCTCTGACCAACTGTCCAAGTCAGTCAAAACTAAAAATCAAGCAAAAACCGAAACCAAGGGAGGAAAACGCCAGGTGGTGTTTTCTGTGGTTTTATTCAAGCACGCCAAAAACGTGCACGTGAGCTGTCTATTCATTTTCTTCACTGCGCAGCCTGGCGTTGGGGTTGGTGACTCTGATGGCTAGCTGGGCTGCTCTTTCCACGATGGCTTTGCGGTTCTTGGAGGAAACGTTGTGAGCAATCTCAGCACAGTAAGATCTGGAAGAGAATCAAGCACATGGGTGAAGAGCAGCCACCCCCAAGGACACGCGGGCAATGCGCTAGTGCACGTGGGTAAATGGCTGCTGAATGAGGGCTACAGACCCCCCAATCTTGCCTCCCCTAGTTCTGGTGGAGAAATGCTCATTTAATCCTCACTGCAGCCTCGTGAGCCACCTCCATTTTAGATGAGGGAACCAGGGCCCACAATGGTGGATGTTCCCAGGGTCACAGCAAGAAGTGGACGCGTCCAGGAAGAAGCCACAGCCAGACTCCAGGTTCAAAGGTTCTCCCGCGCACTGACTCAACTCCCAGAGCCACAGGGTGCTTGCCTTTGCCCACAGAAAGTTTGGGGACTTGTGAAGCGACCAAGAGCAAAACCCAAGAGTCTGAATGGAGCCAAGGGTTCCCAGCGCGACTACAGATGCCAGCATGACTATGGAGGGCAGTGCCAACCAGCTGTACTTGGTACACGAGGTCCTGCTCTGACCCGCCATTCCTCAGGACCTCAGAGACGCTGCGCCACACTTTAAGACAAGGATCCAAATATATATGGTTCAAGAACCCGAGGACAACGGCTTCAACAGCAAGACAGTGCATGCAGACGGAGAATTTCCATGTTATAGAGAAGTGTCTAAGTAATCATGTTTAAACATCATCCTGAGGACATGTACTGTACTTTTCATCTGTTTTCACCTTCCTAAAATGCCTCAGGGTCTTGTCCCCTACGAACATCATAATCGCGATCACTGCACCTCCTGTTTTTACTGTGCAGGACATTCCCCACACTCACACCCCACTCACTGAGCGGCTGCCTAACGTCCTCACATTTTCAGTTGTTTTCCAACTGCTATTGTTACAGCAAACAGCTGTTAAGTTTCCCTGCTTTTCAGTTGTTTTAAGGACAATTGCCCAAAAATGGAACTCAGAGATAAAAAACAAAACAAAACAAACCAGAGCGTTTCCACAGGTCTTGTTAAAAACTGCAAGCTGCTTTTGGAAACAAGCTGGGTTCAAAATACAAAATAAAAAGGTCTGGGAACGTAAGTCAGTGATAAAGTGCTCCTGGCCTCAGCCTCCAGTACCCGCCACCCCCACCATCAAAAAAGAGAACTTTTTGCAGTTCTGAATTATGTCTTTCCTAACTCGGTTGTTAACCTGCCTGGATGGATGTCCACCATTAGTTCCTGTGTTAACCATCCCTCAAGAGATGCCCAGCTCTCCGCTTCGTGTCCAACCTTGAAATGCCATCAGTACGGAACGGTGGGTTCCTTCACCCTTACCACTTCTCTCCACAGCCACCAGAGAGGGCCCTGCGGCCCTGCACACATGAACAGCAGCAGCCAGCCACTCTCTCCATGTGGTCTCCAATCTCTTTCAAGGTCAAAATCCCTTTCCATGGTAAACCGCTCTCATTTCTCTGCCTTAGTCCTGACTGGAGCAGGCTCTCCTACATGGAGCTCGCCAAGGTCTAACTTGACTGAAACAGAACTAGTGCCCCGCGCCCTCCGCGTGCTCTTCCAGCCCCACACCCCATTCTTTTGGCCCAGTTTTCCTCTTTTTCTCAACTCCAGGCCGCACCTGGCTCTAAAGCCCCGCCCCAGGCAGGCAGCAGCCTTCCACCTCAGTGGCAGTCGGTAGATGCCTTTGCCACAGCACAACGAGGGACACCTCGGGCCTGAGGTCGTGTCTGCTCCCTTCCAGCCACACTCAAAAAGCAGCATTAGAGAAAGGACTGCCAAAGGAGCACTGCAGTGTCCCTTGTGACAAGTAGTCACTCCTGCAGGAGCCACCTCCCATTTCCTGAGAGAATGCCAACTCCTCCAGGTGCACCCCAGGAGGGCCTGCAGTTCCGGACTCGAGACCCTTGAGGCGGGAGGCGAGGCCCAACTCACTTGTTGCACATGAGCAGCACCTCCAGCTCCTTGACATTGTGGACCAGGAACTTCCGGAAGCCACTGGGCAGCATGTGCTTTGTTTTCTTGTTGCTCCCATAACCAATGTTGGGCATCAGGATCTGGCCCTTGAATCTTCTCCGCACCCTGTTGTCGATCCCCCTGGGTTTCCGCCAGTTGCGCTGAAAGAACGAACACACAGGTGGGTCTCTGCGCAAAGGACTGGAACAGATGAAAGGAAATGCCAAACAGCAGTCGCCCTTGGATAACAGGGCTTCCTACTTTGTTGGTGGGAGACAAAAAATTCCTGGCTATAACCACTGGAAATGTGGAGCCACACTCACACCCGCAGGCAAGAGGAAAGTCAACACAGACCAGCGGGGGACGTGAGGGGACTGTGTCTTCGGGAGGATGAAGGGCTTGGGTGTCCACCCTGTTCTCAGGACCTGAGTTTTCACAACCAAAAAACAGGGACAATGGCCATCTGCTGCAGTCCTAAGGCCACCTCAAATACATGGCATACACACCAAGTTCTTTAAACATCAAGACAGTTGGGGTCTGTCATTATTTTTTTTTAAATATTTATTTTTTTAGTTGTAGGTGGACAGAGTAGCTTTGTTTTATTTTTATGTGGTGCTGAGGATCCAACCCGGTGCCTCAAGCGCAAGCCCCGGGGTCTGTCATTATTTACATTTCAATATGCCCGGCAGGCCTGTCATCCCAGCACCTTGGGAGGCTGAGACAGGAGGATCGTGAGTTCAAAGCCAGCCTCAGCAATGGCGAGGTGCTAAGTCCCAGTGAGGCCCACCCAGGAGACCCCAGTTCTCACAAAGAACTCTCAGGTCAACTACGAATCAGCTCACCTGTCAAAAAATGCCCACACAAGGGGATGCCACACAAGGAAGGCTGTTTGGTAACTCCCTTCTTCACCCAACGCCCATTCCCACCCCAGAACCACATACCTTAATTTTGACATATCGGTCTGACTGGTGCCGGATGAACTTCTTGGTCCTCTTTTTGACGATTTTGGGCTTCACGAGAGGTCTAAGGGCAGCCATGATGCCTTTAAGAAAAAGAGACATCCCAGGTGAAGAAGAATCCTTAAGACGGGTTCCTGCCCAGGGCTTGGCCTGGGCCTGCTCGACTGATGTCGCAGAGTGTCTTCCAATCACCAGTTACTGAGCAAGCTGGGAGTGGAATGGGTGCCTCTGCTAGGCTTGCTCTCCCTCCTGTTTCCGAAGCTGGCAGAATACGAGTCACTCTCCAGATGCGATCTCAGGAGGTCAGGGGTCACCTCACCCATTCAGAGCGCCGAGGCGCAGATGATCTAAATCAAAACCGACCCCAAGAACTCACTTGCAACAGCAAATCCCACACCCTGTAGCGTCCCAACCCCCAGATGGTCCTTTAACCTGTAAAATGGACAAGACGCTGCACACTGAGTGCATGCGCAGTACCCAGCACAAAGTAAGTGTTCAATAAACTCCTGTAAGGGGCTGAAGCCCCGAAATACCCCCCAAAACATGCACGAAACCACCACGCACCTTCAAAATGCATCCAACCTGTGGACACGAACCTACCCCAGGGCTGTGGGACCGTCAGTTACTTTCCCCAAGGCGGTCCACCCGGCTACCCCGCTTCTCTACCGCAACCTCTTCTGTCCTCTGCACAGCCATCGAGTTACTTTCTCCCGCACGCAATCGGTACCCAGCACCCTCTGCCCCCTAGCGCCGTGCTCGCCTCGAAAGCACCGGGTCAGTGTCATTTTCCAGTTTCCCGAAATCCTGACCCACTATGAGTTTGTTAATAGCCGATCGAGGCCACGGGCGCGACGGTGAGAGACTGCACCAGGGCAGTGGCCGGCGCGCTCAGACCTGAGCCGCGAGCTGTCATCCGGGACTCCGGTGGCTCCGCAGCCACCGGAGCCCGTGTCGTCTGGCCTCAAAATGCACCAGGAGCTGTCAGGGATCAATCGAGCCGGCCGCAGTTGTGACTGGCCCACGGCGGCCTCCGTAAGAGAGCAAACGGCCCCGGGAGTCAAAGCGCTGTCACCGCTCCGGGCCGCTGGGCCGTTCCCATGCACGTCCCAGCGAGCCGACGGAGACAATACCCACAGAGCCGACCACGCAAAGGAGGCGGCCTCTCACCAAGGAGCGATGGGGCCCGATGGCCACTGCACAAGTGCGGATGGCCAACGATTAAGACTCACCGAATGCGGATGGCGGCCACCTCCGGAGGCAGCGCCGAAGAAAAGAGAGGAAAGCAGCGCGCAAGGGCTGACGGGACGTAACCTCTGGGTCCTAGAAGGGAAAAGGTGAGCACTTCCGGCTCCGGATTCTTCAAAGAAAACAAGAATGTGTCCGGCAAATAACGCGACAAAAATGCCCAGTGCGTCTGTGTTTTATTAGGCATTAATAGGTAGGAGTAGAAGTGAAAAATTATCGTCCCTTCGGACTACGTGGAAAATTTGGAATTATTTCTGCACCAAGACCTAGGAGGAAGATCTACTTCCGCCAGAAGTGGAAGACAAAACCAGTTTTTCACTATTTCCGCCCGCGTTTCTTCTCCTGGAAGTGCGCCTCTTAGTGGCCAGGAGGAAACAAAACAGCCACTTCCTAATTACCGCAAGAGAATCACCGCACCCCACAAAATGGCTTAGTACTTGCACAGCACCTCCAGCTGTAAGCTTTAAATCAGTTCTAGATGACATACCACTAATGCAGTGTGAGTGCTATGTAAATAATTGCGTTGTTTAGGGAATGACAAGGGGGAAATAAAGTCTGTACATGTTCAGAATAGACAAAAAAATTTTTTCCTGAATATTCTTTATCCACAATTGGTTGAATCTGTGGATGCAGATGTGCAACTTGAGGATACCGAGAGCCACCTCTATAGAAATAGCAATGAGGCTGTGGCAGCTCACATTCTACGGGATTTCATATCCTTATCACAATTCTATACCGTAGTTCTATGATTTTCTCCGTTTGACATATGTGGAAAGCGAAGTTTGGAGATTTGACTCCCAAATTCATACTTTTAACCATTTGTCTAACCTTTATGCTTTTAAAATTGCTTTTTGTTGTTGTTGTTGGTATCAGGGATTGAACTCAGGGGCACTCGACCACTGAGCCACATCCCCAGCCCTATTTTGTGTTTTATGTAGAGACAGGGTCTCACTGAGTTGCTTAGTGCCTCGCCGTTGCTGAGGCTGACTTTGAACTCGCGATCCTCCTGTCTCAGCCTCCCAAGGTGCTGGGATGACAGGCCTGCGCCACATGCCTGGCTTTAAAATTGTTCCTGATTTGTTTTACATAGTTTTTGTTTTATAAGATCATTGTGAGAATCAAATTCCAGGAGGAAACAAACCAAAAACCTTGATTCTGCAACTGGAACACAATGCAGACGTCCTTGGTGGTCTTGCCAGGAGTGGTTGCAGGCGAGAGACGAGGACAGAAGCTAACCCGGGCTGAGAGGACCACGAGGTGAGAGAAGAAGTAAGCAGCGCCTGTTGCCAGTGCCACCCTGAGATCTGGGCTATGAGGAGGAGTTTGAGGAGACCCAGGGACTAGAAATGTCGTCTGAAGTCACACAGCTGGCAGGCAGTAGGGTCAGACTGTCATCTCTGTGGCTACCCCACATCTTCCCCTGCAGCTGTGTGAAGTTCAGTGGGAGGGGAGCATGGGGATCCACTGCAAATGGCAGCCCAGGTGATACGGGTCAGGAGGGGAGAGGTCTTGACAGGGTTCAGCAGGAACCAGAGAGCATGTCTCCAGTTTCCAAAGACCCAGGAGATTTGGAAGCGGGAACCAGTGGCTCAGTCTTTCGGGGTGAGGAACATGCAGCCAGCTCAGTTTACAGAGGACAGCACATGGCGTCCCCCTGCTTGTGGCTTCCCGTGGGCACTGACATCGCAGATGTGAGGTGGAAGATGCCACGTAGTCGCTGCTGTTGGTGTCCCCAGAAATGTGCCTCCTGTATTTTCCCAGCCTCAGTCTTCTTTTTTTTTATATGTATTTTTTTAGTTGTAGATGGACACAAATATCTTTATTTATTTTTATGTGGTGCTGAGGATCGAACCTAGTACCTCACGCATGCAAGGCAAGCGCTCTACCGCTGAGCCACAATCCCAGCCCCCCAGCCTCAGTCTTCTTGAACACTCCTGTGGCCAACTGCGAAACTTTCCCTGGACACCCTTTGAAACACTGGGCACCTTGTGTCACTGGAGGAGCTGGCCCAGGCCATCTCCTGAAATGATTTATTTTTTCTGGTTCTTTGACACTCCTGAGTCTGTCCTGGCTCCTGGCTCAGGACGGCTGGGTCCGGCACTAGTTGATGTAGTACACCTTGGTGGAATCATAATGGGCACAGGTCATGTAACTGGTGTTCCTCAGGGGCCACCAATGGTTAGGGTGGTAGATGGCTGGGTAGACTTGGTGCTCATGTTGGACACAACTGAAGAGCGCCAGGCTGTTGTCCTTGGACACAGTGGGCAGGTAGAGCCGCAGCTTATCCAGAAGGTGACCTGGCCAGAAGGAGTTCGGGTCAGTTTTCAGGGAACCACTACGGCTCTTCTTCTCTAGCTTCCTAGAAAACAGTACGACATGGGGCAGGTTGTCAGGGGGACAGGCCAGAGCTGAGGCTTCTTCCAATCAGCTGTGCCCAGAGTGGACATGGGGTATCATGTGTAGCACTTCAGAACCTCAGCTCTGCTCAGCAGTGAGCACCCAGAGGTCAACAGAGGCTGTCATTTCCTGAAGGTCACACAATGAGCCGGCAGCTTGACCCTAGCCAACTGAGACTCTAGAGGTATTTATTTATTTTTGTGCTGAGGTGTTATGCATGGGCCTCAGGGCCTCACGCTTCCCGGGCAAGAGCTCGACCACTGAGCTACATCCCCAGCCCCATCTAGGATCATTTCAGTGTGGTGTTTGGGGTACATCCTCTGGGGCAGGCCCAGCTGGGTTCAAATCCCCACTCCACCATTTACTAGGTCTGAGCGAGATATTTCACCTTTCTGGACATGCATTTTCTCCTCTGTGCACGTGCGGAGAGGAACTCCCCTCCTGGGCTTGTTTAGAATGAACCCATGGAAAGTTCGAAGAGCCCTGTGTGCCTAGAGCCCTCCGAGTGCCATGTCGCTGCCTCTCTGGTCCTGGGCACAGAGCATCAGATACAGTGCCAGAAGCCCTGTGCCACATGCAGAGCTGCAGAGCTCCAGGGCCCTCTCCAGGGCGAGGCCAGCCTCCCCCCACCTCCACTCCCAACCGAGAAAGATGACGGCTCCAGACCTGGCGAATCTCTCAAAGTCCTTAAAGTGCATTCTCTTGCTTTTCCTAATAGAGGAGAGAGACAGACAGGGGGCATTTTGTTAGGAGAGGGGAAATCCAGGGTAATGGGGCTTTGGGGAGCAGGCTGGGGCCCATAGGAGGTGCATTTCTGAGGCTCAAACCAGACATGTGAAAGGAGATTCCTTCTCCTCGGGGTGAGGCCCTACTCTGTGCTTCCCTCCTACAGGGGAGCACACTGGGGGCTTGGCCTTACACCCTGGCTGGCTGAGTGACACATAAGTCACATCCTCTTTCTGAGCCTTGTTTCTCATTTCCCAGAATGGAGGCTACTTGCGAGAGATGTCTGGTAGCTAGTGGCTCCTGAATCTGAATCCCTTTGGCCACCCCGACAACCACAGCCCCTGCCAGAGCCCAGCCCAGCTTTGTGGACAAGTGGGGTAAAGACGACCCTCCACAGCGCCGGCCCCTGCAGACATCACTAATCCATCACCGCACTCTTTCCCAGCAGGCCTGCATCTCGACTCAGATTGGTTTCTGTTCTTTGTTTCTCAGGGGCTGGGGATTGAGCCCAGGGCCTCACACTTGCTAAGCACACACGCTACCGCTGATCTACACCCTCAGCCCAGCCCTGGCCCGCAGAATCTTACAAATTAGTATAAGTAGCAAAAGAGAGCCGGTGTCCCTCTTTGACCTAGGACACTGCGCCTTATCCCTTACAGCTGGGGCCTGTCGAGCTTGGACAAAAATCCCTTTCCTTCCTGAGCTAATGGTTAGTAACTGGCGCCAGCCACCCGGGGAATAGAAGGCAGGCAGGAGGGCCCTGTAGGCCACCACCTGCCTGGCTTATGCTTAGCTGGTCCCCATCAGCACTACCCACAGCTCCTGCTCTGAGAAGGCCTCCACTAGGGCAGTGGAAAGCCACCACCTGCATCCTTGACTGAGTGCGACCTGGGCTAAGGAGCTCACGTGGGTCTCCCCTCTAATCCTCAGGGTGTGGTAGTCGCTCTTGTGCCCACGTCACAGTGGAGGCCGGTTGGATTTCTCCCTGACTCTGCGGCATGTTACCCCACGCATCTTCTCTGAAGGCAGCTGGCAGTGGTCGCTAGTGCTGGGCAAGTCCTGGGCCCCTTTTCTCTCAGGCTGGCCCCATCCCTCTGCAGAGATGCCACCTGTTCCTGCATCTGCCGTCACTGCTGATACGGCCCTAGGTTGTCACCTGCCACTCGGGTCAATCTGGGTGGCCCAGGCTTTGTGTCACCAAAGGAAGCTGCTTTGTTAGAGAGGACTCGGGCTGTGGGAAGGGTCAAGGGACAGGCCTCAGGCAGTGTTCTTTCCCCCTTCCAAGGGCTGCCAACCTGTCTCTTGCTAGAGA
>CM053416.1:3455666-3474645 GCA_028644305.1 Xerus rutilus | reverse complement strand
GCTGAGCTGTATCTCCATCCTTTATTTAATTTTGTTATATTTTGAGACAAGTTCTCACTAAATTGCCCAGGCTGACCTCAAAGCTGTGATCCTCCTGGCACCTTGTCCTGAGTTGCTGGGTTTCTGGGTGGGTGCCACAATGCCGGCTAGAGTTGCTTATTAATGTCACGCTTTGATGAAACTGGCCACACATACTCAGAGATAAAGCTATTTCCACAATATTAAGACTAACGTTTCAGGTTGAGTATTTTTCGTTTCCAATAATCATTTGCATCGTGCTCCATTATCTGCAACTTCTAAATGAATTGTTAATGATCTCTCAATCCTGAGGGGACAATTAACAGTGTACAACAATTTAAAAATGTATGACCTAGAAACTATAAAGCCTCCCGATAGAGAATATGGTAGAATTTGCTTTTTTTTTGGTACTGGGGTGCTTAACCACTGAGCCACATCCCAGCCCATCCCAGCCCTTTTTTATATTTTATTTAGAGACAGGGCTTCACTAAGTTGCTGAGGCTGGCCTCAAACTTGCTATCCTCCTGCCTCATCCTTCTGACCTGCTGAGGTGACAGGCGTGCGCCACCGCGCCCAGCTGAGAGTGAGACTTTTGGCTGCTTTGCCGGTTGTACACAGCACACTGGCTAAATCGTAGAGCAAGGTGTGTTTTCCCAGGAAATTTAGCATGATTTGGTTCTTATATGATACATCATTTATAATTAAAAAATACTATGTTTTGCTGAGAGACCTTTTATCAGATAATTTTGAATAGTCTTAAACTCTTTGGGGAAATATTAAAAACTTTCATCTGTAAAATAGAAAACATGAAGGAAATAACAATTCTCTTCAGGTTTACTTGTGTGTTGGACCTCAACATTTGCTCTGAAGCATGTTCACAATGATCGGTTCTGCGTGTGCCTCCCAGAAGGCAGCAGCGTGGGGCTTGTCACCAGGGGGGCAGGTAAGGACAGCGCCCTCCCATCAACCAGCAGGAGAAACTTTTCGGAGCAAGAAACAGGGGAGTGGTTGTTCATTTTCTGTTTGTTCATTTGTTTTCTTTCACATTAGAAGATACAGGACATTTTTAGCTAAAATATTCTGAGTTCCTCCGACAGTTGAATACATATCCAAAAATACGGATGGCGGGAGGCCTGGGGGTGGGCCAGGTTTCAGTAACTTGGTGAGCATGGGGACGAAGCTGATGCTGTGATATCCAATTCTAGCTGTGTGCTTTGCTTTGCTTATTATGATACTGTTTCTAGTTTTCTGTTCTGTTGTGGTGGAATTCTTTCTTTTTTTAGATGCAAGCTGTCTTTTTAAATTTTGTCTTCTAAAGCAGACTTCTTTTTTTTTTAGTGCTGGGTTGAACTTGGAGCCTTGATCATACCCTGCCGGGCAAGTGCTCTACCACTGAGCACACCCCCAGTGCTAAAATTGTGTTTTCAATTGGCAGGTGATACCTCGATGCATTTATGAAGTAATGTTTGGATAGGTGTATATGTTGTGTAATAGTCAAGTCAAGGTAAGTAGCATTTCAATGACCTCATACATTTTTCATTTCTTTGTGGTAAGAACATTCAAAATCCTCGTAGGGCTACTTTGAATTATATGATTCTATTTGTTTGTTTTTGTGGTACTGGGGATGGAAGCCAAGGTTGTTGTACCACTGAGCTACATCCCTAGTCCTTCTTATTTTTTACTTTGAGACAGGATCTCCCTAAGTTGCCAGGCTGGCCTCTAACTTGGGATCCCACTGTCTCAGCCTCCCAAGTTGTTGAGATTATAGGAATGTGCCACCATGCTTGGCCAATTGTGTGTGTGTGCTGCTAGGCGATGAACCCAGGACCTCACGTACGCTAGGTGTCTACTGCTAGGTATCTACCCCATACCCGCAGACCGCAGTGTGATACATTATTAGCCATAGTCACCCCACTGCGTAATACAACATCAGATTTTTTTCCTGTACACATTATTTAACTTTCTATTTTTAAATGATGGTAGGTTCACCAAAATTGCAAAGACTGCAGAGGGCTGGGCTGTGGCTCGGTGGTAGAGCACTTGTCTAGCACGTGTGAGGTGCAGGATTCTATCCTCAGCACCACATAAAAATCAGTAAGTAAAATAAGGGTATTGTGTCCATCTACAACTAAAAATATATATATAGATTTTTTTGGGGGGGGTACTGGAGATTGAACTCAGGGGCACTCGACCACTGAGCCACATCCCCAGCCCTATTTTGTGTTTTATGTAGAGACAGGGTCTCACTTAGTTGCTTAGTGCCTCACCGTTGCTGAGGCTGGCTTTGAACTCGCGATCCTCCTGCCTCAGCCTCCCATAGTGCTGGGATGACAGGCGTGTGCCACCACGCCTGGCTTGGGTCTATTTCTTTCTGCTCAAAACCTCAGGGCTCCCTTACCCAGACTCAAGTCCTTGGAGCTTCCTTCTCTAGACAGAGCTTCTGGCTCCCCAAGCTCCAGAATCCAGATACCCCGCAGTTACAGCTGAGGAGCCCAGGCCTTCAGGCCTGCGTTCTAGAAATCCCAGCTAGTGGCAAATAGGGCTATTCCTGCTCTCCTCCCTCCTTCCCGGTGCCTGTACCACAGGCCACAGTGGCTTGGTGGGGTGAATTTCATCTGAAGAAGGTCCAGCCTTGGGGGAACGCCACCCTCACCCTGTTGGTAACCCAGGGCACCTTCCTGAGGGCCAGCCGCAGGGCCTCACCTCTCATGAGGATTTCCTCCGTCAGCGGGAGGCCGTAGGATTCGCAGAGCTTCCAGCATTGCAAGTAGACCAGAAAGGCGTCCTTGCGGGCCACATTGATGAGCTCCTCCATTTCCCCAGGGATGGTGGACGGGAGGCAGTGCGCGTCCACCGGCTCCTTCCCACAGCGCACCAGGCGGCAGCACTCCATGTACTTGATGGAGGGGATAGTGATCTGCGGGACAGCAGAGGGAGTCTGTGCCCAGGGGACCTTCCTCCTGGCCCTAAGGCAGGAGCAGTGTCTTCTTCACCTCCCCCCACAGGCCTCACGAGGGGAAGAAGAGAACAATGTGCAGTAGGGCTGTGGTTCAGTGACTTGGAAGAACAATCACCCATGGGCAAGGTTACCCCTGAAGAGCACTTGAGCCCTGTCCGTGGTTGTGGAGCACACACAGGAGGGCCGGGTGCAGTTGAAAAATGGCGCACACCTGCAATCCCGGCAGCTTGGGAGGTTGAGGCAGGAGGATTGCAAGTTCAAGGCCAGCCTCAGCAACTTATGGAGATTGTCTCAAAATAAAAAATGAAAAGGGCTGAGGATATAGCTTGGTGTTAAAGCACCCCTGGGTTAAATCTCCAGTCCAAAAAAAAAAAAAGAAAGAAAGAGAGAGAGACAGAGAGAGGGAAAGGGAGGAAGGGAGGGAGGAAAGAAAAATCCCACCAAAATGTTTGGCTGCATGGGGATTTAAATTAGGTGCAGCTATCCCTGACCTTGGGGTGGGAAACACCTGCTAATGTGGAGTGTCTTCTACACACTTGTGGAGTGTGTAGACATTTGTGCTGGCTGTCGTCTCTGCTTTTCATTTCTTTTTTAACAAGAAAAAAAAATCTATCTTTTTAAACCTTCTCACACCAGAATCAGCAAAAGTATAGCTGTAGGCCAAATCTTAGCACCTGTTTTTATAAATAAAGTTTTATTGGAACACAACCCTCCATGCTCATTTGTTCAGGTATAATCTATGACTGTGTTCTTTCATTTATTTTTTTTCCAGTGTCTGATTTCTTTTTTTCCCCATAGTTCTATTGGTGCTGTGTAGGTGTGCATAATGGTGGCATTTGCTGCTGGTGCATGTATACAGTAGAATAGTCGAGTCTGGCCCCAGTAGCTCCCTTTCCCTCCCCTGCTCCCTCCCCAGGTCCCTTTCCTCTATTCTACTGATGTCCCTTTCATTTTCATGAGCTTCTCTGACTCCCTTCTTTTCCCTTTTCAAATTCTCTCGCCTCCACATGAGAAAGAAAACGTATGACCCTTGACCCTCTAAGTTCGGGTATTTCCCTTAACATAACGTTCTCAAGTTTCATCCATTTTCCTGCAAAGAACATAACTTCACTCCTCTTTACGGGTATAAAAAGCTGCACTGTGAGTATGTGAAGATATATCTATCACACCTAGGCTACTTCCACAATTTGGCTCTAGTGACTTATGCTGTTACAAACATGGCTATGTCACTATAGTATGCTGACCTTAATCCTTTGGGATAAATACTGACAGGTGGGGTGGCTGGGGCCTATGGGGGTTCCATGCCCAGGTTTCTGAGGAGCCTGCGCCCGATTTCCACAGTGGTTGTACTAATTTACAGTCACCAACAGTGCAACAGTGCTCCTTTTTTGCCCCATGTCCTCTCCAGCATTTATCATCGTTTGTGTTCTTTCTTTTTTTGGTACCGGGGATTGAACTCAGGGGCACTCGGCCCCTGAGCCACATCCCCAGCCCTATTTTGTGTTTTATGTAGAGACAGGGTCTCACTGAGCTGCTTAGCGCCTCACCCTTGCTGAGGCTGGCTTTGAACTCATGATCCTCCCTAAGTGCTGGGATGACAGGCGTGCTCATTTGTGTTCTTGGTGGCTGCCTCTGTGACTGCTTTTGTGCCACAGCGGCAGAGCTGAGTAGGCGTGACGGAGACCAAATGGCCCACAAGGCCTACAGTGCTCTGTCCCCAGCCCCTTACAGAGGAACCCGCCAATTCCTGCTCCAATATTTTGGGTTTTCTTGTCATATAACTGAATCCAATCCTAGTTGATAGAGTGCTTACCAACACCTGCCATTGTGTTATACAGATGTTGTAGATACAAATATGTGTTCACATATTGACCATGGTGCAGTATTAATGTTGCCTGCCTCCTTATTAGGTTTCTGAGGATACAGTCTATTTGTCCCCTACAGCACCCAAAAGTGCCTGGCACATAGCAGGCTCTTGGTGGATATCTATTGGATGAACTGATTCATGCAGTCAATCATCTCTCCTCCCTTTACGAGGTATAAATTCTGGATCTGGGTGCTTGGATTCTGGCTGTGACAAAAACGCAACCTGGTGTTAGGGTACAGAGACCAAAGTAAAGAATGTATTCTATTTTGAGACAGGGTCTCACTAAGTTGCTGAGGCTGGCCTTGAAATTGTGATCCTCCTGCCTCAGCCTCCCATGCTGCTGGGATGACAGGTGTGCGCCACTGTGCCCAGCTCCGTCTTCACAGTTTGCGAGGCAGGTATGGCTCTTATCGTAGGAGTGAGGGGTGCTGGGGAGCTCAGAGAGGTGGAAACACACCTTCTAAGGGTTCTTCATCCAGCAGGGGTGCTGGTGCAGGGGACTGGAGCCCAGCTTGCCCCGTCCCGGTCCCCTTGCCCTCCCCAAGCCTGGGGCGTACCTTGTGCTGCCGCTTCCTCTCGCGGTACCGCTTGCCCACCTCCTCCATCTCCTCCAAGCTCATGGGCCGTGCCTCTGTCTCTATGCTGACCTCAGGCACCGTCAGAAGATTCGTCTTGGGACTGTGTGACATCGAGTCCTTCTGCTTACAGAGTAAACTCTTTAGGGACACTCTCTCCTTATCCACGTTGTAATCTAGTTGGAGAAAGAGATGAAGGAAGGAGGGACTGAGGACACCTAGCCACGGAAGCAGGCATCCAGTGTCACTGAGCACATGCCAAGTCAGCCCTCTGCTCCTGTGCCACATAGTTGGCGAGTGTCCATCTCAGACACACCTCGAATGTCCCTCCTCCTGCCTGTATATCTTCACGCTCCACCTCCCCATCTGTCTGCCATCCTCATCTTCTATGGCCCTGTTTCCACCAGCTGGCTAATAGGACCTTTGAAAAAACAGAAACTATGCCAGGAGTGGTGGCACATGCCTGTAATCCCAGCAGCTTGAGAGGCTGAGGCAGGAGGATTGCAAGTTCAAGGCCAGCCTCAGCAACTTAGCAAGGCCCTAAGCAACTTAGCAAGACCCTGTCTCTAAAAAAGAAAAAAAGGGCTGGGGATGTAGGATTGGCTCCATGGTTACATGACTTGGCTTCAATCTCTGGCACCAAAAAACCAAAACAACCATATCAAACCACGTCATCTCATTCCCCTGGCTTCTCCCAGGACTAAAGCCCGGAGACTTTTTCACTGGGCCACAAGGCCCTCTAAGAATATGGCTTTGGCTTTAGCTGCCTTGTTACCTGACCCACCCTCTGCTGCTCACCTCTCACCCCCTTCTCGAGGCCACCCTGGCTGCCATCTGTCCCTGCAAGCCTTTCCTGCCCGGGGCCTGTGCCTCGGTAGGTCCGTTGGCCTAGGACGCCTCGCCCTCAGACTGACCGGAGCCTGGCTCATCTCTCACTCATGTCAGCTCCAGCGCCTGCTTCTGGGACGGGTCTTCCCTGCCACCACCCTGTGACCCTGCCCTGCTGTCTTCAAGGCACCGTCACCTTATTCAGCTCTTTACATAGAAGCTGTTGAAGGTGGGGCTCCGGCCTGTCCCCCGCTGTGTTCCTCATTCCTGGAGCTGAGCAGCACACACTGGGTGCGACATTATGGGAAGGCACAGGAAAGTCCCCTGCCCCTTCTCTGATTCTGCCTCACAGAATGAAAGCTGGGCCTTACTACCTTCTGTGGAGACTGGACAGGTGGCTCACCCCCTGAGCTCCCTCCTCCTCCTTGGAGAGTGTGACCTCAGAGAGCCCCTTCAGCTCACCTCAGCTGACCCCCGAGGGCACAGAGGGTTCACCCAGGTAATTCTGCAGGGAGGGCTGCTGCATCCACACCAGGGCATCTAGAAATGCCATCCTCCTCCTGAGCCCAGGCTCTTGCCTCTTTAGACAAAGCAACGGACGCCCAGCCGCACCTACTTGTCCAGAGCTGCTCTCCAGGGGTAAAAGCCTCAGGGATGAGGCCAGAGCAGCACCATTCAACAAATGCCCGCTGCTTCGCTTCAAGGCCACTTGCTGGGAAGCCACAGGCTCAAAACACATTTGCTAGAGACTCCAGAGAATCATGGCCAGCACAGAGAGAATGAGGGCTCTGGTAATTTCTGGGGAAAGGCCTGAGCGTGACAGAAAAGCATGCCCAGCTTGAGGGGACTGTGAGGAGCTGCTGGGGGTGCCCTTATGCAGATGCCAGGCCACTGCTACTTTTTTTTTTTGGTGGTACTGAAAACCGAGCCCACGGGTGTCCTACCACTGAGCCAGCTCCCTGGCCCTATGTATTTATTTATTTTTGAGACAATCTCACTAAATCGCCAAGTCTGACCTTGAACTTGCCATCCTCCTGCCTCAGCCTCCCGAATCACTGGGATCAGAGACAGGTCGTGACTACTATGATGCTCAGCTGCCCTGGGCTCTGACGGGGTGGGGGCCCTGCCCAGGAGGGGACAGCACCTCTGCAGGGCAGGTTGGGACAGGGAAACTGGGGGGTGGATGCTTTGAGAGAGCTCCCTGTTGCCTCCTAAGGAACCACACCAGCGAGGACACTGGGCACCCCACTTGGTGTGACCGTGAGTTCGTCCTGTCCCAATTCTTCAACTATAGGAGGCAGCCCCTCGGCTACCCTTTCCAGGGCTCCTATGTGATCTCAGGGAGGACGAGGAGACCCCCGAAAACATGTCTGAGGTTAAATTCCTGCCAAGCTGGTGGGTGGGGCAGAGTAAGATTCACTTCATCTAGAAAAACGAAGATGTTGTTACATTTGGGGGAGTGGACTGGAAGGGGTGGGTAGTGTGTGTGTGTGTGTGTGTGTGTGTGTGTGTTTTACAACAATCGCACTAAAATATAGAGGAACACATGCACTCTTGTGTTGTGAATTCACAGCCAGAGCACCAGTGAGTCCATTTCTAATATGCCTCTGTGCTGTGTCTGGACAGACACACAGATTGGCAAATGGGCCTTGAATCAGCACAACCGATACAGTGACTCACAGCAGCCCTGACAGTAGAATTCCCAAACCACAGCGCTCTAAACATGTGTGAATTCTACTTCTGAACACAAAATTTCAATTTTTCTCAATAAGGTCTCAGTGAATAGCAAGGAGGCCTTGAACCACATACCTGCCTCTGGACAGGCTCGCCATTTGGGTCAGTTCTCAACCTATCAGGGGCTCGGGTGGGCTCAGACTACAGTTTTAGTATCCTCTGAGGATAGGGACTAGGCCTCATGCATCCTCGAATGGACCCAGTGGTAGCTGGGCCCTTGGGAAGATATCTGCTCCTTGGCAGGACACGCTCAGAAGTGAGTGTTGGAGGGAGTCCCCGGCCTCTTGCGCCATGCTCACTGGCTCCCAGGATGGGGTGGGGTACGCACTCTCTCTTCCAGGGTTCAAAGTGCTCTTCTGCTGGGTCAGAGACCACTGATTGTAGGTGTTGGCCAGGATCTCCATGGTGATAGTATTATGCTTCCCGAGAGAGCCCAGATAGATCACGATGTCCTCCATCTCCTGGGCATTCAGAGGCACTCCGGCCTGAGGAGAGAAGAGAAGGCACCGAGGCTGGCAGGCTCCCATCCAAAGGTCCTGTCCTGACGGCCAAGGTCTTGCCAATCTGGCCCCGCCCTCCAGCTCCCCACTTTGAGTCTCATCTGCAGTCACTCCCAATGTGGGGGCAGGAGCTCAGAGCCCTTCGCAGGTCCCTGAGCACACCTTGCACTTCCTCACCCTCGACTTTAAACAAGCAGTTCCCCGCTCTCTGCCTGAAAAACTCCTATCCCTCCTTTGAAGCCCAATCCAGACATGCCGCCATCTTCACAGAGCCAGGCCCTGGGTCCCAACCCTTCTTTGTACCCATCTCAATGACAGCATTTACTATGCTGGGTAGGAAGAATGATTTTGCCTCTGTCATCCTTGTTGACAAGGAACATCTAAGCCCCTCTTAACTGAAATAAAATAGGATCAGAAATAGTATACGCCTTATCCTTTTAAGGACAATGAGGAACTTTGAAGGTATATAATGCTCGCCAGCAATACTGAATGTTCAAGAAGATAAATTTTAAAGGAAATATAATTGTGCTCTGCAGTTTCTTTCTTTTTTTAAATTTTTTTAGTTATACATGAACACAGTGTCTTTATTTTGTTTACTTATTTTTATGTGGTGCTGAGGATCGAACCCAGTGCCTCACACGTGTGAGGCAAGCGCTCTGCCACTGAGCCACAACCTCAGCCCTGCAGTTTCTTTAGGTAATAGTCATTGCTCACTGAAGTTCCCTTAAATGAGATCAAGACTCTCCTGGTACTAAAGAATTTAATATTTTACCTTTTTTTTTTTTAATGGTGATTAACGACACTTTATTTTTCTATCATTTAATTTATGTATATATTTTTTTGCTGTGTTGGGAATTGAATCCAGGGCCTCATGTATGTTAGATAAGTGCTGTACCACTGAGCCACATCCCAGGCTCTTAATTTACTTTTTAAATTTTGAAACAAAGTTTTGCTGAGTTGCTTAGCACCTCACTAAATTGCTGAGGCTGGCTTTGAACTCGCAATCCTCCTGCCTCAGCCTCCTGAGCCGCTAGAATTACAGGTGTGCGCCACCGCACCCAGCTTATTTTTTGGTTATTTTAAATGTTTCAGAATATTGTTCAGATAATTACATGTCATAAAACATGTGTGAAAACTGATGATTTAAGACAGACAAACAAAACCCCGACAATTTATTTAGTTTTTTGTTTTGTTTTGTTTTCAGTGCTGGGGATGGAACGCAGGGCTTCATATGTGCTAGGCAAGTGCTCTACCACTAATCTACATCCCCAATTCCAAACTGATAATTTAAAACTGCAAAAAATGCAGGCATCAACTTCCTAAAGTTTCTTTCTTTCTTTTTCTTTTTTTTTTTTTTGAGGTATCTTTTTTTTTTTTTTTGGTGGTGCTGGGGATTGAACCCAGAGCTTTATTTATGTATGCTAGGCAAGCACTCTACCAACTGAGCTATATCTCCAGCCCTTTTCTTGAGGTATCTTGTATTGAAGATACATAGAAGTATAATTACCTAGGCTAGTGGTCAGCAAGTTTTTTTTTTTCCTATAAAAAGCCAGATAGTAAATACGTTAGGTTTTTTTTTTTTTTAAATATTTATTTTTTAGTTGTAGGCAGACAGAATATCTTTTTTTTTTTTTTTTTTTTTTTTTGTACTGGGGATTGAACTCAGGAGTACTTGACCACTGAGCCACATCCTCAGCCCTATTTTGTGTTTTATGTAGAGACAGGGTCTCACTGAGTTGCTTAGCACCTCGCCATTGCTGAGGCTGGCTTTGAACTCGCGATTCTCCTGTCTCAGCCTCCCTAAGTGCTGGGATTACAAGCGTGAGCCACCGCGCCCGGCTCAGAATATCTTTTTATTTTATTTTTACGTGGTGCTGAGGATCGAACCCAGTGCCTCACGCATGCTAGGCGAGCACGCTACCACTGCGCCACAACCCCAGCCCATACGTTAGGTTTTGTGAGCTATATGATCTGTTATTACAGCATGAAAACAGCCACACTTGATGCCGAGATGAACAGTGTGGCTGTGTTCCAATACAACTTTATTTTAAAGAGTAGGATCAGCAGGCTGAGGCAGGAGGATCTCAAGTTCAAAGCCAGGCTCAGCAACAGCGAAGTGCTAAGCAACTCAGGGAGACCCTGTCTCTACATAAAACACAAAATAGGGCTGGGGATGTGGCTCAGTGGTTAAGTGTCCCTGAATTCAATTCCTGGTACCAAAAAACAAAAAAACAAACAAAAAAAAAGAAAAGAAAAAGAAAAAGAAAGAAAGTAGGAGAAAAAGAAGAAAAAGAAACAAAAAAATTAAATTAAAAAAACAAAAAAAAGAAAAAGAAAAAAATACATAATAAAGAAAAAAATTAGGATGTCACATAGCACATAGTTTGCGAATCCCTGTAGATCAGTAGAAAGTTCTACTCCAAATGGTCCTACAGAGGTGACTTTATTTTTGTGGATTGAGTGATTGAACTTGTCCTCTCGCTGAGTGACATCCCAGCCCCACATGTAACTATTGACCACAGAAAATGGGACTGGCATAATTGTGGAATCGAGGAATTAGATTTTAAATTTTATTTATTTATAATCAATTTACATTATAGCCAGTGAAAGTGAACACAGTAGAAAGGTGGCCTGCAGACCAGGAGCATCTCTGCCAAGAAGGCACCACCTTGGGCCTACACGAAGGGTGAGTCAGAAGCAAGACCCGGATGGGACTCATACACCACTGACAGGTGGAGAAGGCCCAGCAGGGTCAAGAGGCAGGACTGCAGGCCCGGCTCTCTCCAGGTTCAGTTCTGGGGTCTGACGGGCTGACTGTTTTGGGGGTTGGCTCTGCAAACTCTCCATTCACATAGGGCTTGTTTTTGCAGTGCACGCGTGCTGAGCGTCCTCCCACACCCTGGTCCTGTGCACTTTCAAGGTTAGACGAGCGCAGGGTGGTTTTAAGGGTCTGATTTGATTACAAGCTACCCTGCATTTTTCAATCTGGCTTTGCGAGTACTAGGCCTGAGCTCCCTCTGTCTACTTTTGAGCTGTTCCAGAACCTGGGGAGAGGGGCAGAGAGGGGGTCCAGAGGCCTCCCACCTGCTCAAGCCCAGCCAGAAGAAGTGGGTGTCACTTACTGCCTTCAGAGTCATGATGAAGTCCTCCCTGGAGATTCTATGCTTCCCATTTTGGTCTGTCTTGTGAAACAGCTCTAGGACCTTGACCTTGCGGCTGTGCAGGTAGGAGTACATGTCTGACAGTGCAGAGGGCTTGGGCAGCCGGAGTTGGGGCATCGATTTGTGAGAGACTTGAAGGTTTTTTTTCTGGAAAAGAGGAGAGAGAAGGGACAGAGGGGAGAATTCAAATGAGATGGGTCAAATGGGACGCAATCTCCAGGAAGAGAGATGGGAGAGGGGCTGAGCAGCTCTACACAGACAGAAGATGGAGAGCAAAGGACAGGATTCAGGGCAACAGTGTTTGGCTGTAGGACACACTGAGACTGCTCACGTGAGCCTCGGTTTCCTCACCTGAAACAAGAGGCTTGGACAGTGAGCACTAGAATCTCACTCACACGTGCATCTCTCCCATCAGACCTGTCTGGGGCTCTGTGGCCCCTCGTGTCCCAGTGGACCAAAAAGCACACCCCTTCCTGGCACCGTGGCTTCCACCTCCCAGGCTTTGCTCCTGCTGGGCTTCCTGCCTGCAATACCTTTCTCTCTTTTTCGACCTATCTAAATCCTGCTCCTCTTCCAATTCCAGGTTGAGGAAATACTCCACAATGACAAAGCTCTTTATCTTGGTGTAGCCCTGACTGTTTACAAAGGGGCTATTGCTCTTCTGTTGAGAGCAGGATCGTGTCTTACTAGCTGCCTGTCCCCATCCCTGGCCCCTGTGCTGAATACATCCCCAGGCCCCAGGAAGGTAGGCAGTACTTTTTTTGGTGAAGAAATAAAGGATGCTGTGAATTAGATATTCCTTTACTTATAGATGAGGAATCAGCTTCAGAGGGGTACCGTGATGTGCCTAACGTCACACAGTAGGTAAGCTACACAGCTATGTTTCTAACCCAAATCTGGTGTTTAATCATAGATACTGTGTTGCTGGGAGAAAAGTGTGTGTTAGACCCATGAAATCTGGACTTTGGCTATAATAGCAAGGATTGACCCTGAAGTTTCTAGGCCAACCAACCCAAATGTGAGACTGCAATAATAATAAAAATGTCAACCATTGATCGAGTGCTCTCTACATGTCCAGCACTAGCCAAGCTGCTTTGTATAAATTAATCTATTTAGACATCACGGCAACCCCAAGAGGCAGGGTCCATGGTTATTCCCATTTCACAGATGAGGAAACTGAGGCCAGATTATATACTGAGGCAGAAGCAGATCTGTGTTTTTGAATCCAAGTGAGTCGCCCTCCTATTCCAACTTCACTGGGATGGGATAGCAAGGAAATGTCAGGGAGGAATGGATACTATCTCTGTGGTTTGGACACACTGTCTAAACTTCTCTGAGCTTCTATATCCACATCTCTAACAGGGAGGCCCTCCTTCTCCCACCTACAGTCATGGTCCTCACAATACCCCATGAGCATGGCTTGGCACGTGCAGCCACCAGCAAACGGGCACCAATGAGCAAATGAACGAACATTCCATACACACTAAACTGCCAGGAATGGTCGCTGCCGGGCTGGTGTCAAGGCGTGTTCACAAATTCTTCAGCTTTCCCCCTGGAAAGATGGAGCCTCTTCCCTTTCCCTTGAGCATGGGCAACACTCAGTGATTCACTTCTGACAAGCAGAATATGGTGGGAGGGATAGTGTGACTTCCGAAATTGGAACCTGTAGAGACTCGGTCATAAAAGGCACTGCGGCCTCTCTCCGCTCTCTTTCCAGGACGATTCATTCTGGAGCAGTTAGTGGCCATGTTGTGAGGACTGTCAGGCAGCCTGTGGAGAGGTCCACAGGGAAGGAACTGAGACCACCTGCAAACAGCCACATGGATGAGCCATCTTGAAAGTTCCAGCCAAGCCCTCAGGTGACAGTGGACCCACACCAACATCTTGACAGCCTTGTAAGAATCTGAGCCGCAGTCACCCCGCTGAGTTTCTCCCAGATTCCTGAGTCTCAGACACAACTGTGGGCAATGATAAATATTTCTTCCTGTAATCCCAGCACTTAGGGAGGCTGAGACAGGAGGATCGCGAGTTCAAAGCCAGCCTCAGCAACGGCGAGGTGCTAAGCAACTCAGTGAGACCCTGTCTCTACATAAAACACAAAATAGGGCTGGGGATGTGGCTCAGTGGTCGAGTGCCCCTCAGTTCAATCCCCAGTACCAAAAAAAAAAAAAAAAAAAAATTTCTTACTTTAAGTCATTTTGAGGTGACTTGTTATATGGTGATAGTTAACTAGGCACCTCCCTTCCTGGACCTCTGTTTGTTCCTCTGTGAAATGGGGTGAAGCATCTCCATCCTGACTAACCCACGGGGTGAAACGTGACAACACATCCTCCAAAACTTCCCCATTGGCATCTGACCCAGGAGGTGGGCGGCTTACCCTGGTGGCCTTGGGAGTGTGGAAGGTGAGGTCCATCTGGGCACCCTGCTCCTTGTGGATCATGTGCAAGACCTTGGCCTCTGAAGGTGTAATGCTGGGCTTGTTCTCTAGCCATTTCTTGACATCACCAAATGATTCCAGCTCTTCCCGGAGCTTCAGCCTGCGGTTCAGCCAGGTCGTACTGTCCTCTGGTGGCTCTTGGATATCATCATCTTCCAGGGCTTTGTAGCTGGGGATGGGTGGCGAGGGTGCCTTGGGCGGGAGTGTGGGATCCACAGGCACCTGCTCCTGCCTCTGAGGCACGATGATGATCCGCCGGCGGCTCTCAGGCAGGTAGAAGTCCTTTTGCTTGAATTGCTTGAAGCAATGGTCAATGATTGGCTCAGGATCAAACACGTTGCTGACCTCTTCGTCATGATCTAATATCATAGACTGGCGGATCCCTTGGGGGAAAGCAAAAGGACGTTCCTTTTTATTTATTTTTTAAAAAAATTTTTTTGTAGTTGTAGATGGACAGCATGCCTTTATTTTACTTTTTTATTTTTATGTGGTGCTGAGGATCGAACCCAGTGCCTCACTCATGCTAGGCAAGTGCTCTGCCACTGAGCTACAACCCCAGCCCCAGTTCCTTTTTATTGATTGATGTTTTTGGTACTGGGGATTGAACCCAGGGGTGCTTTACCACTGAGCCACATCCCCAGTCTTTTTTTTTTTTAATTATTTTGAGACAGGGTCTCACTAAGTTGCTGAGGGTCTTGCTAAATTGCTAACGCTGGACTGAAACTTGTTAACTTCCTGCCTGCGGAGTCACTGGGAGAAGTCACTGAAAGAGAACTTCTCATGTCCAATATTTCAATCAATATTTAGACAATCTCAAGTCTAAAAGGAGCCAGGAAGGAAAAATGTTTTAGCACTGGGCTGGGTGTCAGGGCCCCTTGGGTTCCCAAACCTAGTTCCATCATTTCCTGTCTAAATGAGGAAGATAAAGTCATCCGATGTGTTTGGTGCTCACAGGTGGGCACTCAGCTAGGGACTTGACACACTTTTTTTTTTTGGTACCGGGGATTGAACTCAGGGGTACTCGACCACTGAGCCACATCCCCAGACCTATTTTGTGTTTCATGCAGAGACAGGGTCTCACTGAGTTGCTTAGCGCCTCACCATTGCTGAGGCTGGCTTTGAACTCGCGATTCTCCTGTCTCAGCCTCCCAAAGTGCTGGGATTACAGGCTTGCGCCACTGCGCCCAGCTTGACACACTTTCTCTAATCAACTCCCTTTCACCTCCAGCCCCTGATACTCCCATTGGCAATCAGAATGAACTTTGAAGAATGCCAGTCTGATCTGATCCAATCATCTCCGGCAGTATAGCAACTGTAAGAGCAGAGGTTTTGGCCAAGTCTGAGTCCTGGCCCTGCCACTTACTGGCTGCATGATCTTGGGCAAGATACTTAACCTCTCTTTGCCTCAATTTCTACATCTGTATAATGGGGATAATTAAAATACTCCCTACTTGGTGGTGGTGATTTTTAAAATCAGTCCATTTATGAGAGTTGCTTTGTATGTAATGTGGGTTTCCAGTTTTCAGATTTGCTATGTCCTCTGAAGAGCACAGGGGAAGTCTCACCTTGGCTGAGTGCTTTTTATGATTTATATTCCAAATGTCACCTATGACCACCCTCTTGAAGGTTGCCTACCCACCACACCTTCCTAATAGAACTTCATCCTAACGCTCCTTGGGGTCCTGTGTCCATCAGTAGGAAAGCAAGGTGGGTTCCTATGTGACAGAGGCTACTGTCATGTAGTTACGGGTGCAGATTGTGATCACACTGCCTCCAGATTGGGGAGGAAAGCCCTCAGAGTTCCATTCCCTGCCCAGGTCTGAGACCCTTTCTAAAATGTCACTGGCAGATTCTGCCTGTTTGTACACCCCTGGGAACATGGATCTCTCTGCATAATACTGTGAATGCCTAACAGTAGCTTCTAGAAAGGACTTTTTTAGATTGATCCAGAAATTGTTTCCCAGAAACTTCTACCCCTTTATCCTACTCCTCCTCATGGATGATCCAGAAAACACACTTGTTCCCATTTTTCTGGAACAGTCTGTCTGGAAATGATTTGTGTTCTTTCTTGAAATTCTCCCCTCTCTTGCCTTCTGATTCAAATCTCTGGCTAAGTCTCATGCCACCTCTCTGGCCACTGTTCTTGAGTTCCTGTTTTCCTGGCCAGCCCTTAAATATCAGTGCTTTCTAGCCTTACACCAGTGCTGTCTTCTTTTTTCAAAGAATCTTCTCTGCTTGCACGTTTTGATGACCCTCTGCCTGCCAAGGACACCCATACCAATATTTATGATGTGAAATTAGCTCCTGTTTTATACATCCAGTTGCTTCTAAAACATTTAATTTTGTTTTTTTGTTTTTTTTAGATGTTGATGGACCTTTATTTTATTCATTTATTTATATGTGGTGCTGAGAATCGAACCCAGTGCTTGTGAGGCAAGTGCTCTACCACTGAGCCACAACCCCAGCCCCTAAAACATTTCATTTTGGATGGCTTACAAGGATCTCAAGCTCAGGAGTTAGGTGTCAACCAACTAAGATGAATTTGTCTGCATGCCCTTGGGTCCAACTAACCAGGTCCTCCAGGGATGTTCCCTGTCTCTGTGAAAAGCACATCCATCTACTAGGTCCCCCTAGCTACCAACCTGATCACCACGATTGCTCCTTGTGTTCCCTGTCCAATCAGCCCCCAAGTCTCTGTAGTTCCCTCTAGCCTGGCCCTCACCTTCCAGCATATTTGGCCTTGGGCATCTGACCAGTGAGTCCTGACTGTGTGCTTGGGTTCTGGCTCATCTGATTTCTCCACTGGACATTTAATGTGTGTGGGACTGGAGGAGAGGCATGGAGAGGCCTTCAGTATTCAAGTTTAAATACTGAAATGAGAGAAATGAGCCCCAGCTCATTTCTCACCCAGTATTCCCAGTTAGCCAATGCAGTCTTAGCCTGAGTTGAGGGCTCCCAGTACCACCCCGTCACTGCTACAGGCTTCTTCATCTCCTGGTTCATGAGATTTTTCATGATCTGGCCCCTTCTAATTTCTCTCACCTTATTCCTAGAGACACTCAAACTACCAGGAGTTTTCAGAATCCACCAAGACCTCTGTGCGAGCTTTTTCCTTCTGACTCGGGGGACTCCTTTTCACCCTTTGAGGCCCGGTGTAAAGATCTTTTCCAGCAGCTTGGAACTGTTCCTCCAATGTCCCATACATTCAGCAGAGCTCTTACTCCCGAGTGTCACTCCTGAACCCAGCATTCACCCCTTCTCATTCTCATAAATTATCCGTTTATCTCTGTCCTTCACCTCGGAAGCTGCAGTGGTTTGCCCAGACTTTAGCCCGCGGCAGACTGTCCTCAGAACCTTGAGGACTTGCGGTCCCCTGCACGCCTCTTCTCCAGCACCCAATACACTAATGCGTGGCAGACAAACCGGGAGAGCTGGAGGGCCCCAGGCACGTGAATCTGGCCTTTGGTTCCAAGTCAAGGCAACTTGGAACCCTGCCCTTTAACGAGGCTGTGGCCTGCCCCGACTCCCTGGAAACCCCTCATCCAGGGGAGACACGGTACAAAGAGATCTTGGGTCCGCCCTCCGCCTCACCCCCATTTTTACGTGTCAGTGGGGCACTGAGGTCTCCTATGGAGGGCATGTTGGCGGAAGTCAGCAGGGGACTTACGCGGAGACTGCGAAAACAGACTCTCGTAGATCCTGTAGTAATAGTCCAGGGTCCCCACGCTGGGAATGGGGGTGGGTGCCCTAGAGGGTGCGGTCATCTGTGCGTTTGCGCGTTGCCGGGGCTCAAGAAAAACAGTGCGGAAGTTTTGCTAAAGGCGCGACACTTGCAAAGAGTACCAACAACCCGTCGCCGTGACAACCGACTCCCCGCGCTGATTGGCTCAGGGCCACCATGTGCGGGGAGGCGGGCAGCGAGTGAACCACCCCAGCCCGGAGCCTGCGGGTCAGCTCCTTTCGCCCCCGGAGTACTGGCTGCCGGGAAGTCGCACTTGTGCCCAGTTTCGGGTGTGATCCGGGGGTCCTGAGGCTGGACTAGAGAAATCCCGAGCGTTCCTGCAGACTCGGAGCTTGGCAGCGCCACGTCCTCGGCGCTCAAACTTTCTCCTCCCAAGAACAGGCCCGGCCTCCTCCCGAGCGTTCCGCGAATCCAAGCGATGGCCAAACGGCGCAGGGCGCTGGTCTGTTCCGCCACCTCACGACCCGGTGCCGTGGTTTGGAATTACAGCGGCCAAGATCCAGAGCTGAAGCCCTGACCGGCTCCGAGATGGGTGACCCTTCAAGGCAGTGCGCTAAAGGGCCCGAGCCAGACAAGAAAGCCACTGCTGTGCGACTCTGTGCACAGTGTCCCGAATGGGAGACTCCAACCTAAAGCCGGCTAGTGACAGCCAGGGTATGGCGGGGCCAGGGAGGGGATTAGAAATAACTGGCAACAGGAGCGGGACTTCTTAGGGGGATGGGAATGTTCTGGAATTAGCGATAAGGGTTGCACAACATTGTAAATGTACTAACAAACCACTGAATTGCGCTTAATTTTTTCCCCGTTTTGGGGATAAATCCCAGGGCCTTGCCCATGCCAGGCACGCGCTCTGCTACTGAGCGACATCCCCAGCCTTACAGTGGTTGCGATGAATTTGATGCTTTAAATTTTACCTCAAAAAAGGTAAAAACAAAACACTTCCGTGCCGTTCCTGCGCTAGGCGCCATGTGTACTGCGTTGCATTATCTTTGTGACCTTCAACAACGGAGTCACTGGAGCTCCCCCTGGGCCACATCAACAGCATCCTTGAAAGGAGGCACCCTTTAAGCACGTGTGTGAACTTCATCACAAAAACCACGCGAGGGAGGCGATATGACCCCATTCAGAGATGAGGAAACAGGTCCTGAGGTCAGGCAA
>CM053416.1:3432689-3455166 GCA_028644305.1 Xerus rutilus | reverse complement strand
TGGGGATTGAACTCAGGGGCACTCGACCACTGAGCCACATCCCCAGCCCTATTTTGTGTTTTATGTAGAGACAGGGTCTCACTGAGTTGCTTAGCGCCTCGCCATTGCTGAGGCTGGCTTTGAACTCACGATTCTCCTGTCTCAGCCTCCCTAAGTGCTGGGATTACAAGCGTGAGCCACCGCGCCCGGCTATAAATACAGTTTTTAAGATTGGCTTAGCAAAGTTTGGTGAGGATCAGTACATTATGATAATACACCCGAAATGTACAAAACCCTTTAACCTAGTGGGATTCACGAGTAAAACGATCCCTTACATTAAGGTAACCCTGTACAGCTTGCAAAGTGCTTTCTAGTTCAGTTCTGATTCAGACCTGGAGTGTCAAGGTGGTGAGGACATGAGTGTTAATACATTTTCTAGGAGGTTATAGATGCTGAGAGGTTGAAGGGATTGCTCAGGTCACAGCGGACTGCTCCTGTGGGGCAGGGATAAGACTGTGGCCTTTCAGCCCAGGCTTGACCTGACCCTGCGGGGTGAAGGCTTGAGGGCAAGTCACCAGGTGACAGTGTACCAGGCCACCCATCAGCTGTCATCAGGATGCACAGGGCTGGGCATACTCAACAGAACGGGTAGCTGAAGAAGGGCCCAGTTATCACCAAAAATGGTTTGAGACCAGCACGGAAACCCAATGAGCAAACATTGTGAGCCCGAACCTGCCTCCTTTCAACAGGAGAAAACCACATCAGATGCAGAGACAGGATATAAACAGGGAAAGGCAGAAAGAGGGTCAGAAGTGACAAACTGCTGGAAGCCAGGCAGAGGCCATGCCAAAGGGTCTTTGTGGACTTGAGGAATGTCTACTGACCCTTCTCCCTGCTGCGGATGAACCCATGCCACCAGCTGCCCTGGAGCTGGGAACAAAGCTGGTCAACAGCACTTGTGTGCAGTTGCAGCCCTAACTGGGCTTATTCTGCTTCAGAGACAAACGTGCCGATCCCGCCACGGCTGGGAACGGGCCTCACCTGCTTCCACTCGTTGACGCAAAAAATCCTGTAGGAGTCATTGCCGTATTTGCCGATGCCGTGGAGCTCGATCGGGTATTTCCACTGCTTCGTCAGGTACTCGTCTGGAGAATAGGACCCCACATGTGAGCTCAGCTTCTAGGAAGACACCTTCCCTAAATGTGTGGCCACGAGGGCAGGATGGAGTGTGGCGGAAAGGGACAGAAGAACGCCCGCAGCACCCCACGCCTTCCTAGCCGCTGCTCTGTGCTGCGCTAACTAGCCAGGGGTAATGTCCTTAAGGACAGCGCTTTCCGGTCCAGTGACTTCTTCCCTAATTCTGCCCACAGGGCCTGACCTCTGCTGGACAAAGGGTTATGACTGGGGGTGGTGGAAGCCTATAGTTTGGGGGGAGCAGGCTGTTTGGAAAATGCCTTCGGTGCAAGAGCCCAATAACCTCTATTATCATAGCCTCTGAAGACATCAAAGTTTAAGGTGCGGCTCTATTAATAAGGCAAAATTTGTTTTTTCCTTTGGGCATAAGGAACACACCTGAGAACTTGATAATGGTTTTAGCTCGAAGATCGTACAGACCAAGAGGCTTAAGAAGTTCCGACACATCTCTCCAGTCTGCAGTTCTTGCTACCTCAGCTGAAGGATATTTCTCCAGAAATTCCCAAAGCACAGGTATTGCCATTTTTCCTGGGAAAGAGAAATAACTGTGATTATAAGCCTCTGGAAGGGCTGCTTTTAGATTCAGGTAGCTTCTCCTCTAGAAATCTCATGCAAAGGTTTGTTTAACCACTTACAAGAGGCACTACCTGAACCAGGAGCCACTTTTAGAGCCAAATACTGACACTGCTCATCTATTTGGCCAATAGTCTAAATGCTGCTGAAACGGGCTTTGTGTGATATTAGTTTTGAAATAATCAGACCACTAGATAACTAGTGTAGAAGCACAGAGAATGCAAGGTGCCTTCATTGAGAAGGAAATGCTTTTATATGTAATATAGGGTGGTGAAATGCCCATTGACTGATTTGCACTGACGACCTAAGCTAGTGTGGAAGCTGGACACATATGATCTGGCCCTTAGTGCTAAAAAGGCCACTGCATGTCATCCAGTCTAACTTTCTCATGGGGAAGAGCTTGCAGCTCTTGCTGCCTCAGAAAGGCAAGACCTTAGCTGAGGTCACAGACTCGAAATGGACCTCGAACCCAGGCCTCCTCATCAATTCACTGCTCTTTCTCACGACCACGTCGCCTCTACTAAGACGCAAATGAGAAGAATCCACAGACCTGATGTCCGATTGAGAAATATGGTCGCGATGAGAAGCTTCCACGGATCGTGAAAAAGCGTTTCTTGGACAAGATTAAAAGGTGACCGAGGAGGTGTCCATTTTTTGAAGGCTTTGCGGCGTGGGGGGCTAAGAGCTAAAAGACACACTGCATCAGAGGTGTGCACCCCAAAACTGACTTAGAACCTGATGTTCTCATTGGGAAAAATACCTTCTTTGTTGTACTTGCTGGAGAAATACAGGCTGGTCTTCCTTTTTTCAACTTGTGTCCGTGGGACGGTGATGTCTTCTGAAAAGGCACAGTGAACAGAGAATATAGAACCTATGGTTTAGCTTAAAGAGATATTCAAGGATCAAACGATAATAATAATGCAAACACTTTTATAAAGCATGCCAGGCATTATTCTCAGTACTTACATAAATTTTAAATTTTAACTTAATCCTACTAATGACCTACAAGCCAGGCATTATTTCAGCTCCACTTTACAGATAAAGAAATTGAGGCACAGAAAAGCTAAATACACAGCTAGCATCAGAACTCAAGTCCAAATCCAGGCACTTTGGCTCTTGAGTCCAGGCCTCTGACCCACTCGGTCACACTCATTTCCTAGGATTTCTGTTTAGAGCTCACAGTATTGAAAAATTAGAAATAGTATGGAATACTATTTTAAATTATGACACATTTGTACAATGTGGCCATCAAAATAGTTTCGAATCTATATGAATATTTTCCTATTAACATAAATGAAAAGAGCAAGATTCTACATATGATCCTAATTTCACAAAAATATACACATGTATGCAAACACAGAGACATTCACCCATGATGTCCCTATATATAGGACGCCAGGACATAATGGGTTAAGAATGACATAAACCAGTTGAGTGTGGTGGCACAAGCCTTTAATCCCACCTATCCGGGCCAGCCTCAAAACTGTCTCAAAATAAAAAAAGGCTGAGGAAGTAGCTCAGTGGTAAAACATCCCTGGGTTCAATCCCCAGGACTACCAAAAAAAAAAAAAAAGACATAAACCAAATGGTATAATGGCTATTGGTGAGTGATAAGGTTTTTTTATTTTCTATACTTTCCAAAATTTCTGGAGTGAACACTTGCATTTGGGGGGGGGGGCAGCGGGGAAGAAAAGAAAAAGAAAAAAGGGTGGAGGAATATAAGCGAAACAGAACCTGCAGAAAAACCTACGATTTCTACCCTGCAACACTGTCTACAGGAACGTGCTATCAGACTTCTCAAAATGCTTTAATAGTCATATTTACTTACTTCCTCTACGCATACCCTCTAAATTTGAATTGCAGTTAATAATACCTCGCATATGTAGAGCCCGAAGTCATCTTTTCCATTCTCAATTTATCTTACAATATTCTTTTTTTTTTTTGGTACTGGGGATTGAACTCAGGGGCACTCGACCACTGAGCCACATCCCCAGCCCTATTTTTTGTGTTTTATGTAGAGACAGGGTCTCACTGAGTTGCTTAGCACCTCGCCGTTGCTGAGGCTGGCTTTGAACTCACGATTCTCCTGTCTCAGCCTCCCTAAGTGCTGGGATTACAAGTGTGAGCCACCACGCCCGGCTATCTTACAATATCGTTGATGTGAAAAATGGGACAAGGGAGGGATAGTATTTCTGTTTTTCAGATGAAGAAACTGAGGATTAGAAATGAAGGAACTATCCCCCAATGACTCTGGGACTGACTACTCTGGGACAAATGTCAAGGTCTCCAGATTGGTCTAGTGTTTTTTGTTGTTCTATTTTGAGTGGATAAAACCCAGTAGAAAGGAAAAAACAAAAACAAAACAAAAACAGAACAAAGGAAACAGCTCTTACTAGTTAGTTACCTGCCAACGTTTTCTGTGGGTTTCTATAAATAATCACTAACTAGCCTCCTTTATGACTAGTTCACTTAGCAATTTGTAGCTCAGCTAATAAGAAAGTCTTTACTATTCCACTGGACACCTAGTAACCTAAGGGTATTTCATCTTACGTTGAGAACCAAATGTAAGTATAAGCTGAATAGAACACTTTCGTCTTAGTCATAAAAGGATGTTTTTAATATTTAATCTGTCCATTATATTAGCAATAAATCCACATAAACCCCAATGCTTTCTTTAAGATGATGTCTTTAAGGACAGACTTGAACTCTTATGTGATTCATGGGTATATATAGCCATCTTCTGTTAAAGGTAGAGAAATTCCATGCCGAGAAGGCATCAAATTATGGTGGGATTAAGATCAGGAATCAAGTGTAATCCCCTGCTCCACCAATCTGGCCCCCACAGGATTATTAAGTACTATTACCATTCTTCTTTAAGGGAGTTATTCATTATACCATAATGGCATAATGAATAACTAATATAGGGCTGCTCAAAAGATCTCCTTTTTATCTATTATTCACTGAGGTATTATAAAAGCCAAACAGCTCAGCTCTAAACTCTGTATTAAGAGCATATTACAAATAATAGATGAACTATGTGATTATACTTTTGAATTATTTAGAACCCTTAAGCCTTTTAGAGAAGCACTACATTATAATAGAAGACAAAAATGACCATGATATATGCAAAATTAAATTGGAAGTCACACATTATTAGTAAGTAACAGCAGATGTGTGAAGACACAGGCTATTCTCAGTTAGTTTGGGCATAAGTGGAATCTTTTGCGAATTTTTCACAAGTGAAGTCTTTTAATTTTCCTTACAGTCTTAAGATGACTGGCTGGAGAGAGGATGAGAAGATTAGCTAACAGGGTATTAGGATAAACTGGAGAATAGACCTAACACATGGCCCTATTTCTTTGTCTAGTGTGTACCTTAACCATGGATAGACATGAAATACGAGATCTGCAAGTCTCCACTCCTCAGCCCATAGTTAACAGCACTTCAATGCACTGAATCCCATGAAATATTTTCTCAACAGTGAGCTCTTTCTTGCCTTGTGAGCGTTCGTTGTCTGTTTCAGAGCCACATTTTAAAAAGTCAGTATGCAAATGTTCCTTCCTTTCGCCTTCATCTACTTCTGATCTGATTTCCTCTGATTCTAAAAAGATCTCCTCAGGCTTCTCGTTGAGTTCTGCTTCTTTAGTGGAACATAATTTGTTTTGGGCGCCAGAAGTTATTTGTTCAAAATGAAAATCTGATCCTGAACTTAGTGAGTTTTCTTTTACAGTACTCTTGACTTCAGCAGTCACACTGAGGGTGTCGCTGCTTACTCTGGCGTCAGAGATGCACAAAGTTCTGCCGAGCTCACCGTCTTGGACAACAGGCACACTTTCGGTCTCTGTTTTATCACACAGAGATTCTCCTTTGCCATTACTTTCAGTGGGATCCAAAAGACCCTTTCTGCATCGTCTTTTGGTTTTCTTAATCGGAATTCTTTTCAAAATAGTCACCTTCCTCTGGGACTTTCTCACCTTCCCAGAGTTAGCATCATTACCACCCTCATCTTCTTTTAAAAGCAACTGGATGGAATTAGAGCTGGATGGGCCTCTGCCATCCTGCAGCCCTGAACTGCTACTTGGCAGAGGAGACCCTTCTTTCTTCCATCTGCTTCGGGTCCTGAGGTTCCGGGTTGAAACGCGACTTTGGCTTTGCGGTTGGGATGTCAGAGTCACGCTGCCGTCTCTATATCCTGACCTGACGCTTCTTTTACCAAGTACAGTAAAATCAAAATCTTCTGGCTTAACAGAAGTTTCTCCATTTTTGTGAAGATAATTAGCAAGTGAACTTCTCGATCTGAACTTCAGTCCTTGTGGGCTAGAAAATGACATTAAAGGAAACTTACTGCTGGTAAATAAAAGTACCTTTTTTTTTTGATACTGAGGACTGAACCCAGGGCCTTGAACACAAGCACTCTACCACTGAGCTTCATCCCCAGCCCTTTTTAAAATTTTATGTTGGGGGCTGGGGTTGTGGCTCAGTGGTAGAACACTTGCCTAGCATGTGTGAGGCACTGGCTTTGATTCTCGGCACCACATAAAAAATAAACAAATAAAATAAAGGCATTGTGTTCATCTATAACTAACAAAAATATTTTTAAAAATTTTATATTGGGACAGGATCCTGCTAAGCTTCCCAGCTGGCCTTGAATTACCTCAGCTTCCTAAGAAGCTGAGATTATAGGTGTATACCACTGTACCCAGTATAAGTGACTTTTAAAAAAGAACTGTACCACATTTCAGATTTCTAATGGATAATTTCCAAATGTTTTCATGGGCATTTATCACATGAAAAGAAAAGAATCAGGGCTGGGGCTGTAGCGCAGTGGTAGAGCGCTTGCCTAGCATGCGTGAGGCACTGGGTTCGATCCTCAGCACCACGTATAAGTAATAAATGAATAAAATAAAGATCAATCAATATCTAAAAAAAAATATTTAAAAAAAAAAAAAAAAAAAAAAAAAAAAAGAAAAGAATCATAAAGGGAACGTTAAAATGGTTTCCTCTGTGACAGCATAAATAAATTCACAAATATAACTCAAATGCAACTGGACCTTAATACCATTCACAGTCGGAGAAACAAAATGTATGCAGATTACTTGATATAATTAGTCGGTTACACTGAGCAAATAGAATCCAATAGTATTGCGGCAAAATTAGAAATAAGCCAAGATTCCTGCTATGTTTTCCCACCCGTCTAGACAAAAATTATTTGGCTGTACTAACTTTATTTTCCACCTTGCATGCTCACCTGATAAAATAGACATCAAATCTTCCTGCTGTCTTCCCAGATAATCTCTGTTTCACAACTCTTTCCCATCCACACGGGACAGGCTTATGGCATTCGGTCACTGCGGTGCCACCAAACCGAGAAGCAGCAATTGGCTCCTGCAGCAGGAGCTTATGCTCACTGCTTCTTTTTATTGCGGTTGGTTTTTCATCTTCTCCTCTTTCCAATCCCACAGCAACGTCTTCCTCACTGGAGAAACAAAGCACAGGCGATTAGCTCTTTAAAACTTCTCTCCCTCTGTTTATTCAGTTTTCAATCCAGGACAGCATGGGAACCACATGGATTATTCAGATTCAAAAGGAGATTAAAGTCAGTGTGGGCCGGTCTTGTGCTATGAGAGTATCTACCTGTTTTCTAGCAGCTTCTTGTCTTCTAACCTGTGTTGAAAGATACTGGAGATCTCTGCACAATGAAAACCCCAAGCTACTTGCTAGAAACTTTCTGAGTTAATCACTGAATAGGGCTATTATAAGATTTCTTTTTCTGTGGTACTAGGGATTAAACTCAGGGGCATTTAACCACTGAGCCACACTCCCAGCCTCCCCCTCTCCCTTTTAATATTTTAATTAGAGACAGGCTCTAAGTTGTTTAGGGTCTCGCTAAGCTGCTGAGGCTGGCTTTGAACTTGGAGTCCTCCTGCCTCAGTCTCCTGAGCCACTGGGATTACAGGCATGCGCCACTGCACCTGAATATTATAAAGATTTCTGATGATACTTGGCCTAAGTTTGAGAACAGGAACTAAGAGCTGACCTCTTAACCAGGGATCAAAAGGACTGCTTAAAAGAGTCAGTCAAGGGGCTGATTGTAGCTCAGCGGTAGAGCGCTTGCCTCGCATGCATGAGGCCCTGGGTTTGATCCTCAGCACCACATACAAAAAGCAATAAAATAAAGACATTATGTCCATCTACAACTAAAAAAATATTTAAAAAAAAGAGTCAGTCAACCCCCTCTTCTGCAAACAAGGTGAAAATTTTATATACATGTGCATTTTTCTGAGTAAGTGTCTATCACTTCTATCAGAGGTTGCAATCCTTCAAATGGTAAACAGTTTCTGACAAGAATTTTCAAATCTCTTTTATTCTTTTTTAATTTTTGGTACCGGGGATTGAACTCAGGGGTACTCGACCACTGAGCCACATCCCCAGCCCTATTTTGTGTTTTATGTAGAGACAGGGTCTCACTGAGTTGCTTAGCGCCTCGCCATTGTTGAGGCTGGCTTTGAACTTGCGATCCTCCTGTCTCAGCCTCCCTAAGTGCTGGGGTTATAGGCTTGCGCCACCCTGCCCGGCTTTTATTCTTAATCTTCACAATAACTTGTGAAGTAGGTAGGACAGAACTTACTCTCATTGTATTGATAAAACCAAGTGAAAAAAGGTTAAATTATTGGGAGAACTGATACCAGAACCCAGGTCTACTGTTTGGTCTAACACTTCTCTCCTGTACCATTATTGAAAAAGTGTACCTTAACTACTAAATCATACATTTTAAAAGGTGGGCAAATTTAGAGAGATCATCTAATCCAACATCTTTTCTATAAACAGGAAAACTAAGAAAGAACTGGAATCAGTCTTCTGATGTAATTTAGGGTTAAAACCTTTTGGGGAGCTGTGTGAACCTTATGAGAGCTTACTTAGAGTTCAGGAAACTGAAATCTGGTGGAAAAGACTGGACTCAAATCTGTGTGTACACAAGCTGATCACTTCAGTTCTCATATACTCATTTCTTCATTTGTAAAAAGGAGGAAATATCTATTTCAAGGTAGTTTAGAAGATTAAAATTTAAAAAAAATGTAGGCAAATCATCCTATGCTCATATGTCACACATGGGCAGCAAAGAACTGTAGCTCCTGTTACTTCTCATTTCTGGGTACCCCTGCTTGCTGAACACGATATTCATAGGGTTTTCCAAACAAAGTAGAACTTTTTTTTTTGGATTGAACCCAGAAGCGCTTTACCTGAGCAACATCCCCAGCACTGATTTCATTTTGAGACAGGGTCTCGACATTGTTGAGGCTGGCCTCCAACTTGTGATCCTCCTGCCTCAGCCTCCCGAGTAGCTGGGATTATAGCTACTCAGTTGTGCACCATCGCGCTCGGCCCTCTACCTGCACCACAAAACCTCCCTGCTCCTCCCAGCTTTCTGGTCACTGGAGTAAGGAAGTCTGGGGCGCCCCGGGGCTGATCCTATTAAAGGAGCGACCTTCTCCTGGGGCTACTAAGCCTGTGGGCCTCGAGGTCTTTGTCGAGCTTTGTCGAAGATTCGAAGGGCCCACAGACCGTCCGCCCCTCGTTCCCATTTTGCAGGTGGTGGAACTGAGGTTCGGATGGGGAAATAACTTGCCGGAGGTCACACAGCTGGTCCGGGACTGGGCGCTCACTGGAGGCGACCGAGTGGGCAAGTCCGCCGTCCCCCTGGCTCGGAATCTCCATCCCAGCTCAGCCCGTCAAGCGGGGTCCAGCTGCAGCGATGCGCCCTGGGTGTGAAGCAGAGTAAGATGTGAAACCTTCAATTCAAGGCACCGGGATGCAACCCAAGCTTGAAGACAAGGAAAGTCTGTCACACTCCACAGCCGCCTTCCGGCCGCCCCCTTGACCGCAGCCGCCATTTCCACGGCTTCACCAATCAAATCCTTTGTCGAGGAAAACGCACCGCCCCCTGCCCGCCTCGACCAATCGCGCACGCCGTAGCTGCGCTTACGTCTTCTGGGTTCCGGTTCCATTTGCCCTTTTGCTCCCTCGCTTTGCGCGCCCTCCCTTTTAGACATGCGTACTCGGAGCTCTGGTGGAGGAGGGCACACACGCGCGTAGCTGACTGCGCATGTGCGTTGCCAGGGGTAGCGCAGGTAGCCTTAGCGGCCCGCCGAGAGGCGCCTGTTGCTGAGGCGGGGGAGGAGGGGCCCGAGGCGTGAGGAAAGCCGCGATGAGGTCCGTGCTGACGTGGAAAGATAAAGTCGATCAGTGGTGAGAAGCGGGGCCGCCGGGGAGGAGCGGGAGGCCGAGCTCGGGAGGGGAGGGCGGGAGCCACTGCGGGAACCATCGCGGTTGCCAGGGGCAACGGGCCTGCGGCCTGGGCCGAGCGCGCTGAGCCCGGGTCCTGGGAGCCTGCGAGGTGTTCGCCCGCTTGGTGGGTCGGACAGTGAGGCGTGGAGATGGGGAGAGGGTCGTGGGCTGTGGAGGCGGGTCGTGCGCAGTTACGACCCGGTCTCGCCTCTGTTTGCTCAGAATCCATCCCGGGCTCAAGTGCACCCACTACAGTGCTCCTCAACTTCACTGTTTTCCCCATAGTGACATATTCCTCAGACTCTTGTTTGTCTGGCATTCTTCTCTAAATTCATTCATTCTCACCTTTGGTCCTGAGCATTGAACTCATGGATGCATTACCATCCCCAGCGCATTTATTTTTCTTTCTTTTTTTCCTTCCTTCCTTCCCTTTCTGTCTTCCTTCCTTTTCTTTCTTTCTTTTTTTTTTGAGAAAGGGTCTCACTAAGTTGCTTAGGGCCTTTCTTAAGTTGCTGAGGCTGGTCTCCAACTTGCGATCCTCCTTCCTCAGCCTCCTGAGTCTCACGAGCGCGCAACACAACACGGTGCCCCGCGTCCCTCCACCCCGTCCTTGCCTAAATCTGATTTTTATATTTCACACAGAAACTTAAGTGCTCCATGTAGGACAAATCAGTATTGTTTGCTTTAAGGTGAATGTGAAACTTCAAGCAGGGAGGACACCAAGCCGTGTTAGTAAGTCGTAGCTAGATATTGTGGCTAGGGAATCTTTACACCTGAGCTCTACCGTCTCTAAAATGGAGATTCACAAGTATGGTGAGAGAGATACTCAAGATAGGAAGGGAATCAAGATTATTTTCCTAATTAGAAAATCCTGAAAAGAATCAAAAGGGAATGAGTTTCTCCTCTTGTGATTCAGTGTTATTTAATGCCCTGTTCCATTTTTTATCACCTAAATCCATCTTCCAGAGGTACATTTTGGGAAGTACTGATTTATTGGATAATTCTTAGTGGCTGAAAATCTTTCTGTAGCTGGGCGCGGTGGCGCACACCTGTAATCCCTGCACTTTGGGAGGCTGAGACAGGAGAATCGCGAGTTCAAAGCCAGCCCCTCAGCAACGGCGAGGCGCTAAGCAACTCAGTGAGGCCCTGTCTCTACATAAAACACAAAATAGGGCTGGGGAGGTGGCTCAGTGGTCGAGTGCCCCCGAGCTCAATCCCCAGTACCAAAAAACAAAAACAAAACAAAAAAACCTTTCTGTATGATCTTTTCATTGTGAGAGCTGTTTTGGCCACTGAGACAGGATACTTGTCATTAGCTCTGTCTTTTCTGAGGCCTTTCTCTGTGGATAGCATACATTCTTTCCCAATCTCCACACTAAAATTGTAAATATCTCTTAAGGCCTCCTTTATTTATCTGATTTTATTTTTTTGCAGTCCTGGGAATAAAATCCAGGGTCACTTTGCCTTGAGCTATACCCCTAATCCTTTTCTTTTCTTTTTTTTTCTTCTGTTTTTCTTTTTTTAGACAGGGTCTTGCTAAGGTGCCCAGGTTGGCATTGAACTTGTGATTCTCCCTTCCTGCCTTAGCTTCCCTAGTCACTGGGATTATAGGCATGCACCACCATGTCCAGCTCCCAAGCCCTTCATAACATTTTTTTTTTTTTTGGTAGTTGCTGGGGATTGAATCCAGGGCCTTGTGCATATTGATAAACATGCATACCGAGCTACATGCCCAGCATGAATTTTTTACTTTTAATGGAAATTGAGTAAAAAGTAAAATTCTTTTTATTTTTCACTCTATTATAAATAAAATACCCATTGCACAAGCTGGTGATAACTGGCACGTGAACATTTGGCTTCAATGTCAGAGAATACTCGGGAGTGGCAAGGACTTTGGCAACCTGGAGAGCTCAGGCTCCGCTTGAAAGGGGCAACTGTTGCTCTGCTCCTGCTAATCACCACCGTGCAGGAATTTGGCCTAGTGTGCTCAGATCTTCCTATTTTTACCAGAAGCTAGGAATCTGGGTTTTTAATGCGAAATGCCCTAATTTTTAAAATGTTGGCATCTAAAAGGAAAAAACAAAGTAAAACACCATGTGGGCCAAACAAAATATTTGCTGGCCAAATGCAGCCTGATCTGCTCTGTTTTCAACCCCTGGCACAGAATTCTCTTCTTTCATTTCTTATGGTACTTAGAGTCTGTCAAGCGTAAGAGTAATTTTTTAATCTGGTTATCCCAGAAGTTTTTTAAAGGCAATGGCTGTATCTTATTCATTTCCAAATGATTTTGGAGCCTAGTCAGGGCATTGGTTGTTACTAGTTGGTGAATAGATGTTTCATGATTGAAGAAATAAATGAGTGAATTAAGATTGGCTATCTGGAGGCTGAGGCAGGAGGATTGAGTTCAAAGCCAGCCTCAGCAAAAAGCAAGGTGCTAAGCAACTCAGTGAGGCCCTGTCTCTAAATAAAAGTACAAAATAGGGCTGGGGATGTGGCTCAGTGGTCGAGTGCCCCTGAGTTCAATCCCTGGTACGCCCCACACCCCCCAAAAAAACCGGGTGGGGGGCCGGGACTGTGGCTCAGTGGTAGAACACTTGCCTAGGACATGTGAGGCACTGGGTTCGATTCTTAGCACTTCATATAAATAAATAAATAAAATAAAGGTCCATTGACAACTAAAGAAATCAGAAAAAAAAAGAGAAAAGATTGGCTGTGTGCTTTTTGGCCCATTATAGGTTGGAAACAACTTATTAGAATAGTAGATCTACAACCCAGGAGGCTGAGGCAGGAGGATCACAAGTTTGAAGCCAGCCTCAGCAACCTAGAGAGACTCTAAGCAACGTAACAAGACCCTGTCTCAAAATAAAAAAATAAAAAATAAAAAGGGGCAGGAGGTAGGAGGATGCAGCTCAGTGGAAAAGTGCCCCTGGGTTAAATCCCTAGTACCAAATAAATAAATAAATGAATAAATAAATAAATAGTGGGTCCAATGACTGTTGACCAACAAGCCTACTGGCAGCTAGTTATGCCAACTGATAGGCTGAGGTGGTGGGGGCGGGGGGGGACAGGAAAAAAACAACTGAAAAAAAGTGGTAGATGGTTGAATTAAAAAATCTCAGATGTGGCGCATGCCTATAATCCCAGCACTTTGGGAGGTTGAGACAGGAGCATTGCAAGTTCAAAGCCAGCCTCAGCTAAGCAACTCAGTGAGACTCCGTCTCTAAATAAAACGCAAAATAGGGCTGGGGATGTGGCTCAGTGTTCGAGTGCCCCTGAGTTCTATCCCTGGTCCAAAAAAAAAAAAATCTCAGATGTCAAAGATCAGCCCTCCACAGCCGGTCCAGCCGCTGGCTCCTGGTTTCCTCTCTCGCTTCCCGTCCACCCGTCACATAGCAGTAGAACTGCCTGCTTGTTATTCTACGGTTCAGAAACCTGGTGTGACTCCTCATTGCCTTTAAAGGTCCAGGCGTACCTTTTGCTAGGTGGTCCTCCTGACCCTCTTCCCTCCAAACTTGCTAACATTTAAATTTCAGCTTAGGAGTTCAGCCAGAGATTCCATTTTCCGACCCACAGATCCTTTCCCAGTGCCCTCTGAACTTGCTTGGTTTCTTCCTTCCGTGAGCTGCTCTGGGTTCAGCTCCACCATGATGCCTTATTAGGCTAGCCCACCCCATTCCACTGTAGCTCCAGTGGTGTTTACTGAGCTCTTGCAGGCCAGATGTGTTTATATGCATCGTCTTGCTTAATCTGAACAACAGCCTGTGAATTGGTATCCCATTTACAAATGAAGCAACTGAGATTTAATAAAGCGACATACCTTGCCTCAGATTCCCAATCAAATAAGAGGGGCTGTGTATGGCTTGGAGAGGCCTCTTGGGACTTCACTTTGCAGTGGTCTGATGTAGGACTGGAAGAGGACAGTTCTCAGGACTTGCCCTCTGTCTCTTTGCAGTGGAATCTGATGTGATCTCCATTCTGCATAAAAGGGGACATAGGGACAGAGCCATCCCATAGCAGAGCAGAATGCCAGTGGATGAGTGAGCTCCACGTCCAGGAACATTTGAGGCTGGAATGGCCATTTGGAGGAATTCTTGCCCTGTTGAGGGCGTTAGACTCCATGACAAAATTCTTCCCAGCTCTGGGTTTCTGTGATCTCATGATGTAATTAAGGTCTGAGGGATTCAAGATGAAATACTGTGCATTTGTCAGAAATGTTCATTATGTCTCGAGGACAATGCCACATACTGTGGGTCCACAAACGTATAATATAAAACATGATCGTTGCCCTCAAATTGCATATAATTAAAGAGACAGGATAAATATCTGAAACAGTGAAAATATAGAAGACTATAACTCAGAGCTAAACTGAACTGTACAGATTATATGTACATTAAAGTTTAGGCTGGGGCAAATCTGTTCTCTATATTATATTTTAGGAAGTAAATTTCAATAAATTTCAGAAATGTGTACTTTTCACATTTGTGAGAATGATTGTTCAAGTTTAGCCCAAGGGAGACCCTCAAAATGATTTGATAATTCAACCCCAAATACCTTAAGAAGAAGAGGCCGAACAGGAATCATTTTGATGAGCTCAGATGAGATGTGTCTGAGGCAGAAAGGAAGCAGCTTAACCAAAGACTGTCGGTGACCCATATAGACCCCCATCACAGCCCCATCAGCGGGGAGGATGAGAGCCCAGATAGGAGGTCACCTTTCTGGACCTACCTCCACTTTTCAGTCTATCATCCTGCAGCTCAGAATGTGAAATGTGCTAAGGACATTTCCCCTGGACTCAGAAAGAAACTGTAACAAACAAGGAAGTCCCAGATCTATTGGCCACAGGACAGAGAGGAAGGAAGCTAAAGGATGCAGGACCTGAGTTTGCTTCTGTCCAGAAGGATTCTCAGCTGCAAAGGATGCGACAGTTCCTTTTTTCTTTTCTTTTTTTTGGTACTGGGGATTGAACCCAGGGGCGCTTAACTGCTGAGCCACATCCCCAGCCCTATTTTTATATTTTATATTTTATTTAGAGACAGGGTCTGGTTGAGTTGCTTAGGCCTCGCTAAGTTGCTGAGGCTGACTTTGAACTTGAGATCCTCCTTTCTCAGCCTCCCACGCTGCTGGGATTACAGGCATGTGTCACCTCGCCTGGTTGACAGTTACCTTTTTTTATAGCATTTCCGTCAGTCAGCTGTGTGACAGCACATGACTGATACTTTCATTTCCTCTCTGCTTTCATTTCCTCATCTATAAAAACAGGCCAGTGCCTGCCCTGTCTACTTGAATATGTCATATGAATCGAGTGAGATAATGTGAGCTTACCTTCCTTATCGTCTTTTTTAAAAAAATTTTTATATGTTGATGGGTGTTTATTTTATTCATTTATTTATATGCAGTGCTGAGAATTGAACCCAGTGCCTCACACATGCTAGGTAAGTGCTCTACCACTGAGCCACAACCCCAGCCCCTGACCATCTCTTAAGTGTTAGGAAGCGTGAAGAGTTTTTACTCAAGGAAGCTTCTGGGTCAGTGGAGCCTATGCTATATAATGCTGTATGGTCTCATTTATGGTGGAATCTGAAAAGGTGGACTCAGAGAGAGGGAACAGGAAGGTAACTAGAGGAGGGGACAGCGAGGGATAGGGAAAGGGAAGATGCTGTTCAAAGGTCACCAGGTTTCAGTTAGACCAGAAGAATAAGTTTCAGTGGCCCATGCCACTGCATACGAATACTAACGTGTGGTGTATTTCAAAAGAATATTCTTTTGCGAAAAGAATGGATTTTTTTATGTTCTTATTACAAAAAATGATAAGTTGTTAGTTGAGGTGATGGATGTATTAATCAGCTTTCTATAATGTATGCCTAGATCAAAACATCACATAGCACGCCAGGTGCCGTGGTGCACACCTGCAGTCCCAGCAACTTGGGAGGCTGAGGCAGGAGGATCGCAAGTCCAAGGCCAAGGCCAGCCTCAGCAACTTAGCAAGACTCTGTCTCAAAATAAAAAAAATATATAAAGGGCTGGTGATGTAGAGCCACTGGGTTCCATCCCCAGTACTATTAAATAAATAGATAAAACTTGAACTTTCCCAGTTGTACAAGTAATGCCTCGAGTAGGTGATAAGACTTTTCTTTTGGTAAGGCATGAAGACCGTTGCTAATCGTTTTGTCAGCTGTGGTGTGCGCTAATGATGAGGATACTGAAGACTGCGCGGGGTGATGGTCAGAGCATGCGTTTTAAAGCCAGGCTGCCTGGGTTTGCATCCTGGCTCCACCTCCACTCGGTAGCATTCTATTTTCAGCAGGTTATTTAAGCTCATTCATTGTGCCTTAGTTTTCTCATCTGTAGAATAGGTAGAGGGTTGTTGTGATGTTAAGTAAGCTGTACCTGGTGCACACAGTAACACATGTGCTCAATAAATGTTTGCTACTATTCTTTTTTTTATTATTTTTAAAGATTTTTTTAGTTGTAGATGGGCACAATATCTTTTTTTTTAATATTTATTTTTTAGTTGTAGGTGAACACAATAGCTTTATTTTATTTTTATGTGGTGCTGAGGATCGAACCCAGTGCCTCCTGCGTGCTAGGCGAGCGCGCCACCACTGCGCCATAACCCCAGCCCCATGGGCACAATATCTTTATTTATTTATTTTTCTGTGGTGCTGAGAATTGAACCCAGTGCCTAACGCATGTGAGGCAAGCGCTCTACCACTGAGCTACAATCCCAGCCGCTAGCCAATGTTCTTATTAAAGCATTCGGATGACAGATTTGACATATTTGGCAATGGCTGAAGAGAGTCGAAGGCATTATAGTACAGTGGTTAAGAGCACGGGTTCTAGAGGCAGACCTAAGCTGTATTCTCGACCTTTCCCGTGCTGGCTGTGTGATATTGGGTGAGGTACTTGACTTCTCTGAACTGGGGTGTCCTTATCTAGAAAACAGAACACAGTTGTCCCTCCCTGTCTGCGGGCAGTTTGTTCCAGGACAGCTGTCAGATACTGAAATCTATGGCTGCTCAAGTCCCTTATATGAAATAGTATTGTATTTGCATAGAATCTACATTGCACTTTAGATTGTCTCTAGATGACTTAAGTACCTGATATAACATAAATGTTATGGAAACAGTTGTTGTCTTTTGTTTAGGGAATAGTGACAGGAAAAAAAAGTCTATATGTTTTCACGAGTTTTTTTCCTTGAATATTTTCAATCTATGGTTGGTAGAACCCATGGATGCAGAGGACCTGAGAGTGATAATCCTTGCATCACCGAGTGTTGGGAGGATGAAATGAAATTGTGGGTTTGAAGAGCTCAGCCTGCAGCTCTCTATAGCAAGGGCCCCAAGTATTGTCACTGAGGGTGCGACTGTGTAGATTTCTGACAGACACCAGGCGGCTGGTCACACGTTAAGCTTCTGCACTAGGCTGCTTGGACTGGGCCGTCTTGCTGCACTCTTATCACCTGAACCACAAAACCCTCTGCCTGGGCCATTCAAGAATCTTTGAACATGGCCGTGGCCTGGTTTTCTAGCCTTATCTCCCCTCGTGCCTTGTATGGAGCCAATGTTTCATTCAAATTCAATCATTTATGTTACTTGCTGTCCCCACATTTGTGTCTCTGCCCATTCTGTCTTCTGTGCCTGAAAGCTGCGCCTTCTCAGTCTCCTGCATGTCACAATGTCCTACCTTTTACAAAGACCATGTTCTTCATGAAGCCCCTTCAATCCTCTCCCAAATCAGAACACTGTGTCTTCCTCCTTTGAGTCTTTTTCTTTCTTTCTGTCTTTCCTTGGTACCAGGGATTGAACCCAAGGGCACTTTACCACTTAATTCTCAGCCCTCTTTATTTTTCATTTAGAGACAGGTCTCACTAAGTTGCTTAGGGCCTTGCTAAATTGCTGAGGCTGGCTTTGAACTTGTGATCTTTCTGCCTCAGCCCCGTTAGTTCCTGGGATTACAGGTATGCACAACCACAACTGACAAAGAAGGCCTTGATTTTAAAATACCAGTGTTTTGGGGGCTGGGATTGTAGCTCAGCGGTAGAGCGCTTGCCTCGCATGCGTGAGGCCCTGGGTTCGATCCTCAGCACCACATACAAAGCAATAAAATAAAAACATTGTGTCCATCTACAACTAAAAAAATATTTAAAAAATAAAATAAAATACCAGTGTTTTGCATATCGATAAGAAAGCAAAAAAAAAAATGCTATCAGTTAAAACTGATATTTCAATTATTAGACATCTTCCAAACTCAGAGATGCTAAAATGGGAAAAAATGTATGCCTGAAGCCAGCTGCGGTGGCGGTGGTGCAGGCGCACAATTTTCAAGGCTGAGGCAGGAGGATCACAAGTTCAAGGCCAGCCCAGCTACTAAATGAGGTCCTCAGCAATTTAGCAAGACCCTTTCTCAAAAAATAGAAGGGGATCGGGGTGTGGTTCAGTGTTAAGCACCCGTGGGTTCAATCTCTAGTACAAAAAAAAAAAAAAAGTGTGTCTTAGAATGGATGAAGTTCTGGTGAAGGTGTCTGATTCACACCTTCCATGTAGGGCTGGATGGTAGTTTCCTTGAGGGCAGGGAGGGACACTGATCTGCTAGTCTTGTATCTGTTGGTGCCTAGCAACTGAGGCACTCAGGACATGTCTGTGTGGACTAACTTCTGTTCTTTTTTTTTTTTTTTTGTACTGGAGATTGAACTCAGGGGCACTCGACCACTGAGCCACCTCCCCAGCCCTATTTTGTGTTTTATGTAGAGACAGGGTCTCACTGAGTTGCTTAGCGCCTCGCCATTGCTGAGGCTGGCTTTGAACTCACAATCCTCCTATCTCAGCCTCCCTAAGTGCTGGGATTACAGGCTCTTACTACTCTTCTTAACATCTTTGCCCAGGGTATGTGGCCTTGACAGTGGCGTTGGAAGAGTTAGTGCCCTTTACAGTTGACTCTGAATCATTTCTGGCCTGTGGCTTCTGGTCCAGAGGAAACTGGGACGTAGAGCTAAGAGCAGAGGGACCGTGATGGAGCCAGGGTGTGGTGGCTGAATGGAATTTGCAACAACTGCAATTCTTAGCCATTATTTTTCTCCCTGATACACACGCGGTGTTTTCATAATGGAAATCAAGTTGGCTTTCCTGGCCATTAGCAGACCTCATCATTTTGGGTCCTAATTGTCTTTTTGTCTTGTCTCTGATTTAGCGTCTATGACTTTGCATTTAAGCCTGATGGAACGCAACTGATTCTGGCTGCAGGAAACAGATTGCTGGTAGGATTTGTCTGAGTTTCCTTTTTAAGTGCTGTCCCCGCCCTCTTCAAAGTGCTCTGAAATTGGACCCTCCACCCTAGTTTTTGAGATAAAAAAGACATTGGTGGAAAAACCAGCCATTACTTTTTAACAGGGAAGGACATGGGCTGTTTAAAACAGGTAAGTGAACTGTCCACCAGATGGGGGCCTGTGAACAGGGCCTCGTCGGGAGCTGTTCATCTTCGCCTTTTTCTTTGAGGCACCATGAAAGAGGTAAAGACAGTGAATCAAAATGCTTTTGAAACGGGGCGGGTGTCAGTTCATATTTTGTCTCATTGAAAAATTCAAGCAACAGAACCCAAGGCACTACCTCCGAGGAGGAGATAGCCCAACCCCAGCTTTTAGGCAGGGCCCACCTAAACAATTCCATATGGCGGCCGTCCTATTTTTCATATTTTCAAAGGACATACGCTCCCTCTGGAACCTATCCCAGAGTATAAAAGTAATCTTCAGAGAGCTCGTTCTGTTGGACCTAGAAACCTTTGTGATCGCCCTTCCTGCTGCATAAGTTCACTTCCTCCCCTCTGTTGTCTCCAGATATGCAGACGGACTGATAGCTGTTTTCTGCATAGCAACTGCATGATCTTTAAACCATGGTTAAATTGCTCTGCAGACTGCTTCTCTCCAGGGTAAACAAGCCAAAGCCTGTTAACTCTCCTTCATGGATTATCCTTTCCTATATTCTGAGCATTTTGGACACTGTTGCCCTGATTTTCAAATGGTGTTTTTTACATTTCTACATCACACAGCTATAAAATATCCTAAATCCACAAAAGCTGGGCTTAGTAACATCCCCTCCTGCTTGCAAACCCAGGGTTCACGTCTGTGACTTTTTTGTTTGTTTGGTGACCACGATTGAACTCAGGGTCACTTGACCACTGAGCCACATCCCCAGCCCTATTTGGTATTTTATTTAGAGACAGGTTCTCACTGAGTTGCTTAGTGCCTCGCTTTTTGCTGAGGCTGGCCTCGAACTTGCAATCCTCCTGCCTCAGCCTCCTGAGCTGCTGGGATGACGGCATGCCCCACCGCACCCAGCTCAGGTCTATGACTCTCAATAACAAATACCAAACATCTCTCTTGATGTTGATATTAGGGGGTGGGGCTAGCACTAAAATTTAACCTTGTTGTAAGCCGGCTGTTTTTACATGTTGTCTTTATTTAGAGGGGCCTGCCTTAATGTCATTTATCCAGATTCATGTAAGAATGAAGGAAGCTTGTGGAGAACTTCCATGGAGTGGATGACTATGTGTCCCTGGTCCCATAGGGCCTGGCCTGAGGACTTCCACTTCCTGGTTACCATGCCACGTCATATTCTTCCTGGTTTTGCAGTGTGGTTTTTACTTCAAAAACAAAAGTCACAGTAGCAACCCTGCAGGAATTCTGAATAATAGGTCCCGCCTAGGTGATGTGTACTTCTGTGTCTTTCCCCAGGTTTATGAAACCTCTGATGGCACCTTGGTTCAGCCCCTCAAGGGACACAAGGACACCGTCTACTGTGTGGCCTATGCAAAGGATGGTAAGAGGCTGCTCTGGGTTCCGCTCTCAGTAATGGCCTCATGGTTGTTCATTTTTCTCTTTATTTTAAAATACAGCTGGCAGATTCTGAAGGCAGTGCAGTCGCGTGGACTTGAGTCCACTCACGTGATTCAACAAGCGTGTCTTGCAGGCCATGCATGCTCTCGGCCCTGTCCAGGGTGCTTGAGATAGTTCAGAGAACAAGACGGACAAAATGGCCTGTGGGGCTTCTGTTCTGCTGGGGGTTGGGAACAGGACGTAAGGGAAGACACAGGATGAACAGAGTGAATAAGAAAGCAGTGGGGCTGGGGTTATGGCGCAGTGGTAGCGTGCCCGCCTAGCACGCAGGAGGCACTGGGTTCGATCCTCAGCACCACATAAAAATAAAATAAAGATATTCTGTCCACCTACAACTAAAAAATAAATATTAAAAAAAAAAAGAAAGAAATTAAGCAGTGCAATTAAGTAGGCAGTAGTGTTACGGAAGAAGAAAAGGTAGGGCGGATGAGGAGCATCTCCAGTGCTGAAGGGGCGGGCCTGGGTGCAGCAAGGGCGGCGGGGGCTCCTCTGGACAGGGACAGGTGAGCAAAGACTCGAAGGCCAGGACACTCGGCACCTGGAGGAGAGAGACCTTGCAGAGAGAAGAGCCACTGCAGAGGCCTGGGGTGCAAGTGTGCGTACCAGGAGCAGGGGTGGCGGGCGGGAATAGCAGGGGATGGATGTGGGTTGGGAGGTAGCTGTCACGGGGTGACCAGACCACGTGAAAATGGGGCAGCACTGGAGAGGCTCTGAGCAGAGGGGACCTGATGTGATTTACATGCTAAAAGCTTCCCTCCACCTGCTGTATCGAAAGCTACCTGCAGAGATGGGGCCTGGGGTAGGAGACGGTGAGGAACCGTCGTCTCCCAGGTAAGGGAGTCTCCCAGGCAAGGAATGACCGTGGCTCAGGCCCCTCTGGAGGCCAAGGAGGCAGTGAGAAGTAATCAGGTCTTTTTTTCTTTTTCTTTTTTCCTTGTACTGGGGATCATACCTAGGTCCTCATGCATGTCAAGTCCTCTGCCATTGAGCCACATCCCCAGATTCTGAATATATATATTTTTTTAAATTTTTTTTAGTTGTAGATGGACACAATATCTTTATTTTATTTATTTGTATGTGGTGCTGAGGATCGAACCCAGGGCCTCACGCATGCGAGGCAAGCGCTCTACCACTGAGCTACAATCCCAGCCCCAGATTCTGAATATATTTTGAGGGTGAAGCCAATAGGATTGCCTGACAAATTCAATGTAGGGTGTAAAGAAAGGAGGCCAGGATGATGCCAAGATTTTTTTGTTTTGTTTTTGTGGTACTGGGGATGGAACCCAGGGTTTTCAAACCACTAAGCCACATCCCCAGCCCTTTTTATTTTTTTATTTTTTATTTTTTATTTTTTTTTATGTGGTACTGGGGATTGAACTCAGGGGCACTCGACCACTGAGCCACATCCCCAGCCCTATTTTGTGTTTTATGTAGAGACAGGGTCTCACTGAGTTGCTCGCTTAGCGCCTCGCCATTGCTGAGGCTGGCTTTGAACTCGCGATTCTCCTGTCTCAGCCTCCCTAAGTGCTGGGATTACAGGCTTGAGCCACCGCGCCC
>CM053416.1:3391354-3432589 GCA_028644305.1 Xerus rutilus | reverse complement strand
CCAGCCCTTTTTATATTTTATTTTGAGACAGGGTCTGGCTGAGTTGCTTAGAGCCTTGCTAAGTTACTGAAGCTGGCCTCTAACTTGTGATCCTCTTGCCTCAGCCTCCTGAGGAGCTGGGATTATAGGCATGCGCCACTGCCCCTGGCAACTTCAGGGTATGTGCATGTTGTAGTCCCTCTGTCATCTGTGTGGGGCATGCTGGTGGGAGCAGGTTTGGAACCCAAGCGTGCTGACTCCAGAGTGGGGTCTCCAGTACTGATGAGAGGCAGGAGAGGGTCAGGATGCCCAGTGGGCTTGGCACGCACAGGGCCCCAGGGCCCTGGTTTGATCCCAAGCAGCAAAAGAAAAAAAGAAAGAGAAGAGAATAACAGTTGCTTAAAAAACTAGTTTTCTAAGAAATGCTCTCTGGGAAATTCTCGTTTAATAGGAATATGACAAGTTTCTGTTTTCTTTTTTTGGTTGTTGATGCATCTTTATTTATTTTACTTATTTATATGTGGTGTGAGAATCGAATCCAGTGCCTCATGCATGCTAGGCAAGCGCTCTGCCACTGAGCCACAACCCCAGCCTGACAATTTTCTTTTTAAAAACCCTTTAGGCAAGCGCTTTGCCTCTGGATCAGCTGATAAAAGCGTTATTATCTGGACGTCCAAACTGGAAGGCATTCTGAAGTACACGTGAGTGACCCACCATCTGTGTCTGCTGTGTTATTAATTTGACTCATTAGTTGTAGCAGAAGCCTCTGAAGAAAGATGTAAAGACAAACTTTTTGTTTCTTTGTTTTTTGTTTGTTTTTAATCTGAAGTGAACTTGAAGCTAAGTTGTGAGGGGGGCACGGGCAGGGAGTTCGTACTCACTGGCTTGGCCCACTGGGCCAGGTGTTTCCATGTAACATGTTCAGTCACTCTGTCATCACAGATGCCACCTTAGTGCCCTGTCCTCTTTCGGTGCCTCACCTCAGGGAATGGCCTCGCATCCCTCCTGCGTCGCTAGCCAGAAACTCGGGGCAGTGTGCTCCAGGCCTGCTCTCCCTGTCCGGGGCTGCTCCATCTGCCTTTATTCCCTCACTCGATAGCCCCTGCCTACCCTGCAGGTCACAGCTCCTACAAACTCTCTCCTGCTCTTCCAGACTCAGGCAGGTCTCCCTGGTGGCATTGCTTTTTTTTTTGGTACCAGGGATTGAACTCAGGGGCACTCGACCACTGAGCCACATCCCCAGCCCTATTTTGTGTTTTATGTAGAGACAGGGTTTCACTGAGTTGCTTAGTGCCTCGCCCTTGCTGAGGCTGGCTTTGAACTCGCGATCCTCCTGCCTCAGCCTCCTGAGCCTCTGGGATTATAGGTGTGCACCACTGCGCCTGGCAAAATGCACCCTCTTCACCCATGTGGAGTGTGCAGCTGGGCACACTCACATTGCTGTGCAGCCAGCCTCCAGAAGTCTTTTCATGTTGGAAAACTTGAACTCTCTACTCGACAACATCCCTTTGCCCCTTTCCTCAGCCCTCAGGAGACACTTTTCTACTTTCTGTCTCTGTGAGTCTGGCTACTCCAGGTGCCCTGCGGAAGTGGAATCACGCAGTATCATCCTATTATAACCGAGTCATTTCCCTTAGCGTGGTGTCCTCGAGGCCCGTCTGTGTTGCAGCGTGTCTGCACCCTCCTCTGGCATGGGGCACCCACCGTGCCCTGGTGTGCGTGCGCGTCTGCGCCACATTGTGTCATTCTGTTTTGTCCGTCTGTTGACGGACGCCGGGTTGCAGCCAGCTATTGGCTGTTGTGAATAACGCTGCCGTGAACTCGGCTGCACACATCAGCAATTTTCAATGAAAAACTGAGTGGTGGCTGTAAGTCCCCAGTACACAGAAGGAATGGCTCTGGGGCTGGGGCCACGTGTGGTACGTGGCTCCCTCCATTTCCGTGGTTGTCTAAGGACTGGCCGTGTTTCCGGACCCCGGTCTGCAATGTCTTCTTCACACCTCCGTCCTGTGCTTGCAGGCCACCACAGGATGCTAAGGGTGGTGGTCACAAGTGAAGCGCTTCCTTTGCCTAGCACTGGGCTGGGTGCCTTAGGTCACCATGTCATCAGCCCAGCCGCCCTGGGGAGGTGGGGTCCGGGTTGGGTCAGGTGGTGAGTACGACAGTGGGGCCTCGGTCCTGTGCTCTCTGTGCATCGCTTGAGAGGGCCTCGCCCTGGGGAGTCCAAGCTCCGGGCTCGTGTCTCCCACCCTTCCTTGTCACCCCCAGGCGCCTGTGGCCGGCCACACAGTGACCTAAGCTGCCTCCTTTCCAGGCACAGTGACTCCGTGCAGTGCGTGTCCTACAACCCCATCACGCACCAGCTGGCGTCTTGCTCTTCCAACGACTTTGGTAGGTTCCACTTCCCGTGTCTTGTCCTGGGATAACTGAACTCTGAGCCCCAAATGCTGAAGTCCATCCGTGATGCTCGCATCCGTCCTGACAGTCAGCCTGGCTTCTCTACCGTGGGCAGCCAGCGGGAGGCTGGCGGTCATTCTTTTTTTTTTTTTTTAATAATTTTTTAGTTGTAGATGGTCACAATGTCTTTTTATTTTATTGCTTTGTATGTGGAGCTGAGGATCGAACCCAGGGCCTCACGCATGCGAGGCAAGTGCTCTACCGCTGAGCTACAATCCCAGCCCATCATTCTTTAAATCATGTAGAAACCAAGGCTGGGGTGAGGATGACCTTGGGTCTAGTAGGACATCAGAGATGACAAGAAAGGCCCCAGGTGAGGATCTGGTAAGGGCACAACCATGAGTTGTTGTGGCCACCCGGCAGGGACAGTCCAGCTGACCCACCTTGGTACCCACTCACTCACGTCCTTGTGGTGTGATGTTCTTCACTGTGGCAAGGGTGGTACCATCACTGCTGTCTGAGTGACTCTGCTTCCTGAGGACCTGAAGGCTTTGAGTCCCTCTGGGCATCACGCAGGGACTGAGGTGGCGCTGGTATGGAGCGGGTGTCAGTGAGACGTGCGTGGAGGCGGGGCCTGTGGGTTACCTCCATGAAAGGTCCAGCCAGGGTTTCCGCCCCCTCGTGTCTTTTTGCTAAGAGACGGTAGTCAGGGAGCAGCCAGTGGATGGGGAGCCAGAAGCCTGATCCCCCTCAGTGTTTCAGTGTCTTTATCCAAAGGAACGTGTGACCCACCCTGTGTCTCACTGATACAGTTCTGAGGTTCAAAAGAGAGAATGTGAGTAAGAGCTCTTGTATAAATAAATAGGGGGCAATTCTCATTTGTTTGAAAAGTAGATCATCTTCTCCCTATGAGGCACTGGCCTCTGTGCTTGCTTTGAGAGGATTAAGAAGATACACCAGAACCCCTGTCCTCAAGCTTGTGGTCTTGGAGGAAGGTAGAATTTGTAAAAGAAAAAAAAAACTTATTAAGTAAAAATAATATCTGCTGAATGCTTACTGTGCGCCAGGCACTGTCCTGAGGGTTAACGGTGAATTCCAGGTGAGAACCTCTGTGGCCACCCTGAAAGTCAGGTTTTATTTTCATTCACACCCTGCGAATGAAAAGGACCTGGGGCTTAGCGTGGTTCTGTGGTCGCGGGAGGTCTCTTGGCGGTAAGCGGAGGAGCCAGGGTGTGGACCCAGGAGGACGGTTGCTTCCAGAGCTGCTCTGGTGAGCACTCTGAGGGCAGCTGTCCTGCAGCTGGAGGCCCAGGCAGGCTCAGTGGAGCAGCCGTAACGTGCACAGGTGGGGATGTTGGGGGAGGGCATCCTGGGCTGGGGGGAGGGGAGAAATAACCTGCTGAGCATGGCACCTGGCTGTACAGAAACATCTGTGCACTAGATTTCCCTTTCCATCACGCTTCACAGCTCAGGCCAAGAGTAGAATTTGCTTATGTTGTCTGAAAATGCCCCTGTTAGGGGGCACTGAGCCAGGGCATCTGGGGGCCAGAGGGAGCAAGCCTACGGTGCCCAGGTCTCAAGAATGAAGCCATGTGCTGTGGCGGAGGCCTGGGAGAGGAAATGGGATTCTCAGCATCAACCATTATTTAATTAATTTTATTTATTTGTAGTACTGGGGATTGAACCCACATCTCTAGCCCTTGTTATTTTTTATTTCAAGACAGATTCTTGATAAGTTGCCCAGGCTGGCCTCAGACTTGTGATCCTCCTGCTCTGGGCCCCCGAGCAGCTGGAATTACAGGCATGTGCCCCCTTACCCAGCATCCACCACTTTAAATGATGAGTTGTGTTCCAGTTACAGTGCCCTAGTTCATTTCTTTGAGACTTAAATTGTAGACAAGTTGGATAGAACCTCACTAATCCATTTTCTTTTGAAATAATTATAGATTCTCAGTAAGTTGCAAAGATAGTACAGGGTAGTCTCACACATGCTTCAGCCAGTTTTCCCCAGTGGACACATCTTATGTAACTTTTGCACCAAAATCAGGAAACTGGGGCGAGCACAATGTGTATATATAGTTCTGTCTTTGTCTGAGGTGGGGGGCTACTGTGAATTGAACCCAGGGTCACTTTACCACTGAGCTCCATCTCTAGTCCTTTTTATTTTTTATTTTGAGACAAAGTTTCACTAAGTTGTTGAGTCTCACTAAGTTGACCAGGCTGGACTTGAACTTGTGATCCTCTTGCCTCAGCCTCCTGGGTTGCTGGGAATACAGGTGTGCACCACTTTGTTCGGCTAGCTCTGTCATTTTTATCACATTTTTATTACCACTACCACGATACAGAACGATTCCATCACCACACAGATCCTCTTACCACCATCTCACCTCCTTAGCTCCTGTTATCCCCAACCCCTGCTAGCCACGAATCTATTCCCAGTTCTATAATTTTGCGTTCAAAAGTATTATATAAATGGAATCGTGGGGCTGGGGTCGTGGCTCAGGGGTAGAGCTGCTTACCTTGCATGTGTGAGGCACTGGGTTTGATCCTCAGCACCACATAAGATTAAATAAATAAAATAAAGGTATAGTGTCCATCTACAACTAAGGAAAAAAAACTTTAAAAAATAAATGAGATCGTGTGGCATATGACCTTTTGAGGTTGGCTTTTTTTGCTCAGCAGAAAACCCTGGAGACCCCTCTAAGTTGCTGTATGGGTCAACATTTGATTCCTTTTTATTGCTGAAGAGCATTCTGACCAATTGGTCTTTTATATTACGGTGCATCACAGGGCTGTGGTCTCCTGAACAGAAGTCTGTCTCCAAGCACAAATCAAGTAACAGGGTCACCTGCTGCAGGTAGGTCAAGGGCAGCTTGAAAATAGGCTTTATGTTCCTTCATCTTTCAAACCAAGACTCAGGGTCCATTTGTAGGGTGCTCTTGGGTGTGGGGGGGATTGAAATGGAGAGTAGGAGGTGGGGGTTCAGTGCAGGAGTCCAGGCCCGAGCAGAGGGCTGTCATGAGGGCTGTTCAGAGAACTGCAGGGGCTCAGGCAAAGATGCCCTTGTCTTCAAATCTCCCTGCTGATCCCAGAAACAAGGGGGAGTTTGAACCTGGTCCTTTGATTTTATATCAGGTATGAGCAGGAATGGCCACTGCTGCCTCCCCGTGCTTAATCTCAAACCGTGGCGTCTTCCTCACTGGTTTTCCCCTGTGTGTTCCTGTCCCTCTCTCTCTGCCCTTTGTTGATTATGTGCACAGCTGGACAAATGATGGGCAGTACCTGGCTCTGGGCATGTTCAATGGAGTCATCAGCATCCGGAACAAAAACGGCGAGGAAAAAGTGAAGATCCAGCGGCCAGGAGGCTCCCTCTCCCCAATATGGTCCATTTGCTGGAACCCTTCAAGGTATCCTCACAGCCGTCCTCCTTCTAGGACAGGCACCTCTCGGAAGAAGTGCTGTCAGCAGGCTGAGTTCGTTCTGTCTTCCTAACGTCTCCATAGTTTGCAGCTCTTCTTAACCCGCTAAAGGGAGTGGTTTGGAGCCTATTCCATTGAAATAGAATTTTCAAAGGGCCTGTCCTGAGTTTTGGGATGAATCCCAGAGATGAAGCTAAGCAGATTGAGTTATGTAGGCCAGCCCAAAGTGTGTGTGTGTGTGCGTGTGTGTATGTGTATGTGTGTGTGTGCGCGCGCACGCGTGTACACGTGCCTGAGGGAGTACCTGGTGTGAGCAGCCCAGAAAGGCCATTTCCTCATGAGCTGATTGCTGAGATCTTTGATGCGGCTATTTTTCTCTTTTCCCTTTTGCAGTTCTAAGTTTGGGCAGAGTGTGTGCCCACCTGTTGGTACATAGCCTTTTCATTCAGGAGCCTTTTTTTTCCCCCTTACCAAAAAGTTAAAATTAAGTTGAAATGTGTCCCTAAAGCCTAGATGTCTGCAGACCATTGGCATCTACTTTATTAAACCTCTCACATACCTCCTTTCTATGCCGATGTCACGTTCAGGGTGGACTAATAGCTTTAGAGGCTCTTTGTAGACTCCCATAATATTGTTAAACCATCAACACCCCCCAGAGTCCTCTGAAGGTAAATTAAAGGACTTGATTGTTGCGCAGCTCAGTGTCATTTTACAGGTGGGTACCTGCTTGATTCAGGAGGCTATTTAATTCTGTTGCCTTTCCTATACCCGCTTACTATGCTTCTTCCCGAATGATCTTGTTCAGCCCAGGCTGTACTGTGTGTATCTAATGCCATCAGAGGCCATTAGCCTGCCCCAGAGTTCCTGCTGTTTGATTTTGTGGCCACAGATAACTTTGTGGCTTCAAGCTCCCATATCTAATTCATGAGAAGCAGGATGCCCAGGGTACCTGGTGGCCATCCTTTTCCGGGTAGGGCTCAGGGGCTCCTTGACAGGTTTGGACATGATGGCTCTAGTGTAGTCCTGGGACGTGTGATTGTGAACAACCACTTACTATCTACAGCCGATGGGAGAATTTCTGGACGAACAGAGAGGAAGAGGATGCTGAGGAAGTCATTGTCAACAGATATTTTCAGGAAATTCCTTCCACTCTGAAGTCCACAGTGTACAGTAGTCAGGGTAGTGAGGCAGAGGAGGAAGAGCCAGAGGAAGAGGACGACAGTCCCAGGGGCAACAACTCGTGAGTGTGTCCCCAGAAGCGAGAACCCTCCTTGTAAGGGCCTAGTCCCTGTGCAGACCTCCCGGGCGATGCTCCTGCTGGGCTCCTTGGCCAAGGGAGCAGAGCAGAGACCTGGGGGAGTTTTTTGGGCAGGCTTCCCCAGTAAGGGGAACACACACCAAGAACTTGTATGTGAGTTATAATGTGATCTTTAAGAAACTAGGACATATTGAAAAATGCAGAGCAGAGATTTCAACCTTTCAGTAAAACCCCATGTTTTCCATCAGCATTTTAGTGAATTTCCCTTTAGTCTTTTTTTTTTTTTTTTTTTTTTTTGGTACTGGGGATTGAACTCAGGGGCACTCGACCACTGAGCCACATCCCGAGCCCTATTTTGTGTTTTATGTAGAGACAGGGTCTCACTGAGTTGCTTAGTGCCTCGCCATTGCTGAGGCTGGCTTTGAACTCGCGATTCTCCTATCTCAGCCTCCCTAAGTGCTGGGATTACAGGCTTGAGCCACCGCGCCCGGCTTCCCTTTAGTCTTTATGTGTTCATATAATTAGCTAAGTCATATCCTGCTTCTCATTTTTCAGTTAACATCATAGGACATTTTCTAGTGACATTAAAAATCCTTTGAGCCCAGTGTGGTGGCACATGCCTGTAATCCCCCAGCTCAAGAGGCTGAGGCAGGAGGATCATGAATTGAAGCCAGCCTCAGCAACTTAGTAAGGCCCTAAGCAACTTAGCAAGACTCTGTCTCCAAATAAAAAATCAAAAGGGCCTGGAATGAGCTGGGAGCCATTTTGCAGGCCTGTAATCCCAGCAGTTCACGAGGCTGAGGCAGGAGGATGGCAAGTTCAAAGCCAGTCTCAGCAACTCAGCGAGGCCCTAAGCAACTGAGCAAGACCCTGTCTCTAAATAAAATGTAAAAAAGGGCTGAGGATGTGGCTCAGCAGTGAAGCACCCCTGGGTTTAATCCTTGGTACTGGAAAAAAATTCTTTGAAAACTGTGATTTTTGATATCTGCATGGTATCCAGTGTGGCTGTCCCATAATCCGTTTAACGCGTCTTCCATTCCTGGACACGCTTCTTGGCCTCTTCCCACACTCCACCTCACCTTGCATTGGCTAAGACACCCGTGGGGAGGAAGCCCTTAACTTCCCACAGTCCTCACCCACGAGCCCAGCAGCCTGGCATCCTTTCTTCTTGTCCATCAAGATGACCTGTAGGGAAAGCTCTGGAGGGCGGAGTAGGAAAGCTGGGCAGCCAGATGTCCTGCTTGGGCAAGTACTGATCTAACTTGCGACTCCCCACACTGCGTCTGAGGCGCTTGAGGTTCTTCAGAAGAATCCCAGGGTCATGGAGGAAGGAAAGGAGCAAGGATGGGCTTCAGGTCCCCATCTGTGCCTCAGCCTGCAGCCCCTGTTATTGGTTCCACATGAGTTTTTGTTTTGGTAGAGTCCCACTGCCCTGGGAAGTGTCGGGGAAAGTTTGGAAAGCGCCAGTCCAGCTCACCGGGTGGAACCCAGCCCAGAGCTGTATGGGACCTCCCCAGAAGGGTTCCTGTGAGCGGGGCTCCTGGATGTGTGTGAATGTCAGTGCTGGCTACGCAGAGTTCATCTGCAAACCCTTTCCTGCTAACACCCTTCTCCACTTTCCTTTTTTTCTCTTGTTCTGAGTCGGTCCCTATGACGTTTTCTGCTCTGCTACTTTTGGCTGGGTTTTTCTAAGAAGGCCTGTGTATCTTGTGACACTGCCAGGTGATTCTCAGGCCCTGGGCTCAGAAAAGCTGGAATTAGTAAAGGTGGTAACCTTAGCTGGATTAAGACCCACCCTTAAAGACTGGAATGCCTTTCTCTTGAACTAGATTCCCAGGTCGCCACTCCCCAGCTCAGCTGAGGCTGGCCCTGCAGCCTCAGGCCCAAGACATGGATCCCCAAAGATCTCAGTTGCAAAATAGTTCTTGGTCTTCAGAAAGTCTACTACCCTTTTAATAATTAGATCCAAAGCCAGACATGGTGATGCATACCTGTAATCCTAGCGACTTAGGAGGCCAAGGCAGGAGGATCGCAAATTGAAGGCCAGCCTGAGCAACATAGACCCCGTCTCACAGAAGAAGGAAAAAAAAATCCAGTAAGAAGCCATTGCACCCATTAAGGTGCAAGAGAACCTGGTTTTAGGTATTACTTTTCCCTCTTCAGGAAGTGCAAGTAAGTTTTGCCTCTGTTTATTGAAGATCAGATAGCCCCTGCCTTCTCACTGCAAAAGATGTTTCCTTGCCCTCTCCCCCTAGTTTGTAGTGCATAAGAAAAAAGTGCTCTTGGATCTGTAACCTTGCTCTTTGTTAGTGTGGCTCCCACACAGCCTCCTCTGCCCCTGCGGCAGTGTCCCAGCCCCATCCTCCGTGGAGCAGCAGACCCCCGGAGGGCCGACCTTGCCCTCTGCCTCAGCCCATTGGACTGATTCATGGACTGAGCCAGAGTCTGACTGTTGTCCTCAGTGAAACCCTAACAACGTTTGGCGCCCTGCCAGCCTGGCGGGGCTTTCTTCTTCCTGTTGTTGGTTGAGCGCAGGGCGCACTTGTCCGCAGTCTGTGGCCCCTCATAACCTCTTTTGTCTTCTCTTGATTAGAGAGGAACATAATGACATCCTGGCTGTGGCTGACTGGGGACAGAAACTTTCCTTCTACCAACTGAGTGGAAAACAGGTATGTAGGTCTGGATGGACCCCGTCACTGCCCTGCCTGTTGCAGTGCATTGTCCCTTTCTGTGACTGCGTCATTACTAATCACGTGCGACCGTCGCTGTTTCCGTGTGTTGAGCACCGCAGTGGCACCAGGCATCGTGCTCGGTGCTTGCCGACCTCATCTCTCGTGGTGCTTATCTCACTCTGCGTTCCAGATCTGCTTTTTAGAAATAAGTAGACTCAGACCAGAGCCAGATCCCACACAGCTGGAGATGGTGGAGCCTGGCATGGAAACCTAGATTCGTTTGAGTTCATAGTATGTCTCCTTGGGCTCAGCGGGAGAGCACTGGCTTCCATCTCCAGCAGTAACACCAGCAAAAGTTGAGCTAATCGTGACCCGGCCTTCGTCCGCTCCATCCATGCTGCCCAGGTTCATAGCAGCCCTTGGACTGGCCTCAGCATAGAGGAGTGTCACTGCTAGCCTGTGCCCCACAAGAGCTCAGCCTGGGGGGCCACACCCGATGGCAGACAGTCCTAGTGTGATGGGCTACATGACACCCGTCACAGAGAGCTGCACCAAAAGCCACAGGGTCACAGAGGAAGGAACGTCTGCTTGGAGTAGGTGGGAGATGCGTAGACCTCTGAGCAGGATGAGCAGGAATTGGCAGGGATACTGGGAATGGTTTCAGGCAAAGGAGACGACCTGTGCCACGGCAGGGGCTGCGAACAGCGAGTTGTTAAGGGCAACTGGACCCAGAGTTTGTGGACTGAAGATGGAGCAGGAGGGGGTGTAGGATGTGGCCGTGAAGGACTGCAGACGTGCCGAGCAGAGCGCACGAGTCCTCAGGAGCCCCGGGTGGCAGCAAGTGGCATGTCCAGAGTCCTGTTTCAGAAGAGTTCCTTACTCCTGCATGAAAATATAGAGAATTTGTTAACGGGATGACGTGTCAGGGAAAACTATGTCCAGGATAGTGTGAAGGTGGCGGGTGTGGATTGCACATCACAGCCCGGTAAGAAATACAGCCCAGTCGGTGGAGCCTCTCATTTCAGGGCATCCCTACTCCTCAGAGTATGTCCTGCTAGAAGGAAGGTTCCAGGCGTGCCCAGCTTTGGGCCATTTCTTCTACCTCTGTCTTACCACTGGTCACTCTTTTTGTAGTTGAGTAAGGAAAAGATTGAGGTAGTAGATGCTGATTTTTTTTTCAGTGTCCAGTGGCTGACTTCCCAAAACGCTTATCTTAATGATCTGGCGTCTGGTTAGTGAGGCCCTGGAAGTTCATCCACTTCACGCGTGACCATCTTCATTCAGCAGTATTTATTGGCACACCAATCACTGGTGCGGGCCTTGTGTACCAGACACTGGGTGCAGCTTCAGTCTGCTGAGGTGGTAACTCTGACTTGTTTGAGACAGTGAAATTGTTTTCTTGGTGGGCAAAGCATCTTTTAACTCTGGAAAGCTTTAGGATTAAATATGGGATGGTGAAGTAAATAGATCCAACTTTTATGTTAGACTTATGTAGAATTTGTGCATTTTTGGTACTTTAAGTGCATAAGAGGACCTGCTTATTAATAATGATAGCTGACCTTCATTGAGTTCCAGGCATTGCGGATGCTCTTCATAAGGAATAATTCTTTTAATTCTCAGAACAAGCCTGTGGGAATGGTTACTATTGTCATCACCATTTTACGTAAAAGAAAACTGAGGCATCAAGTTCAGTGATGGGTTCAAGGATAAATGGTTGAGTTTGTGGTCAAGCCCATTTTAGAGCCCAACCCTGTTGGTATTAAAGTTCATATTAGAATATCAATCAGATTAGTCTTGTGATGAGCCTTTAAAAACAGGAATGGAGTCATTAATTACTTTCTGATTTTAAACAGAAAGATTTAAAAATTTTTAAATTACGTTCCTAAGCAATATTAGAATGTTCAAGGGATTCATTGTATTTTCCTACTTGGCATTTACTGAGCTTTTTCAAATCTATGTCTTTCACCAAATGTGGAAAAATGTTGGCCACTGTTTCATCGGATATATTTTTCTCCATTCTTTCCTTTATTTCTGGGATATCAGTTATAATTAAGTAAGCTTCATTGATTCTGTGGTAATCTCTTAAGATTTCTGTTCAGCTCATCCAGTGAATTTTTGTTTTAGTTATTGCATTTTTCATTTCGAGAATTTCCATTTGATTCTTTTTTTCATGTCTGTGCATTCATTACAAGCATATTTTCCTTTATGTCCTTAAGCATAGTTATCATAGCTGTTTGAAAATTCTCCACTGATAATTCTAACATCTGGGGCACTTTGTGTCAGTCAGTCTTTGCTGATTGGCAAGAATCTTAAATGTGGTTCACATTTTCTTGCCCTTGGAAATTTGGGATGATGATATTCTGGACATTGCGAGTGATCTTGGAGACTCATTTTGGTAATGTTTCTCTGATGATGATGACGACGACGATGATGATGTAGCAGCATATGTGTGTTGTGTGTATGTGTGTGTGTGTGTGTGTGTGTGTGAGTTTAAGCAGGTAGTTTACTTTGCTGGACTCAAAATTCAGATTTCCTGCCCAGTGTGTTGGCGCACGCCTGTAATCCCAGTGGCTTGGGAGGCTGAGACAGGAGAATCACGAGTTCAAAGCCAGCCTCAGCAACGGTGAGGCGCAACTCAGTGAGACCCTGTCTCTACATAAAACACAAAACAGGGCTGGGGAGGTGGCTCAGTGGTCGAGTGCCCCTGAGTTCAATCCCTGGTAACCCCTCCCCCCCATAAAATTTTTTTAAAAAATTAGATTTCCTGTCTCTAAAGGTGGGCAGCAGCTGCAGCTGTGCAGTCTTCAGCCTTAGCTCAGCGGCTTGACCTCTGCATCGTCACCGTGGCTAGCTCAGGGGTTTCCAGGTACTCAGCTGAGTTTTTGTGCAGAATTTAGGCTGTTCCTCTGCTTCTCTGTTGTGGAATGTCCTACCTCACTTTTCAGCCACTCTGGTCTCTCCAGATTTTGTATTCACCTGGTGTGGTGCTGACAGGCCTGTCCTTAGGCAAAATGGCTTTTTTTTTTTTTTTTTTTTTTTTAAATAAGGAGCTCAGCCAGGCATAGTGTGTACACCTATAATCTAGTAATTCAGGAGGTGGAGGCAGGGGGATCACAAGTTTGGGGCCAGCCTGGGCAACTTTGTGAGACTCTGTCTCAAAATAAAAAGGGATGGGGATGTAGCTCAGTGGTAGAGCCTACATGCCTAAATGCCGTTCCTGTCTTCTGCACACGCGTGCATCTAGAGTTTCTTCCTGCTTTTGGTTGCCCACCAGTGTCTTGTAGTGTTTGTTGGTGCAGAGCTCATGACTCAGTTACAGGAAGGTCAGTTCCCCGGGAGCCTGAGACTTCACCGGGAGATGCTGGCCTATAACTCTTGAGATTTTTTAGTTTTCTTATTAGATTTACTAACATTGTGTAGGTATGAAGGAGACTTTGGGTTGTTAGGCATTTGAAATTCCTAAACAAGAAAGGAAAACTGCACTTTTTAAACTTATAATTGCAGTTTAAATTAGTCCATGGGAATTAACTAAGTTGCAAATGTGGCTATTTAAGGACATTGTAATCTGTTCAAAATTACATTCATTAAAGTCAACCGATTGTTCATCTTTACTAGAGATGTAGATAGGAAAATATTTTGTATATTGAGTTTTAGGAGGAAACTGGTTTCTAGAATTTTCTTTAATAAATTGAATATTACTTTAATAATGTTAATAGTCACTCCTCCTAAAAAAAAAAAGACATCCTCAGAGGCAGCAAAAGAAACTCCAGTGGCTGTAGGAGCTTGGGCTAGAGGGGAAGACATGAACTCACATGTGTAACTGCAGAACAGTAAGAGAGGGGCTGAGGGGGCGCAGGAGCCGTGGGCATGGGGGAGGGGCCTAAATCTGGGAGATTGGGGGTGTTTTCTGGGGAAGGTGACACCTAGAAGAGGAGAGGGAAAGATCATGCCGGGCTGAGTCTGGAGGTGATAGAATAACACCTGTGTGGACATAGAGAGCATCCTCGTGGGCAATCGCAAGTCCATTTTGATTGAGCAAAGGATCTCAAAGGCTGAGCTCAGGAGTTTGACCTTCATCCTAAAAGCTGAGGCAGACACCATCAAAGACAGTTAGAAGAGAAACCACAAAAAGGGAGAAAGTCTTTTTGTGTGTGCAGATCACACATCTGACTAGGGGCTTACACGTAAAGAACCATGACAACTCAATCATCAAAAGACAAATAACCCAACTGAAAATGGGTAAAGGATCTGTGGTCGGCAAGCCTCGGAAGTGATGCTGAACATCATTAGCCATCCGAGACATAAAAATCAAACTTCACGCTGCTAGGATGGAGAAATGAGAGTCCTCATTTGAGAAACCTCAAAGCACAGTCACTTTGAAGAAGTGTGGCATTTCCTGAAAGGGTTAGACGTAAAGTTAGCACGTGACCCAGCACTCACGATGGACGGGAGTGAAGGACTGGAAGACGCTGCCGGGTCCGTGTTGTGTGGTTCCACTTAAACAGAATGCCCAGGATTGGCAAATCCTCACATGCCAAGCCGGCCAGAGGTGGCCAGGGGTAAAAGAGGATGGAATTGGGGACCGACTTATGACAGATCTGGTATTTCTTTTGGGGGTGCCAAGAATGTTGTATTTGACGGCAGTGATGGCGGCATAGCTGTGTGGCTATCGACAGCCATGGAATCGCCCTCTACACAAGTGAATTTCTGTTCTGTGAACTGCATCTCAGAATCGCTGTAAAGATAAGGGTGGGTGCGGTTTCATACTAAAGGACAGTGTTTTATAAACTCAACGGAATGAACTCAGCTTTGTGAAATCCCCAAAAAATAAGCCTGGGGAGGGGGCCCGTCCCAAGTGGCAAGGGCCACGTGCAGAGAGGGCCTGCGGGAGAGCCCACCTCCACCCTCCAGGTTGGCCGGGAGGCTGAGACACACTACAGGACGTCAGGTCGCCCAGGGGACATGCTGTTGATGCTAGCAGTCAAGGATTGAGCTGGGTAGAGGGGAGGGAGAGGGTGGTGGAGGCGGGAGGCCGTGTTCATAATGGAGGAGCTCGGGGTGAGCCGCCCAGCCTTCCCGCCTTCCCAGCTGCAGAGTTGGTGGGCAGAGCCCTCAATGGTGGCGTGATGATTCGAAATGTCTCTCCCCCTGCGTGTGTTTTCTTTCCTCAGATTGGGAAGGATCAGCCACTGAACTTTGACCCCTGCTGCCTTAGCTACTTTACTAAAGGAGAGTACATTTTGCTGGGAGGGTCAGACAAGCAAGTGTCCCTTTTCACCAAGGACGGAGTGCGGCTGGGCACTGTTGGGGAGCAGAGCTCCTGGGTGTGGACCTGTAAAGTGAAACCCGATTCCAACTACGTGGTAAGAAGAGGAAGGCCATCCTCCTGGGCCGTTGCCTGAGGCGGCGCTGACCCTGGCCCTGTTGGCCAGTCAGGTCCCTGGTGTGCTCCTGGCGTGGGAGGGTGGCCTGCTGTCCCACAGAGCTGACGGCTCTTTCCCTGCAGGTGGTCGGCTGCCAGGATGGCACCATTGCCTTCTACCAGCTTATTTTCAGCACCGTCCATGGGCTCTACAAGGACCGGTACGCCTACCGGGACGGCATGACCGACGTGGTGATTCAGCACCTGATCACCGAGCAGAAGGGTAAGCGCAGGCCTGGCCTCTCGCCCTGCAGACCCCAGACAGGGGCAGGTCGAGAGGGCTGGTGACAGGGGCATGAAGTGACGAGAAGATGTCTCTCCCTGGCCTTTCAAAGACATCTTCAACCACACATTCTTGCTTTTGGGGGCAGGGGCAGGGCAGGGGGCGTAGGCCTCTGTGAGGATGTAAGGAAAGCAGGAGATTCCCTCTAAAAATGCGCTGACGCACAAAATTCTTGCAAATTTTTGAGAAAAAGAGGGTGACTTATGGCCAGTTGGAGCCTGGGCGCTTGACCCACGTGGGTCTTGGTGGATCTTTATCCTCTGGTCAAGGTCACTCTGCTGCTCTCAGTTCAGCCTCCTCTTGCCCCTCGGCGAGTCCTTCTAGAGATGAGCGGCCAGTGGACGCGCACGGGCCTAGTGCTCACCGCCGCGTTCCCGTCCAGCCCGTGCAGGCAGCCACCTGCTTACACAGGCCGGGCGCGCCGTTCCTTCAGGGGTATCCGTATCCAGACTCGCTGGCTACAGCACACTCCTGGGTGCCTTCGTGCAGGGATCCAGGCTGGGGATCATCTTGCCGGTACAGACTGACTTCCTTTGGTCCCCATCTGGGAGCACCTATGTTTGAAGATTCTGTGACAGCTGAAGCAAAGCCACTCAGGCAGCGGGGCAGTGTCCTTCCTGGGACATTTTTCCTAATTGGCCTGAACTGAGGCAGGGCCTAGTGTGTCCCAGAAACTATATACTCTTCCCTGTTGTCAGGGAGATGGGCAGGGAGTGACCAGAGGTGAGGTTGGTCACTTCAGTGGGTTGCTGATCATCAGGGGCCATTAATGTTGTGCAGGGAGTCGAGATTCATATCCAGCAAGTAGCAGTGGTAGCACAGAATATTTTATTTTCTGTCCTCAGTTGTAAGCTTTGGGTCATAAAGATTATGTTGTAGACAACCTTGGACCAATCAGTGCTCAGCAGCGCTGATTGTGTGTATCTGATACTCCATGAAGATTTTTAATGAGAGCGTCTCATCTTAATTGCCAGTAGCATTAAGTAAATGATAGCTTTTAATTTCTCTACCTTCCACCTTAACAGCCTTTCGCTAGAGCCTGACTTTTTTTTGTCTCTGACAGTTCGTATTAAATGCAAAGAGCTTGTCAAGAAAATTGCCATCTACAAAAATCGATTAGCGATTCAACTGCCAGAGAAGATCCTCATCTATGAGTTGTATTCCGATGACTCGTCAGACATGCATTACCAGGTGAAGGAGAAGATTCTCAGGAAGTTCGACTGCAACCTCCTGGTGGTGTGTACTGACCACCTCATCCTCTGTCAGGTGGGCAACAGCCGGCGGAGGGGTCTGGCCGACCCCGTTGTGCTCCCCCCAAAGGCAGGGTGCCGACCTCATGGTTTTGGAACTCGTCCCCTTCCATCACGCTCTGTGACTGGCCAGGGGCTTTTATTTTACTGGCATGTGGATGAGTCAGCCTGTCCTAGAAAGACACGAAGCCATGAAATAGAGGGTACTTTCTTCCTGCTGTAGACCATTTTGTCAAACTGGGATGAGCTAGATTTCAATGACTTAAAACATAACGTGGTATCCCATAAAATGAAGAAAAAAATGTTTTTTGGTGCAGGAGACTGAAATCAGGGGCACTCGACCACTGAGCCACATCCCCAGCCCCATTTTGTGTTTTATGTAGAGACAGGGTCTCACTGAGCTGCTTAGCACCTCGCCATTGCTGAGGCTGGCTTTGAACTCGCGATCCTCCTGTCTCAGCCTCCCTAAGTGCTGGGATTACAGGTGTGTGCCACTGTGCCCAGCTGAAGATAGTTTTTTAAAAATTTATTTATTAATTTTTAATTATCAATAGAATCTATGTATATTGTTTGAGAAAGAATGAGTAGAAACAATACAATGTAGGTCTGATAAACTATCGACTATTCAATATATAAAACTACTCAATATATACAAATTATATAAATTATTCTATATAAAGAAATTAAAAACAGTCTACAGAAGATAATTTTTTGATAAGTGCCTATACATAAAAATTTATATTGACTCAGCAGTCAAGTTTTACCTCCGGACAGGTTTTTTTCTTTTTCATTGAAAAAGTTTTCTGTTGAACATATCTAAGAAGTGTCAAGGTCACTGCCAAGAGAAATCTGGAAGCCTTTGAGAGAAGCCTAGTTGAGGTGGATTAGGTTTCCACGCAGGCATGTTGGAAGTAATTAAAAAAAAAATGGAGGAAATCCTTTAGGAATTTCCGTAGTGTAGAAATCCTGCGCAATCTGTCTCACGCATTTAGAGCAGGCCGTTCAGGAGGCCACGAATTATAAAACCGGTCCGGCAGAGGGGTGCGCTTGGTGCTGCTGCGGCCCGAGGTCAGCTTTGGCGATGCAGTGGAGGTGGGCTGTGCGGAGGACGCTCGCAGGGTTTCCGCTGACCCAGGCCATCCGAGGACTGGGCTGGCCAGGCCCTGAGTGCAGAGGCAGAAGGGCCTCGTGGGGCGGCTGGGCGCACGTCTGAGAGCTGGGTCTGCTTTCCAGGAGAAGCGCCTGCAGTGCCTGACCTTCACCGGCGTGAAGGAGCGAGAATGGCAGATGGAGTCGCTCATTCGCTACATCAAGGTGATCGGCGGCCCGACGGCTAGGGAAGGCCTGTTGGTGGGTCTGAAGAATGGGCAGGTGAGCTGTCCCTCATGTCCCCACCAGGCTCGTTATCTGCGTGCAGACACAGGCAGCTCCCGCGTGGGACACCGAGATGGGCTCCCGGGACAGGGAAGGGCTGGCATACTGGAACGGAGCCTTGGGGAGGCTGTCTTGGGGCAGAAGGTACGGTGGCCCTGCCATGTGGCGTGCTCGGTCTCTGGCACAGCCTCTGAACTGCACCTAGAATGGATTAGGGGCTTAAGGTCACCCAGAAGAGGGGGATGTGTGGAGACACAGCTTTAGTGGATTGCCAGAGAGGGAGGCAGGGGTGGGTACTCGGGTCAGATCCCTACTAGGGCGTGAATGGGTTACATGGTGTGTTTCAGCTGGTGTCCTAGACGGTGCCAGGTCCTCAGGATATTACCAGATGCTAATAGCAAAAGGGGCCCTTTGGGCAGATAGAGTGGGAAATACAGGTCACTCAAACAGGTTTCTCTGTGCGCGCGCGTGCACGTGTGTGTGTTCTTTGCTCAAAATAAGAAAAGTTCTACGTGGGCTACACAGCAATTTAAAAGTGAAAATATAACTGCGTTAGCCGAGAGCCAAGCTGTGCAGCAGATGGCTTGTGGCTGAGGCTCGTCAGGTCTTTGCTGGGGACGGAAGTTACAGAGCACGAGATCAGTGGGAGCCGTCGAGCTGCAGGACCACAGTGCGGGAAGAGCTTGCCTCTGGGCTCGTGCGGGGCTGGCCTCTGGGTTCAGGTCAACCTGGGACTGTGTTCTTCCTTAGCTGCTCACTAGTGACCCTGGCCAGGTCACTTTACCTCTTTGAGGCTCCAGTTTTACAAATGAGGATAATGCTACATTTTTCGGGGGACTGTCAAAACCAGGAATGTCAGTAAGTGGAGGCTGGCATCATTGGCGTCACCACCGTTATTTATACCAGAGGTCTCATCAGTGTTCATGGTGGCCTCTTCCCGTGTTAGTTTGTGACTCACGTCTTCGCTCACTGGTGTCCCCCTACCCTGCACTTTGAGTAATGCCATTAGCAAATCCCTGTCCAAGCACCAGGGTGGGTCTGGTCTGTCTCGGGCCTGTCGTTGCTTCGTAGACCTCTGATGAACCTCTGGTCTCCTAAGGATAAGCCTCCCCCCTCCTCTCCTTTCCTTTAATGAGTCCTTGTGTCTGCAGAGAGCTGCTGGTGGCGTTGGTGGGAGTTGTTCCTGGAGAACACATGGGACTCCAACAGCCTGGCAGAGTGCCAGGGTCTGGTTGCCATGGCGACTCTCCCCTTTCCTCTGAAATCTTGCCAGATCCTGAAGATCTTCGTGGACAATCTCTTTGCCATTGTCCTGCTGAAGCAGGCCACCGCTGTGCGTTGCTTGGACATGAGTGCGTCCCGAAACAAGCTGGCCGTAGTGGACGAAAATGACACATGCCTGGTGTACGACATCCACACCAAGGAGCTGCTGTTTCAGGTGACGTCCCTGAGGCACATTTTTGCGTATGGGACCTCCTGTGGCTTCCTAGTCCCTGCAGGAGGTGCTTCTGCTCAGGCCCAGGCTGGTCTCTGGGTGGAGCAGCGCACAGAGGTGGCGGAGCACAGAGGTGGCAGCTGAGAGTCCCCAGACGGCAGGCTCCTCCCGCAGGCCCTCCAGCAGCAGCAGGGCCTGGAGCAGCCTCTTCCTCTTTTGATGTCCTCGCCTGTAAGACAGCTGAGTCACACCTGTGCTTCCTGGGAACGAGAAATGAAATGATAACTAAACACAATCTGAGTGGATGGGTTCATGTCCAGATGGCGGTTCTGATTCTCTTGCAGAAGTCTGTGGCTCACCTCCTGGAGGCCTGCCTGTTTCTGTGGGTGACCTCAGGCGCAGGCAAGCAACAGGATCGGTTTTGTCATCGGAAAGGGAGGGTGGGCCGGGTAGAAGCCCACTCTTCTCCTTATTTCACAAGGATGCCAGATGAGCCAAGAAAATGAGAACTGTTTGGATCTTTAGGGGGATAGGCATTGTTGACACATCATTGGATCCTGTGGCTGGAAGAAGTGTGTCACTGCAGAAGGAAGCCCAGGGGCTGCGTGCCCGCTGCCTGGCTGGCTTCCTGCTGGATCCAAGCCACTTGTTGCCTCCTTAGGGCTTTGTAAGTGGTCAGGGACTCTTTGCCTAGAGTGAGTTCCCCAGGCCAGACCCACTCCTGACTGGTGTCCTCTACCACAGCAGGAGTTCCCAGTGTCATAGGGAGAGCTGGGTCCCCTTATCAGGGTGCCTGCTTGTCCTGGGCAGCAGAATCATGGGGGGAGGGCTACCGGGAGTCGGTGAACTGGACAGGTTACCTGGCTGCAGCTAGCAGAGATGACTCCCAGTTATGTCAACTCACATCCCAGAGGGAGCAGAGTGGTTTGGGGGATAGAAAAAGGATGGTTGTTGCCTTCAGACTGACCTGGACTTGCCTACTTCTTGCCCACGTCAGTTGCTGTGTGATCTTGAGCAAGTTGGTGAATCTCTCTGAGCCTCAATTTCTCCTTATCCCTGAAATGAAACTAGAAATTCTGTCCTCCCAGAATTGCTACAGGAACAGACAAGATACTACGGTGCCCAGCTCAGCCACGGGCACAAAGTAGGGCCCTAAATATTCTTTCCCTCCTCCCCAGCCTGAATGCTGCACCCCTGCACCTCTAGGGAGGTTCACAGGCCCCCACAAAAGTAGGAGGCTGGGGAAGGTGGCTTCTGGGCCTTGCCAGGAGACCTGAACAGCCCCATTGTCTCTGGCCTACGGGTTCTTTCTCTTCTGCACTGCCTTTCAGATGAAAACAGCTGTATTTTTTTCTCATTATAAAAGTGATCTTTGCTTATCATAGGAATTTTAGACACAAAATATTCTAGGCAGAGCCGGATACAGAGGTGCACCTTGTAATCCCAGTGACTCGGGAGGCTGAGGCAGGAGGATCGCGAGGTCAGGGCCAGCCTCAGCAACTTGGCAAGACCTTGTCTCAAAATAAATAAAGGCTGGGGTGTAGCTCAGTGGCAGCACATTCTTCAATATCACCCCAGGCCCCCACCAAATAGATGCTAGACAGGGAGGTATGGGCCTCTGCTAGTCCTTAGGGTTCCAGGTGGAGGAGAACTCTGACGGGGTAGGGCACCTCCCAGGGTGACTGTTTTTACAGTGTGTGAATTGAAAATGCAGAGACGATACATTATTTTCTAATTTTAAAAAGAACTCACTGTTCTTTTCTTATTACAAAAAACAATAGGTAATCATGAAGGAAAAAAAAATTCAGGCAAACCAAAAACAAAGAAAGTGAAAAGCACCCAGGCTGGCACCCACCCAGAAGCATTCACTGCTAATCCTTTGGAATAGTTCCCTTGTCCTCTTCATGTATAGAGATGCATATTTGTTCTTTAAAAGAGGTAGAATCCTAGAGTGATTAAGGGAGAATAATATTTTTTTCCAAAAGTAATGCGTATTTAGAAATTCCAACGCTAGCACCCTGCTCAGTGGCGCACGCCTGTCATCCCAGCAGCTTGGGAGGCCGAGGCAGGAGGATCAAGAGTTCGAGGCCAGCCTCAGCAACTTAGCGAGGCCCTAAGCCACTTAGTGATACCCTGTTTCGAAATAAAAAATTTAAAAGGGCTGGGGATGTGGCTCAGTGGTTAAGTGCCCCTGGGTTCAATCCCCGGTACCAAAAAGAAAGAAAGAAAAGAAAAGAGCACTCTCGCAGCGCCTAGAGGAGCAGCCTTTGCTTTCTGGTCCCCCTCCCACCTATTCCCTCCACCTCGTACCCCAGTGGCATTTTAGTGTGATTTGGTCTTTAGGATGGCTCTTAATTGAAACAAGGGAGTGGCACCAAGGCCCGGGGTGATTGTCACAGGCCCCTCGCCTACCTGTCCTGCAGGAACCCAACGCCAACAGTGTGGCCTGGAACACCCAGTGCGAGGACATGCTCTGCTTCTCGGGAGGAGGCTACCTCAACATCAAGGCCAGCACCTTCCCCGTGCACCAGCAGAAGCTGCAGGGCTTCGTGGTCGGCTACAACGGCTCCAAGATCTTCTGCCTCCACCTCTTCGCCATGACTGCTGTGGAGGTGCCGCAGGTAACCCGGGGTGCCTATTGGCTCTCAGCAGCGACAGGGCAGGAAAGCTTGGCTGTGGCACTGGTGCTTTGGGGAGGGAGGAGAAAAGAGTAGCAGCTGTGTTGTCACGGAAGGCACCCTGAACTTGGACTCCAAAGTCATCGGCACCCATGCAACCTGTGTGTCTCTGGCAAATAGCTCAACCTCTCTGGTCTCATTTCTTTTCAGTCCCCTTCCTGGTATATGAGCATGTGAGTGGTGGTGTGTGAGACAGAGAGATGGGAGGATGGGGCAGGAGTCGAGGTCTTTGAGCCGAAAGATAGGGTGGGGCCAGTGTGGCACCTTGTAATCTCAGCTCTTCAGGCTGAGGCAGGAGGACTGCAAGTCTGAGGCCAGCCTGGGCAATTTAGCAAGACCCTGTCTCAAAATAAAAAATGAAAAGGCCTGGGGATGTACCTTCAGTAGTAGAGCACCCCCCGGGTTCAACCCCCAGTACTATAATAAAGAAAAAAAAAGGAGAAAGCATGGGACCCTGAACTTGGAATAGACCAGACAAGAATGGTGAGCGCTGCCGTGTGCAGCCACAGTGTGGGGAGGGCAGCGACGGGGGAACGCATCGTGACAGCCCACGGGGTGGCCGGTCCTCCCCTGCTGAGTGATGCTCACTGTGAAGCTGTCATGAAACAAACGAACCCCAAGGAGGTACTTGAACCCCGGCATCTGTCCTCCAGAGAGTGACTTTTTTTTTTTTTTTTTTTAATTTTTTTTAGTTGTAGATGGACACAATGTCTTTATTTTATTGCTTTGTATGTGGTGCTGAGGATCGAACCCAGGGCCTCACGCATGCGAGGCAAGCGCTCTACCCCTGAGCTACAATCCCAGCCCCGGAGAGTGACTTTTTAACGTTTTGGAATGTACACATCCAGACTTTTCTATATGTATATGTAATAGGAGCACAGTGTGCAATTAGGAGAGGATTTGATGTGGACACGTGGTAAGTATTGTGTCGTGACTTATCCACAGAAGCATTGCTACCTAACGGTGAAACCTCAGAGCTGTTGTGGTCACTGAGTGGGGACTGCGAACAAGAGACTGAAACTGGAACCAGGTGCCACGGTGGTCGCCTGGAATCTCAGTGGCTCAGGAGGCTGAGGCAGGAGGATCGCGAGTTCAAAGCCAGCCTCAGCAACTTAGCAAGGCCCTAAGCAACTCAGTGAGACCCTGTCTCTAAATAAAATAGAAAAATAAAAAAGAGCTGGGGATGTGGCTCAATGATAAAACACCCCTGGGTTCAATCCCCAGTACCAAAAAAAAGCGGTGTGAGGTGGGGGATTGAAACCTCTCCCCGGTGCCAATCTTCTCATTTAACCTAACGTTTAGATTTTGGGGACGTCGCAGGGATGCTTTTTTGTGAGTTATTAGCTGTAAACTGGTTATCTGGCTTTTCACTCAGCAATCTACTGGAAACATGGCACCATGTCAATAAATGTACTTTTCCAGCATTTTCGAATATTAAGATGATTAGAGACTCACATATATTTATAAGAAATAATGGAGATTCCTTATGCACTCTGCCCAGTTTCCCCCGAGCATAACAGTTTGCAAAACAGTCGTGTGATCCACCACACAGGGTTGGCTCTGAGCACCGGCAGGGCTCCAGGGTCCCTGGTGCTGTGCTGTCCTTCCGTGACCACGTCCGCTTGCTCCTGCCCATTGCCAAAGTCATTTTTCATTTTTGTCTTTTTTAAAAATTTTTCTTTTAGGATTTTTTTTGGACAGTAGTGGAGATTGAACCCATGGACCCAGGGGTGCTCCTCCACTGAGCTGCGCCTTCAGCCCCTTTATTTTTTTATTTTGAGACAGAGTCCTGCTAAATTGCCAAAGTTGATGTCCATCAAACTTGAGATCCTCCTGCCTCAGCCTCCTGAGTCATTGGATGACAGGCGTGGCCACTGCACCTGCTCCCAGCTGTGCTTTCTGCAGGCTGCGTGTGCCCTGTCACATGGTGCTCCACAGCTGTCACTGCACGTGTACACTGCTCGCAGCTGCTTTTCTCTTATAAATAGTGGGCGTCTCTCTCCCTAAGTCTCTGTATCTCTCCCAACTGAGCTGCTTGGTCTGGATCCCCAGAGGTGAGAATGCTCGACCAAGGACTGTGTTTGGAAGCCATTTGGACATGTGCAGATGGCCCTTCCGCTGGGTTCTATGGGTCCACTGGCCCTCTGCACAGCTGGCCCTCAGACTGGGCCCCCTCCTCCCTCTGGGCCAGTGAGGCCCTGTCACTTGCTGCTTTAGGAATGACAGGGCCAGTGTCTGTTAGTGGCTGCCTCAGAGCAGTTGTTCTAGAAGGGGTAGTGAGTTCCGATCTGAGGAAATGGAGAGAAAGAAGAGAGAAGGGAGTGGGACCCCAGAAGCAGCAGTGGGCGAGGGCGGAACTGCCGGCCTGTGTGATTGCTGTCCTCATCTGCTCTCCATGAGCAGTCCCAAGTCCTCGTACCACATCCGCCAGGAGCCCACTCTTGCTCAGCTGTGCCAAGCAGGCTCTGCTTAGTGAAAGGTTTTCTTTCCAGATTGCCACTCTGACCTCAAAAATAAATGCAGTCTGCTGCTCCTGGACTTCAGCCCGCCAGGAGGAGCCACAGGGGCCACCCGGGGCTTCCTCTGCTGGGACCTTAAGAGTCCTAGACCAGTGCTCTGCTTGGCTGCAGGGAGCCGTCTGCTGAGGAAGCAGGTCAGAACTACCAGGGGTTAGGAGAGGCGCCCTCAAGACAAAAGCTATCTATCTGTCACGTCCGCCTCTCGCCATCTTGTGGTTTAGGCTCCAGATGGGGGAAAAAGCCCCAGACCTGCTCTTGGGATTTTTGGTTTCCTTTAGAAATTTACATCATCTTGTGCAAGAACTGGTTTGTCAAAGCTGCCAAGTAGGGTAGCAAGCCCCAGCCGGCTCCACAGGGCGGGTGACCTCACGCTTGGAGTACAATAGCGAGCTGAAGTAGCACTCAGAGGTGCGCGCGCACCGAGCGGGTTCTTAAAACTCCCACTCAGATGGTCCCTGCACATGTTCGCTGCCCGGCCTGTGCTCCTTGTTGATGTTCCTGTCCCAGCGTCACCAGGCAGTCAGCATGGCAAGAAGTCCTGCTGCCTTGCCAGGAGCGGTGGTGCACGTCTGTCATCCCAGCACCTCTGGAGGCTGAGGCTGGAGGAACGCAAGTTCAAAACCAGCCTCAGCAACTAAGCGAGGACCTAAGCAACTCAGCGAGGCACTGTGTCTAAATAAAATATAAGAAAGGACTGGGATGTGGCTCAGTGGTTAAGCACCCCTGGGGTCAATCCCCAGTACCAAAAAAAAGTCCTGGTGTCTAGAGGAAGAAACACGCCAACTTACATCCTGGCTGTGCCACCTAAACCGTCATTTCACTGTTTGGGGCCTCCTTTTCTGTACAATGGGGTTACTTTTTGTTATTGTCATTGTTTTGAAATGGATTCTCGTCATGTTGCTTGGGGCTGGTCTTGAAATCTGGGGGCTCAAGCGAGCCCCCTGCCTTAGCCTTGTGAGTGGCGGGGACTGCAGGCTGCGCCGCCACGACCAGCTCGGAGCGGGGCTAATTATACCCATCTTCAGGTTTTGTCTGGCTCCATTCCTATGATTATTTCTTCTTATTACAGACAGTCATAAAACAGTGAAAACCACAAAACAGAACTCAATCGGAACGGAGGGCGCTCACTAAGAGTTAGAAAGGAAAGCTCGTTGTGCGTGGGGAGTTGGAAAAGCTTCCAGGAGGCGGTGAAACCTGAGCGCAGCGAGGTCTGGAAAGGCAGACAGGAGTGAGGAAGGCTCCCCCATGAGAGGGGAGGGGGCCAGAGAGTTCCAGAAAGGGCGAGGAGCTGGGCTCCAAAAGACCCGGAGGCGATGCGCTCCTGATCACTCTCAGAGCCTCCCTCGTTTGCCCGTGGAGCCGGAGCTGGGCCAGGCGTCTAAGCCAAAGGTGGCAGATTGACCCCAAAGGCAGCCAGCTAGGATGTGGCCGAGCCGGGCCTGGGTGCCAGCCCCACTGCCCCCAGCCTGTGCCCAGCTGGCTCCCCCAAGGGAGGAGAGGCAAGTGGCCTGGCACAGTGGGAAGGGTCAGTCTGTGGGGGCCGCCGTGTCTTGCTGTCAGAGGGCAGACTGGCTTGAAAGGAAAAGGTTTTCCTTCAACTCTAAAGCTACAAAATCAGAACCGGAAATTTCAAAGATAAAGGCCCCAAATGGAGAAAACAGCACTTGCAGCTCCACATTTGGGAACCATTAGCGCAGAGGTGCTGGCTGATTGATCTCCACTGCCCGGGAAGGCAGAGGGGAGACGCAGCTCCCTGCAGCTCATTGACTGGCCTAAGACCGGCCGTGGTCCTTCATTGAAGACGCCCAGCCCAGCCCGTTCTGGCGTGCGCATGCGCGTGTGCACGCACGCCTGTGAGCGCACGCACGAGGCCAGAGGGGTCTGGGCAGGTCGCCTCTTGCTCCAGCCTCAGGTTTTGCACTTTCCAGGTCCTTGTCCTCGCACACGTCAGGTGTCCTTGGATGCATCTTGGTCTCCTGGGCTCTTACAGGAAGGGACACCACTCGCCAACACGGGGCCGCTAGGACCAAGGCAGAAGCACTTGTGACCCTGAGAGCAGAAGCCATTAGGGAGACTCTTCCCTGCAGTCACTCTGAGGCAGCCCGGTCCCCTAGAGGCAGTTAGTGCTTCAGCCAGGGCTCTGGTTCCAGATCGTTCCTGGGACCCGGAGCAGATCTCCTGCCTTTCTCAAACCCAGTACCTCTCAGAAGAGGCCATCAAGACCGCTTCCAGGGGCAGAGCGCCCGCCTAGCATGCGTGAGGCACTGGGTTTGATTCTCAGCACCGCATAAATAAATCAATAAAGGTCCATCAACAACTAAAAAAATATTAAAAAAAAAAAAAAGCGCTTCCTCCTAGTAATGTCATCCATTCCTTTAGCAAAGACTGAGGCTGCAGAGGGGGCCGCACAGACCCCTCCGCTTCTCACAGGCAGTGCACGACTCTGTCAAGGAGACAAGCGTGTAATCGGGGCCTGACCTGCGACCTGGACGCAGGGCACCGGAAGCTCAGACCCCTTCCCTTGGGGTGGGAGTTGGAGGGGTCAGGTAAGATCGCAGAAGAGGTGACATTTGGCACGGTCTTGACAGCCAAGTAGGCATTTTCCATAGGGTGGGGAGAGGCAGTCTTTCCAGGCTCAGGTGACATCTTACGGGAAGGCAGGCCTGGGCTGGGGCTGCGGGGAGGATGGGCAGGAAGTTTGTGCTCAGCCCTGTGGCTCCACCGTGGGAGCGGGGGCACAGCGTGCAAGGTGGGCTGGGGTGGGGCTGGGAGGGCCCGATCCCTGGCGCTGCTCTGTAGGAATTTGTAATTAAGCTGCACACATCTGGAAGCAGGCTTTGTCGGAATCTGACTCTTTCCCTCGCTCTGACAATCATCTTCTTCTCTCCTTTTGATGAAATCCCGCAGTCCGCTCCCATGTACCAGTACCTGGACAGAAAAATGTTCAAAGAAGCCTATCAGACTGCCTGCTTGGGCGTGACGCGCGCTGATTGGCGGGAGCTGGCTATGGAAGCTCTCGAAGGATTGGAGTTTGAAACTGCCAAGAAGGTAAGCCTCTAGTCCATGCGAGCTGGAATTTGCCCCTGGAGGGTCCCCTAAGGAGGCAGAGGGGGATCCGTGGAGGGGCAAAAGCAGACCGCAGCGAACTCTGAAGTCAGGCTGACTTGGGTTGCGTCCCAGCTCAGCCGTTTCCTCACAGCGAGCCTGGGCGGGAAACAGCCCTCCAGAGTGCTTCTCAGGAAGGTTCTGGTGGCGCTAGGCCCACCCTCACAAAGCTGTGAAGGTCTGAATGGATCTGCCTGGAAAGCCGCACACAAGCATCTGACAGGTTCTGTCGTTCATGTAAAGCACCTGACTAACAGCCTGGCACATAGTAGGCACCCAGTAAACAGCGGCTCTTAGTATCAGTATCAGCATTAGGACGCTTCTTACACAGCACTGTTTTTCTTAGTTCTCTGCCAAGCACAGTGGAGGGCATGGTCACACTCCGATTCTGACAGCAGGTGGCCACTTCCCACAGGCCTTCATGGCCTGATTCATGGACTGGATTCATCGTGTCGTTTCCTGGTTTAGTCAGTTAAAGCTGGAGAAACGGCTGAAGCCGTTCAACCCCTTTTGGGACAGTGAGCACAAGCCTGTTTCCTGGTTGGATTTCCATCTATGACAAGAGGTGGGCAAGGATGGCCTCCGACTTCTCTGCCCTCCTGCCCCTCCCCTCCTTCTCTCCTAGTCGAGTGGGAGACTCCTCTTAACTGTGCTGCTGGCCAGTGCGGAAGGAAGTCCACGGTGCCCGCTTCTTGTTAAGTCAACACTTCTAGGCATGGAAAGAGGACAGCCTGGACCAGGGCAGGCTCCTGGCAGCTGGCCATCTCTGCCTGGAACCCCAGGCCGGTCGTTCCTCCATTTCTCAAATGGGCATGGTGGGTGAGAGCGAGAGTGTTCCCTGTCCTGCCTGAGGCTCGCCCCAGGCCTTGTAATGGGGAATTAAAACGAGAAATGGTCGTACCAATGGTAGCCATGCCGAAACAAGGGGGCCGGGCTGTAGCTCAGTGGTAGCGCGCATACCTAGGACAGGCAAGGCCCTGGGTTCCGTCCCCAGCGCCACACACACACAAAAAGGAAGTGATCATTACACCATAGTTCTTTGTATTGTATTTTTAGATCTGGTGTCAGGAAAGTGGAATGAGAGGGGGACTTTAGGAATTCTGAGGAGTGAAGCCGTGTCCCTGGAAGGCGCTTCCTTCTCTCCCACCCGAACACCAGGAGGGAGGAAGAATGGCAGAGGACTCCTGAGATGTGTTTTTGTTTTAGCTGGGAATGACCCCCAGAGCCTTCCCTCCAGACTGTCACCTCCTCACGCCTAGGAACTGAACACCTTCCTCATTTGAGTATCCACCTGCCCCAAGCATGTGCCTTGGGTGGGAGAGGTCCTCACGCACCAAATGCTGGAATGACAGACGGAACTGGAATCTGACCCTCCATTTATTTAGTGCCCCCATCCTGTGTCCTGAAAACACTCCCCAGGAATAGAAATCATTGTATTAAAGCACACAATTGTTTTTAGGGCAGTGTTTGTTTAGATATTTTCATTGACAAAACTTGTATGTAGAGTTGCTGTGGGCAAAGTGGTGTTTTGAAAAGCTGCAAGGTTTTGCCTGTAGACTTGGACTTGGTGGTTCATCCAAAGCCTGACTCGGGTCGGCCTCCTGTCCGCTGCCCTGTGGCTCAGGCACACAGGCTTGTGGAGGGTGGGTCCTGCCGTAGCCCAGCGTGGCCACTAGATGGCAGAGGAGAGCCGCCCACCGCCCTCCCAGAGCTGCAGCGGCTCCCAGCTCCGGCACTTCCCTCTGTGCTGGGTTGTTCACAGGCCTTGTGACTTTGCCCACTCCAGCCAGGCAGCCTGACCGCAGCATGTGTCATGGCTGAAGGAACTCAGAACAGATTTCTCATGGGATTTCTTACGTCTGAGAATTGAACACAGCAGAACCAGAAAGACCCTTGGAGAGGGTGTTGCTATCGTGCCCCGTCCACAAAGCAGCTGTGTGGCGCCCAGGAGCAAAGAAGAAATAGGTCCAGGGCCTGGGAGGAAGGCCTCAGAGCTGGACAGAGACCTCTAATGCTCCTTCTTTTCCTCTGCCACTGGGCCAGCCACTCACCATCCCCTTGCTTTGAGGAGGCCCAAATCTAGAAGGTAACTTGTGAGGCCTTCGGCATGGTCCCGGGGCCCCTGTGCTCGCACCACGCCTGCCTTATGCTTTCTGCAAATTCCTCTAGAAGAAGCCCCTCTGGCGGGGTGTGGCGGCATGTGCTGGTAGTGCCAGCTGCTCGGGAAGCTGAGGTGGGAGGCCCGGGAGTCACAGTAAGGCCCTGTCTGGAAACAAAACAAGCAGAGAGAAAGGCGGCTAGCCAGGCCCCCGGGGTGTGATGTGTGCGCAGTGCTGCCCCTGCCCCTGCGCAGGCTCAGGGCTGGGGTCCTAAGGTGTGGCCCCTGCTTGCACAGCCCTCGGTCAGGGGACGCAGTGCGCTGCCTCACCTGCCTGCCTCCCCTTTTTGAATGTGGGCCCCTGAACTGGGGAGGGGGACGGAGGCCTAGTCGTATTCGCCTCTGGGTCCCCAGTCTGAGAGGATGCCAGGCCCTGTGGGATAAAAACATGAAGTCACCTTTTGGTCATCTGTGTGGCAGCCAGCAGCCGTGACGTGCTCATTGTCCCAAGTCTTTTAGGAGGAGGAGGTCGTGTAGAGGCCTCCGTGGCCGGGACTGTTCTGCATTCTCAGGGGCGAGGGTTCTCCGGGCTGCTGCTGCCCCGGGCGCGCCAGCCCACGTCAGGCAGGACAGTGTAAGTGAGCAAGCTGGGTGAGGTGTCCACTGCAGAGCCACGTGCACATCGGCCTGGCACGCCGGCTCGCCTTCCTTGAAACCCCTCGCAGAATCTGGAGGCAGCAAGAGGCGTACCGACCCCAATCCTCCTATTCCTCAGAAGTTTCTAGCAGCCCAGGGGTTAAAGTCTCTAGCTTCATTGTGAGTCCACGGCAAGGGCTGTGCTTTCAGGATTTACGTAAGACACTTGGAGTGATTCATCCCCTTCCGTCCCCCTCCTTCCAGAAACCATCTTTCTTCCTTCTCAGCTTTTGCTGCCTCCTCTTCTCCCTCTGTGCCTGCTGTGGGCTCTGGGTGCCTTGTGTTTATGGCACCATTGGCTAAGCAGGGCTGTCTCCTGCTTCCCGTCCAAGCCACCAAGACGTGCCTGCAGTCTCTGGCGGCTGCCTCACCCGCTGTCCCGAGGCGCCTGCCTCTGCCAGGCCTGCCCCTTCTCCCGCTCCGATGCAGGGGCTCCACCAGCAGTCTGCAGGCTCAGTTTGACCTAATCCCAAAATGATAGGTGCACCCAGGGCTGCTTTGCTGTTCTTCGTAAGGACTAATCCTCGGGATCAGGCCGTGCCTCGCTGGGTGGCGAGCCTCCTGCGCACACACGGTGCTGAACCGATGCCCCCGTCCTCCTCCCTTGCCAGGGCTCTGCTGCCCACCCCCAGCCAAGGCCCCTCTTTTGAAATCGAGAAGGTGGCTGACTTCATTCTTTGTTTCTTCCCGTAGGCCTTCGCCAGGGTCCAAGACCTGCGGTACCTGGAGCTCATCAGCAGCATTGAGGTAAAGGAGGGGCGTCTCCTTCTCCAGAGAGCGCGGGCTCCCGTCAGCCCTCCCAGCAGGCAGGGGGACCGAGCCTCCCACGGGCTCTCGGGGCCCAGCCTTGCTCTGGGACAGAGAGGTCACGCAGGGGAGAAGGCACCCCAGAATAGGGGGTGCAGGCTGTCGCTTGGTAGCTGGGCGAGGTGGACAGGTTCCTAAGCTCTCCAAGCTCTGGTTTCTGGTCTGTTACATGGGATCTGCCTGACCTCACAGGACTGCTGAGCAGATGGAATGGCTTCTCCATACCTGGTTAGCACCTCCGCTAACCTGCCAGTGCAGGACGCGCTTCCCAGAGGCACACCGTCCAGGCCCCACCCCAGAGCCGGGCCTGAGGGAAGGCCTGCACACACCTGAGCACCCTGGGCCTCGAGGCCCAGCCCGCCGCTCCTGCTGAGAACGCTGGCCGCCTCCTCCCTCAGACTCGCCTGGCGCGGGCTAGGAAAGCTGGTTCTAAGTGCGCCATTTGCTGGGTGACGGCAGAACTATTCTTAATCTCTGTGTATCACAGTGCTGTCTGACTGTCTGTAAAAGGCATACATATTTTTTCTCCTGAACAGATTTATTGTGAGGCTAAGAGAATGTGAGATACATTTGAATTCCCAGATGGAAGCGGTGGGGAAACCGGCAGATGCCTTGTCCCTCTAATTCACTTCAGCATGATGAACTCCTGTCACAGGCGAGCCCAGTGGGCAGAGAGCTGGGAGTGCGGTGGCCTGCAGGAGCTCTGGCCCAGGGAGCCAGTGCCAGCCGCCATGTGTGGAGTCTGTCCATCCCCACGCGTGATCCAGGGAGTCCTCACAACTGAACAGGGCAGGCACTGTTATCCCTATGCAAGGGACAAGGACAGCCTCGAGAGGCTGTGTCACCTCCCTAAGGATCCACAGCCAACAGCATAGTTGGATTCCAAACTTGTTTTGCCTTTTTTTGCAAGCGTGTTCCATCTTTCCCCCAGGTCCCCACCCCAAGCCAGCAGGGCACAGGGACCTCAGCGAGTTCTGTGGTTACGTCCCTGTGGGGCAGAAGGGGTTGCCGGAAGCCGTCTCCCGGCTGCACAGAGCTGCCTGCTTTCAGGGCTGCACGTGGGATAAACTGGCCTGCGTCTCATTCTCAAGTCTCAGAACATGACCTTTTTTTTTTTTAATTTTTTTAGTTGTTGATGGACCTTTATTTTATTTATACGTGGTGCTGAGAATCGAACCCAGTGCCTCACGCATGCTAGGCAAGCGCTCCACCACTGAGCCACAACCCCAGCCCAGAACATGACTTTTTTGTACACGAAAGTAGTCGGCCTCTGTGAGGACAGCTCCGTTGTCTTGTACTGAATTCAAAATGGCTGTTGCTCATAGCGTGTTGTGAGCTGGGCAGCTGGTGAAACTTGCAAGATTGTCTCTTAAAAAGAGAAAGGCCTGCCAGGGGCCCTTTTTTTTTTTTTTTTTTTGGTACTGGGGATTGACCTCAGGAGCACTCAACCACTGAGCCACCTCCCCACTCCCCAGCCCTATTTTGTGTTTTATGTAGAGACAGGGTCTCACTGAGTTGCTTAGCGCCTCGCCATTGCTGAGGCTGGCTTTGAACTAGCGGTTGTCCTGTCTCAGCCTCCCTAAGTGCTGGGATTACAGGCTTGAGCCAACGTGCCCGGCTCAGGGGCCCTTTTTGACAGCTCGGGGCCTGAACTGCTTCTGGGTGTTCAGCAGTATTCCAGGGAAGCGGGCTTCCTCAGGAGGTTCCTTTGGGAAAGATGAGGTGCTGCTGTCCTGAGAGGAAGGGGAGGTGTGGAGACCCTTGCTTGGTGGGTTGGTTGTGGCTTCGAATAGACGTGGCCTAACTTCGGCAGGCCTAGCGAAACCTCCTTTATAATCTCACTGCACAGTTTTCATTCCTTTCCAGCTATTAGGAGTTGGTTTATTGGGTGACTAGCCTGAACGGCATGAAGGTTCCCCCCAAGATGATTCTGTCATTGGGCAAGCCTGTTGCCTCCAGCTGTTCAGACTTTGACCAGCTTGTCTAGGAGTTTAAGTCCGTGTCTCATCTTCCGCCAGTGTGACCCACTTGCTGGAAAACAAGCGAAAGGAAAGTGCTAGGGATGAGGGACGGGTGCTGTTGAATGCTTATCCTCAAGCAGAAGGGTAACGAGTGCTCCCTGACGTAGAAGCAGTGTTCCTTAGCGTGTGTGTGTGCAGACTCATGCACACACAAGTGTGGTTTTGGGGACCATCGCTTGCTTCAGAAGCAGTATTATAGGCTACAAAGAGCATCTGGAGTTCAACAGAAATGTGTCCCAACGCCACCTCCATCTGACCTTGACCTTGACCCTGCCTTCAATGGTAGCTTCCTTCACTGCACTAGTTGGGTAGCAGTGCTGGGGCCACTGAGAGCGATAAAGAGAGCATGTGTGACTCGCGTACCTGGAAGCTAGTGGGTGCTTCCCTTCTCTTCTGAAACAAGAACAGAGTAAGACTTGCCCTATTTTCTTGGATAGGAACCCCAAATTTCCCCTCATCTGCCATTATCCCTGGTCGCAACTCCGCCAGCCAGGCCCAGGGGGGCTTGGGAGATCCTGGGAGCTGAGGTGCCACTATGAGGGAGCAGGGCACACTGTCCAAACTATCCACACGGCCCAGTTGTTGCCTTGGAAGAATGTTCAGGAAGGCAGGCCTGAGGAATTTCCCATTAAACAAACAAAGGTTCCATCCTCTTTGATCTTCACTGCTCTGGAAAAATTCTGCTTTTATTGTCAAGCGTTCCCATCGGAGACGTAGGTGAGAGACACAACAGCCCGAGCGCCAGGCCCGGGTTCCCGTGGGAGGCCCGGGGCTCACCTTGAAATAGCAACAGCTGAGCCCATTTGTAAGGCCGCTTCCTGCCCGTGGCTGCGGAGGCCATTTCCTGTGCTTCTAATTTTTCCAGGAGAGGAAGAAGCGCGGAGAGACCAACAATGACCTGTTTCTGGCAGATGTGTTCTCCTACCAGGGGAAGTTCCACGAGGCCGCCAAACTGTACAAGAGGTGCGGGCACGAGAACCTGGCGCTCGACATGTACACCGACCTCTGCATGTTCGACTACGCCAAGGTAACGCACCCACGCCTGGCGTGGGTCGCCACCCGGAGCCCCCGAGGTTCTGACCCGCGGTGTCCCGGGCATGTGCGCCAAGAGGTGATGCGGGCAGAAAAGAGCCACGGCCTCGAAAGGGGCCGAAGGAACCACCTTCAGCCACTGGTTGAAGTGGCCCTCGAGTCGACCTTGAAGGCTGACATCAGAGGGACCAGATGTGACAGTCAGGCCGTGAGGACCGCTGGGTGGGGTGCTAGTGTCATGCCTGCAGGCGTCCAGGGCCTAGGGCTTCAGCGCTGTCGCCCACAAACTCCCAAACCTTTATCAGGAGCCGTGGAGAATCAGTGTCCTCAGGCACCAGCGCCTCCCAGCGGCCGTGCGGGGCCGCATGGTTCCTCCCAGCCGAGGTCCTCTGGCACCTGTGCTGACTGTACTGGGCTCCTGAGAAGCCACGGCAGTCCCGTGCTCAGGTGTTCAGCCTGCCTCCCGGCGCCTGGCACATGTGGGGCTCCTTCCTGACAGGTGGTGGTGGAGATCCCCTTGGGCGTTTGGGGAGGTCCCTGTCAAGGCTGGTCTCCAGCAGGTCTAGGCGTTGAAAGGCAGGTGTGGGGGAAGAGCCCAGGCTCCTGACAGCTCACATGTCCCCCGAGCGGCCACGTGTGCAGGTGGGGAGAGCCGGGCGCGGGAGCCGCGAGGCTCCTCTTTCTACCCTGGTGCTCTTGCTGCCCTGCCGCCCCCGGGAGGGTCAGCAGAATCCTCAGCCGCGGCCAGTGAGCGGCAGGTAATGGTGGCTCTCTAGCCCACAAGTTCAAGATGGAAAACCTTCTCCGTTTTTTTCAGCTTATCTCTTCTCAAAGATGGCTGTGCTCTCTTCTCTTCCGCCACCCATTAGGTCCTATTGCTGAGGGTTATGTCCGGCTCCCTGTGTTGTGGCCCAGGAGTTTGTACCTGGACATGACCCTGGACCCCACCTTGCTGATTCCTAATTCAGACCTTGCACAGGGGCTTGGAGACCCTCTTCCCTCCTCTTCCTTACTGGCCTCCATGTTCCCACCACACACACAATGTCAGATTCCCCAAACACTCTCACTGAGGACACCGCAGTCAGCGCGTCTCTCCCTCTGGGGCTCATAAAATTGTAACTGGGGACAAAACCTTCCACTAATGGACCAAATCCCTAGAGGTAGAATTTAGGCATCAGGAACAGCCGGACCTGGTGGTTCTCGGGACCAGCACCCCCCAGGGCAGGAGCCCCCCCCAAGTCGGCAGCAGTGTGCTGTAGACTCTGCTTGGCGTCCGGGGAGCATCCAGAGAGCAGCGTGTGGGTCCCTCCCGTGCATTTGGGGCAGGGCCTGGGGTGAGGCCCTTCCAGGGCGAGGCCTCCATTGCCCCTGCGGCAGCAGAGGTGCAGCCCCGCTCAGCCCTGAGAACTGTGTGGAAGACGACACAGCCCTTAACACACACCAGGCTGTAGACCATCGAGGAAAAGGAGGGGCTGAGCGTGACCACAGAGTAGGTCCCCTTCAGGCCTGTCCCGGCTGACCCCACCGCACCGCCGCCCCTGCTCCGGGGCCCTCCTCAGGCTTCTGGTGGGCTTCCTGCGCCCACAGTCTTCCACCCCGAAATGGAGCCCATTCGCACTCTCCATCTGGCCCGTCTCTCTGGGAAGGTAAATACTCTGGGGCTGTTTTTGGTCACAATTCCAAGTAGGTTGGTTCTGTTTCAAGTCGCCCTCCCCCCAGGGCCCGGTAGTCTGAATTTGAGAAAATGTGCATGTAGACATTGTGGGGATACAGTGCTTATTAACACGGCCTGTTTTTGTTTACTTGAAAATTGCTTCCCAGGATTCAATCTGGTTTTTGGAAAATTTTTAAATTACATTCCCACGTACAAATAAATTGTATGCTTTCTGGATAAGTGACATGTTTATATGGTGATAGAGGGAATTATAGTGCTCTTAACTCTTAGGTAGTATGTCCTTATCAAAGTCACCAAGCATGAGAACACGGTTGGGTCTCCTTCGTCGCTCAGCATGGCCTCTTTCCACTTCAGGACAGAGCCTTGGCCATGGCCCTAGGTAGCTTGTAAATTAGCTTCATGGAACCAAAGGGCCTTGGAAAACCCAGTTTGTTGAGCCTTGAAGGAACCACTCAGACTCAGCTTCAGTTAAGTCACTGCCCCCAGCTGGGCTGCTGGGCCTGTCGGGAGGCTCCCCACGCTGGGGAGCTGCGGGGCGGATGGTCTCAGGGAAACAGCCCAAATTTATGGCTCCCTCTTAGCCTCTGACCTCCTTCCCTGTCACTTGGAGACCACTGTGCACTCTCTGAAGTCCCCTTAAAGGACATTCCCATTCTCTTATGATGCCTGTCACCACCCCTACCCCGCCCTCTGGCTAACCTCTTAACTGTCAGGCACATTCGCAGCTTTTTGTGGCAGGAGGAGTAGACATTGGAGTAGCCACCAAGAATAGAGTGTGTCTGCAGTGGCCCAGAGAGTGGCTGCTTCCCTAGCCCCTGCCTGGACACTCCAGAGGGAGCCAGAGGCCAGCCCAGGTGGCCCTGTACTAGATTGGGACCTCAGCATCGGGGTAAACAGTGCCCTTCCCCCACTCCCTTAAAACATTCGCTTGTCTTCTGCCGGCCTAATGTATTATTTTAGGGGCTACATGACTACTCTGAAAGCAAATGGGAAAAACAACGCTAATTGTTGGAGTGGGTTCTTAGCACACCTTGACTGTGCTTTCCTGGCAAATGAGTGTGAATCACAGGAAGGAGTGTTTTTTTATACTTGGGGGTGGGAGGTCGGCCACAGCACTCTCTGCAGGGTAGTGATTCTAACACAAACCGCGTCTTACTAGTAATGTGTGGATCGGGCTGGAAGCACTCTCCAGCTCCCTTTTTGAAAAGCCGTACCTTTAAAAATGACGGCACCCATGCTGTTTCAGCTGCAGCAACTCTGTCCTGAAGGGGGGTGGTTTTCTGAGGCATTTCTCTCTCACTCGAGCTCACCCAGGGACACTGCACAGCGCAACAGAGGGCCCCTGATGGGGCATAAGGAACATGGGCCCTGCAGCCTGACCTCTGGGCCTCCAGGACCACAGGCTTCTCTTCCTGACCTGTACTTCTCTGTACTTCGATCACTTGTGGCCTCCAGCTGTCCTCTTTGGATCAAGTCCCCACTCCTGCAGACCTGATCCCAGCACAGGGCCCGCTGCCATTCAGTTGAGAAGCACTTCACCCAAGGCCGTTGGGCTTCTTATCTGTCCTAGGCAGAGCTGTGGGGGCGAAGCCAGGGGGAGATAATTCCCTGAGTTGAGGTAAACATCAGAAAACAGGCGACTCACACTTCCAGTGTGGTGGGTGGTGGTGGTGGGGGGGACCAGGGGCCTGACCTAGAGCTGCGGCTTTGTTTAGTTTACCTTTGGGGGGGTCATGTCCTTAGCCCCAGCCTGAGGCACATGGTGTCACACTGATATGTAAAGACCCTGGGGCTGCATAGTTGAAATTGTGTGACCAGTGGTCCCATCCCTCTGTGGGGATAGTCACATACATGTCAAACAGAGAGAGAGAAAACCCGGGCACCATCTCCCTAATCTGCAGTTTGTTTTCCAGAGAGCCTGAAAGGTGTTGTGTAGCTGAAGAACAAATAAATGTCCCTGAGTGTAAAGGGAAGGAAACATGGAGGGTCGATGTCCTTGGCACCAGTGGGCAGCCAGGAGTGGCCTGTCCCAGACACCTGGGATGGCCCCACACTCGGCCACACAGGGCTGGGCTCCTGCCTGCATCCTGATCGCCGTGTAGCCAAGCAGAGCCCTCCGGCTTTCAGCAGCCTGACGTAATGCTGGCACAGGAAGTCCTAACGCGGAGTGTTTTTGTTTGTTGTGCTTCCTCAGGATTTCCTTGGATCTGGAGACCCCAAAGAAACAAAGATGCTAATCACCAAACAGGCGGACTGGGCCAGAAACATCAACGAGCCCAAAGCTGCGGTGGAGATGTACATCTCAGCAGGAGAGCACGTCAAGGCCATCGAGATGAGCGGTGACCGCGGCTGGATTGACACGTAGGTTTCGGGCCCTGCCCCAAGAAGCATTTGGCAGCACATCCGTCGTATCGTGTCAACTCTGGGGTTTGACTGACAAGAGGGAAAATATATAGTGTTTCTCAAAATACCTAAATCAAACGCGGAAGTGACTAGGTTCTTTGGGAGACACCGAGATTGAACAAGGCAGGCGCCACACCCATGTCAGAGCGTTGTTCCCCGTGTGCTCGCAACCACCCAGGGATAGTGACCTCAGGAGCAGCTGGTTTGGTCCCAGGCTCCCGAGTTGGTGTTTGTGCACCTTCTAGCAAAGGAGGAAACTGAGGCTCACGGGACACATGGGATCCCCAAAGGCCAGACAGCTGGAGAATCGTGGGGCTGAGCTTCAGGCTCTTATCTGGGTGGTTTCAGTGCCCACAACACAGCCCATGGGAGAAACCAGAGAGACGCTCTGAGTCCATCAGGGAGGAGGCCTCCCCGAGGGCACTGCCGGGTTCTCCTCGGAGCGTCTCTGCAGGAAGGGGCCTTGAAGTTCAGGAGGTGGAGATGGCAGGAGGCGGAGGGGTGCAGGAGGAGGAGCGCCACAAGCCGCCCGCGGCCCGGGAAGGCACAGTGCAGGGGTGGGCGGCACGTGGGGGCCTTGGGGCCAGGCTGAGGCGTTTGGGTTTGTTAGTCGGTAGTGGGGACTCCTGGTCAGGGCTAGACTGTCCGAGGCCCCTGGGCAGCGGGGTAGGAGAAAACTAGAGGAAGGGTGACCAGGAGGTAGGCCAGGAGGACTGTAGTGACCAAGGGCCCAGGAGAAGTGGGGAGGCTGGAACCCTGGGCACCAGCTGGGCGAGGGAGCCCGGCCCATTCTGAACTCTGGCCCTGATGGGTGTCAGCGCTAGTCGCCGTGGTGGAGGCAGGACGGGGAGCCGGCTGGGGTGAGGCCGCAGAGGTGGATGGGTTCAGTCTTGAGACTTGGCACAGCAGACTTCCAGGTGTCCTCCAGTCAGGGATAGTGGGCTTTACGTTTGTGCGTGTGTGTGTGCAAGTACACTACCAGAGCTGGCGGAAGAGGACAGGGGCCAGGGCACTTCAAGTCGATGGCGCCTGAGCTCTGAAGGCTGTCGGTTTTCTGGAAGCTGCACTGTGGTCCACAGGGTAGCAGTGGTCAGCTAGGATTTGGGGAGGGGGACGGGCTGGTTAAGTGGCCCCCTGAGCCCATCAAGAGGTGGCTGTGTGGGCCCCTTACAAAGGGATGTTGGCAGGTGACCTACCACCTCATCCTTCTGTTGTCTAAGAAAAAAGCGTCGAAGATGGAGGCACAGACTTTGCCCTCCAAATTCTTCTTTTCACAAAAGAGGTGCTACAGACAAAAGCCAGGCAGATTTCGGGGCCCGCCTCTCCCCTCTGTTTTTTATGTTACTTTCATTGGCAATGCTGCGAATCCACGTTACCCTGGGGACACTTAAAGAGTTCAAGAAAGAGACATTAAGCATGTTGTGTGACCCTTTCCAGGTCTGGTTGTTAAAGGTGCCTCTCCTCCAGGGACAGCCTGTGTGCTGGGTGGGGAGCTCAAAGGCTCTAGGGCTGCCTGTGCCACCTTTCCTAAAAATGTGTCCTTTCTCTGCGAGCAGTGTTATTTTTAGACACCATTATTATTCTAAGTGCAGACTGACAGGCCTCCCGAGCTGCCTGTCTTCCAGAGGGGATCCGTTACAGCTGCTCCCCGTTCCCTTCCACAAAGAGCGGTCTGGGGAGGAACCCTTCCCTGAGAGATCTGGGTTGACTCCAAACCCCAGCCTGCCCAGAACCAAGAAGCGCCTTCCCCGAGAGCAGCCAGTGTCCCCGAGAGCAGCGAGCAGACTGGTCACACTGGAAGATGCGGCGAGCAGCGCTTCCCACGGCCCCTCCCTGTGGCCAGCACCTTGGCCTGGAAGAAAACATAGCCAGGACGTCCTCCAGGCCCAGAGCAGGCCGCACGGCCGCCTCCTCCAGATGCCAGTCTCCAGTGCTCTCACGCCTGGCCTCCCCTCTGCTGGGAGCTTCCAGAAACTGGTAGAACGCTTCCCACTTCCTGGCTGCGGAGCCTCGGGCAGAGCGCCTTCCCTGCCACCCTGAACTAAGGCCTTCTCGTCTCTAAGATGGGAACAGGAGCGCCTTCCTGGGGCCACGCTTGGGAGAGCTCGTGGTGCCATCTTGGTACCCGGTAGTGGATCTGTAGGCGTGTGTCTCTGTCCCCAGATCCTGCTGGGTAGATTAATAACTCCTGTGAAAGGTCCATGAGGTGTGGACAGTGTCCTCAGGAGGGGCTTGGATGGTCCCTGGCAGTGTTTGTGGGGTATGCACTCACTCACTGAAGCACCACCCGGGGCTGTGACAGCAAAATGCAGGGACACAGAGCCCGCGTCCTCCACACAGCCCCACAGGGTCCCTCCCTTCCCCGCTGCCCCCCCAGGTTGATTGACATTGCCCGCAAACTAGACAAGGCCGAGCGCGAGCCGCTGCTGCTGTGTGCTCACTACTTCAAGAAGCTGGACAACCCCGGCTACGCCGCCGAGACCTACCTGAAGATCGGTGACCTCAAGTCGCTGGTGCAGCTGCATGTGGAAACCCAGCGCTGGGAAGAGGTGAGGGGACAGCCAGCTTGTGCACGGGGCCACCTGGATCTGGGCCTCCGGCACAAGTGTTCTCTTGGTGGGGTCCTTGCCCTGGCTGCCGGGAGCTCTTTCCTTGAATTCCCTGAGCCAGAGCAGCTTGGAGGGCCTTTCTTTTTTTTTTTTTTTTTTTTTT
>CM053416.1:3341448-3385733 GCA_028644305.1 Xerus rutilus | reverse complement strand
TTGGTTGAGTGCTGCTCAGTGTCGGGCAGTGTGCCGAGGCCTCGTTGTATCAGCTCAGCTGGCCCTTCACCCACGCCGTGAGATAAACACTGTCATCCCCACTCGACAGAGGAGGAGACCGAGGGTCAGACAGGGACCACAGCTAGGAAGCGGCAGAGCCAGTTCTTGGGTCTCAGCTGTGTCCTGAGCCTGTGCCCCCAGCTCACGGGTGGCAGGGTGGCATGTGGTTCAGAAAGTGAGCTCTGGAAGCCTTCATCCCACCTGTGCTGTGTGACCTTGGGCAGGTCACGAACCCTCTCGTGCCTTAGCCTCTCTGAAGTGGGGTGCCAATGGCACCCGCCCGAGGGCCCTCGGTCACTGCTCCTGTCGCTACAGAGGCTGCCCAGCCTTCCACAGGCTGCTGCCCGAGAGCTGCCCGAGGCCCTGCCTCCCCTGGGTGCGCCCTGCCCATCCGCACAGACCTGTCTTCACAGTCAGGCAGGAGAAGTGGCTCAGGCCCCTCGCAGCTCTGCGACAGCCCCGCGTTCATGTGTCCCCAGCAGGAACCTCGTCTTCCCTGTAGTGTTTGCTTTCCCCAAGAGGACACCCTTTCAGGGTTCCCATCCAGCCTGGGCGAGGCCCGGAGGCCAGCGGTAGTGTAGGGTCTGGCACTAGGGCTGCAGATGGGACGGCTGGAAAGGGAAGGGACGGATCCTTCCCGAGGTACGTGGCTTCTTTCCCGGAGGAGAGGTGCTAATCTGGAGGCCCCCACATTCTCTCTGGGACTTCCGAAGCTTCCTCACCTAGCGTGGCAGAACCAGAGGCAGACTTCGTCCTGGCTCCCACCCAGGAACGGGTGCAGCTCAGGATTTCTTGGGTTCTTGGAGCTGGCAGAGACTGTAGAAATGGAGGAGAAGACGCCGGGCTCTGAACCAAAGAAGCATACAGTGAGCCCTCGCGAGTGTGGACCAATTAGGGGCAAAGCCCTGGTGGCTCGGTGGTGAGGAGGGCCTGGCGCGATCCTTGGGGAAGTGTCGGCTTAGTGCCGTTTAAGTGCTCGGGAGGGGGAGGGCAGGAGGAGCCGGCCAGCTTGAATCCCTGATGTCTACAGCTTGATTAGAAATTGCAGACTCGGTCTGTACACGATGTGCCAGAATCTTCCAAAACAGGGTATTGTTAACCTCCTACAGGCCTTGTTGGTGGAGAGCTCGCCGTGGCCGGCTGGGCTTTGCTGGCCGTCTGGGTGCAGGAGGCCTATTCATTGCACCAATGGGTGCCGAGCGTCTCCTGTTAGGGCCCATGTCAGGTGCAGGGGGCTTGGGATCAGCAGTCGAGGAGGTGCCTGGGTGCTCGTTTGGTGGCCCGTGGATGAGGCGGTTGTCAGGGCGAGGAGGAGGCGTGGAGAGGGTCAGACACCTCCGCTACAAGACCTGCTTCTGTCCTCGAGTGCTTGACAGGTGTCTTTCAGGGCAACCTAGAGACAAGTTGAGCTCAGAGAGATGGAATCAGGACCCCCGGGGCCGCGCAGCTGGGCAGGGCAGCTCAGGCTCAGGGCTCGGCTCTGGGTCTGAATCCCTCTCTGCTTTGGTGGCTCTGGCCAGTCTGCTCTCTGGGCATCTCACCCACGACACCCGCTGAATCCGTGGCTGGGTGGCACCGAGCGCACAGCAGGGTGCTCACGTGCTGAGTTTTGCGGCTGCCTTTCGGCCTGACCCGCGCCACGCCCGTAGGGAGTCCAGTCCATGTTTGTTCTCCTCTCCCCTCAGGAGGAGCCGTTCAGTTTCCATCTTCCCGAAACCCTCTTCAACATCTCCAGGTTCCTGCTGCACAGCCTGACCAAGGACACGCCCCTGGGCATCTCTAAAGTGTATCCTCCTCCCCCACCCCCGCCCCACCCGCCCCTGCTAATGGCCTTGCAGAGGGGAAGAGCCTGCCCGCCCTCCTGCTGTTGTTTTGCTGGAGAAGAGGCTCAGCCAGGGAGGCCGCGGCCAGCGCCAAGAGAGGGTTGGTTCTCCGAGCTCTCTGGGCTGAGCCCAGCGTTGGTTTCTGTCCAACACGCTGTCCCGAGCCCTCCCAGAGCCCTCAGGGGGCGTGGCGGAAGTGGAGGGCCCAGGCCTTCAGCTGGGACTCTTCCACACTCCCTTGGGCCCATAGGCGTGGTGTTTGTCAGCCAGGTGTGCAGGGCCCCAGGCACCAGGTGACAAAGCGGCCAGCTAGTATGGGAGGTGACAGCAAGGCCCAGCTCCGCAGAGCGTGCACTGTGCCCAAGAGTGGAACTCAGCCAGGGCTGGACCCTGTCAGGGAAGGCTGCCTGCGAGAGGCGACATCTGTCCTGGCAACCTCAGGTGGCCAGGGTAGGTGGCAGAGCGGACGTTCCCCCGAGGGTGCATCGTGGAAAGGCAGGGACGCCAGGGAGGTGGCTGTGGGAGCAGCACAGGCCTCTTGGAAGGGCTGGGGGGTTTGCTTCTCCTGTGGCCAGTGGTGGCCGCTGAGGACCTGTAAGCAGAGAAGGCCCTGAAGGGGCTGTGTGGCCAGCAGTGACCACACCTTTAAGGTCCTGAGCACCATAACAGCCGCAGCTGTCCACTCCCTGTCTCAGTCTCAGCCCAGCCCTGCTGCCTTTCTGTGAGGAGCCCCCAGCAGAGGGCCCGGGTGACTCCAGAGCCGCCATTCACCTCTGAGGGGGACTCCCCAAATCCGGGGGTGCCTTCACTGACGGAGACCTCTGCTGACTGGCAGGCGAGACAGCCACACCTGCTGTCTCAGCACCTGGCCTTTCCAGAAAGTTCTACCAAAGTCCACAGAGCTTGCCCTGAGCCTTACCCTGTGCTGTTTACTAGGGACCTAGGAATGACTTAGAGGAGTCACGTGCACAGAGCTGCTGGAGTTGAGGGGCCACCCGGTGACGAGAGTGGGGGGCACGGGACGTGGGCTGACGGGTGAGCTGAGGGGCGCTGCGGGGGAGGCTGGGCAGGGCCGGCAGGGAGGTGCCCTGAGGTCCGAGCTTAAAGGCCTGTCACTCAGGCTGACCCGCTCAGAGGGACCCAGAGGACAGGGAGGCTGTGGCTGAGGCCGGCCCTCGGCCCCGGGCAGAATGCAGGCAGAGTGCTGTGTGCCCCGCGGCCCCGGGGCTGGGGCCAGGCCCACGCGCAGCAGGAGGGCACTCAGTGCCAGGTCTGCCGGCCTCACGAGGTGGGAGACAGGCCATCAGGGGCCCCGAGAATGAGAGCAGGGTAAAATACTCCTAAAGCCGTGCCGTCTGCAGATCTGGAAGTCCCTGGGCCTCGATGTCCAAGGAAAGCGCTCGTCCCATGGACGAGCAGCGTGGTCTCAGGCCCGGCTGTCCCCCTGGCACCAGCGCCGGCTGCCTTCCCAGACTGGCTCCTTCCCGGGGTGTGCCAGCTCGGTCCCACCACAGCCTCTGCTGCCCTTGACCTTGCCACTGCCAGGAACACACTCTTCACCCTGGCCAAGCAGAGCAAGGCCCTGGGCGCCCACAAGCTGGCCCGGCACGCCTACGAGAAGCTGCAGGGCCTGCGGAGCCCCGCCCGGCTCCACAGCTCCATCGAGCTGGGCAGCCTGACCATCCGCTCCAAGCCCTTTCACGACAGCGAGGTAAGGACGCGCCCCCTGGGCAGGAGGGTGCACTCCCTCCACGGTGTCTGCTGGCTTGGGGCCTGGGTTCTGTTGGAAAGGTGGCTGCTGTGGTCCTGGGGCTCCTGCTCCTCCCTGTCCCCTCCTGTGCCCCACTTCGCCTGCCTGCCCCCCTCAGGCCCAGCTGCTGGTCCCGAAGCCCTGCCCCAGGCAGCCCTGCCCCAGGCAGCCCTGCCCCCGACTCCCTCCACCCCTTGGGCTGGGCCGGGTGCCCCTTCCCTCAGGCCTGGCCGCAGTGCTGACTGGTCCTAGAAGCCCCTACCTTGCCCTCCCCGAGCTGGAGCCCAAATCCCCACCCAGGCCTACCTGGCCCTCCTCCTCCAGCCCAGCCAGCCCGCGTCCTCCCCAGCCCCTGCTGCAGGCTCAGAGCAGCGACATGGCATCAGACGTGTGGGCTCATGTCCCAGCTCCACATCCCAGTCCCGCTGTTTCCCAGCTGCGCCTCAGGCTTCTGAGCCTCAATCTCCTGCAGTCAGATGGGGACACGTGTGACACCTTCCCCACAGGTGGTGGCAAGGGTAGACGTGCTAGCAAGGTGTCGTGGCAGCACGTGCCCGCCTGCTGCGTGGGCAGGAAGCAGCTGCCGTTCCTGTCACGCCTGCCAAGAGCGCGTCTGCTGAGCCCCGCCCAGGAAGGTGGCCTGGGCAGCGGGCACAGGTGGCAGCTCCGTCATTCCTGTAGGATGTCACCCTGCTGCTCCCCAGCACGCGGCCGAGCTGGTGTCCCCTCCTGCCCACACCTCTGGGCATCTGGGTCCTCAGGGCGAAGCCAGGACCAGGGGAAGGTGGCGTCCCCGCCCGCTGAGCCCGGCCACTTGGTGCCGTTCGCAGGAGCTGGTCCCCCTGTGCTACCGCTGCTCCACCAACAACCCCCTGCTGAACAACCTGGGCAACGTCTGCGTCAACTGCCGCCAGCCCTTCGTCTTCTCCGCCTCTTCCTACGGTGAGTCCCGGCCATGAGCCAGGCCAGCCAGGGCACCACTGCTCCCCTGCCTGGCCACGTGACACTGGGCGAGGGCCTGAAGGCCTCCGAGCGTCCTCACTGGTAACCTGGGCACCGTGTGCCCCCACCCTGCCTGGCAGAGTCACTGTCGGGTCCACAGAGTCAGAACCCAGGGCTGCCCACAACAGAGCCCAGCAGCTGGCGCAGGCCTGGCATGGCGAAATGCCCAGGAGCGGGGCGGCCACGGCTCAGCCTGGGAGGCCAGGCGGCTCCCCAGCCCCCTTCCTTGACGCTCTCAGAAGCCCATCCCCCAGAGGAGCCCCTGGACTGTGGGGGGAGCCGCGCCTGTCCCACCCAGGGCCTCGCCCACTGGCCCTGGAGAAGCCTGGGGGGCACTCTGGCTGCCCCGCTTGCTCACCTGTGGCCCGAGGAGAGCGTGGGCCCAGGTCCCCAGGAGCCTGTCCCCCGCCCGTGCCCAGAGGTGCTGCACCTGGTGGAGTTCTACCTGGAGGACGGCATCACTGATGAAGAGGCCGTGGCGCTCATCGACCTGGAGGCGCCCAGACACAAGCGGGAGAGCAAGTGGCAGGAGGTGACCAGTGGTAGTATCCTGCGTGCCCTCCAGGGCAGGAGGCCAGCCAACGGCAGCCTGCTGACCTGGCCTCCCAGCCTCAGAAAGGCTGGAGTCTCACGTAGTAGCAAAGATGGGGACAGAGAGCTGTCAGGGTCCACAGGCAGGCATGGTGAGTGGCTCCGTGGTCTTTCCGTGAGGGCCCAGCGCCTGGCTCTTAAAGGTGCCGGTGGGCAGCAGCCATGCACAGCAGACGGGTGGACAGCCCGTGTCTCTCAGCGACCCCCACTTCATGGTCAGGTGTTTATTCTATTTACTTCCATGTTGCAGCCCTGGGGACCGAACCCAGGGGCACTCGGCCACTGAGCCACACCCCCAGCCCTATTTTGTATTTTATTTAGAGACAGGGTCTCCCTGAGTTTCTGAGGCTGGCTTTGAACCCACGATCCTCCTGCCTCAGCCTCCGGAGCCACTGGGATGACAGGTGTGCGCCACCGCACCCGCCTTGTTTTTTATCGTGAGACAGGGTCTCACTGTATCACCCAGGCTGGCATCAAGCCTGCAGCCCTCCTGCACGGGTGGGATTGCAGTGGGCACCACCACACCCGGCAGTCAGTCACTCTTACATGCAAGTGACAGGAACCTCAGCTCAGGGAGAGGCTGAGCAAACAGAAGGGACTAAGGAGCCTGAGCAGAGGGCGCTCCCTGCACCGCCAGCTCCTCCTGGCTGTGCTGTCCCGTGGGCAGCTCTGCCCATCCCCACAGCATAGTGACAGAGGTGGCCACCCACAGTGCCAGCCCAGCATCCCTGGAAGAGCCGATTCTCCTCCCAACATTTGCAGAGCCTCAGGGGACAACCTGGGGCCACAGCGGTCCTCGGCCTGCGCCCCTCGGCTGGACCGGGAGGGCCCACAGCGCCTGGGTCTTGCCGTCATGTGGCAGCCAAGTCACCCGCTTTGGGCTCCCAGTCTCGTCCTAGCTGGCTCTGGGCAGCGCTCCTGCCCACAGGCCATGAGGTCACACTGGTGCCGTGCAGGTGCCGACAGGGACTCGGGCTGCTGCTTCCGGCCCTGCTCCTGACTCGGCACCAGCAGCCTCCAGGGGTCGTCCCCACTAGAGCCCCTGCAGCCTCTACCATCGTCCTCGGCAGAGGGGACGCCCGACCCCTTCGGGCTGGCGTACCTGGCCCCGGGGTCTGTGGCAGCCCTTCCCCTGCTCTCCAGGCAGTGTGACCTGAGAGGCCATCATGGGCACCCGCAGGGCACTCCCTCCCCCCGCCTCCTGGACAGCTGGAGGGTGCCCCGTGCTGCCCCTGGGAGCTGGGAACAAGCTGGGAGGGCAGCAGATGGCCCAGTAGGGCCACTGTCCTTCCCTGCCTGTGCCCCAGGGCCTGGCCCCACCCTCTTTGCACTCAGGGCCTGGCTCCTTTCTGGTCCCTGTCCCTCCATCCCTCCTCCTGGGACCTCCTCGCCCCCTCCCCGCCCTCCCTGGAGCCACAGGAGACGCAGGCCTGACTGTGCTCCTGTGAGGTTGGACACACTGGGAGGAGGGTGGCCCGTCCCCGCCCGGCCTCAGTTCTGTCCTTGATCAGAAACCTCCAGGCTCCCAGACGCTGAGGCTGGACGAGACCATGGACTCCATGGGAGACGAAGACCCCTTCACCGCCAAGCTGAGCTTCGAGGTGAGGCGTCTCCTTGAGACCCTGCGAGGCCGGTCAGGAGGGCCATCTCGGGTGCCTTCTGGGCACACAGGGACCCTGAGTGGCAGCTGGAGGGAGGGACAGGACTGCTTCCTGCCGGGCTGGCCTTCAGCTCTGGCCTGAGAAGGGACTCGTGGCTGCCGGGGCCACCTGGGGGTGGGAAGCCTCCGGGTCCTTCCGGGCCGCCCCGAGTCAGGACCGTGAGGCACGGAAACATGTCACCGAGGCTGAGTGAGGGGCCCTGCTGCCCGCACCCCGCCCGCAGCAAGGCGGCTCGGAGTTCGTGCCGGTGGTGGTGAGCCGGTCGGTGCTGCGCTCCATGAGCCGCCGCGACGTCCTGATCAAGCGCTGGCCGCCGCCCCTGCGCTGGCAGTACTTCCGCTCCCTGCTGCCCGACGCCTCCATCACCATGTGTCCCTCCTGCTTCCAGGTAGGGCCCCGCGCGGCCCCCAGGGCTCCTCTGCTGTCCTTCCACTTCCCAAAGGCCAAAGGCCCCGGGAGGCGGGCCGGGAGGACCGAGGGCGGCCACCCTCGCCTCCACTGCAGGCCTCCGCCTGGGCTGTGCCTCGGCTCCTCCCCGGGAAGGTGGCGCGGGCAGGGGCACCTTTGAACTCCCTTCAGAGAAGAGGAGCCCCCAGCTGAGGCCGCTGCTCGGCCTCCGCCAGCTCGGCCTCCGCCAGCCCGGCCCGTGGCCGCGGCCCTCCCGCCAGGCTCAGGGCTGGGCCCCCCCCTAGATGTTCCACTCGGAGGACTACGAGCTGCTGGTGCTCCAGCACTCCTGCTGCCCCTACTGCCGCCGGCGCATCGACGAGCCCGGCCCCTGACCCCCCGGCCCTGCGCCCTGGCGGCCTGTGGAAGAGGAAGGAAGCGGAGCCGTCAGGCCTGCCCGCCCGCGAAGCTGCCACTTCAGGGAGGGGCCCCGTGTGACCAGAATTCCTATTTATGACATATAGAGCCTTGTAAATAGCACCGGGAGAGGGGAGAGGACACACATAGGTTTTCTAAGAAAAAAAAATCTGTTGCTTTGAGCGGGTCTGGCTGCCGGAGGCCGGGCCGGACCCCACGCCGCCCTGCGCCGCCAGATTGCCTCAATAATGACGAATAAAGGGCGGCTTATTTTCATCAGTGCCTGCGTTTTAGCGAATCTTCATATTGTCTGCAACTTAATTTCCTTATGCAAAAGTGCACCTGTTTCTAATTTGATCTGAAAGGAACATCGCATTTGCGCGCTCTTAAAATTTAATCTAATCGAAATGGCAATATGGGAGGGGTGGGGCCTGGGCAGGTTTTGTTTATTTATTTTGGCTTAATGGGGAAATGAGGTACCTGCCTCCGAAGAAGATGGCCGAGGTTGAAATAAAGGCTCCTCCTCAGAACTTATAGCACCCGACCTCCTCACCCCAGCAGCTTCCCAGCCCAGGGAGGGCCTCGCCTCCAGATCCCCACTGCTAAGGTCCAAGCCAGCACCGAGCACAACCCCGAGCTGGAGCTTGTTGGGGTGCGGAGGGGAAGCAGGCACACTCCTGGGGACCTTTTCTGTGCGGGCCACACCCTAGCTGTCAGCCCCATGAAGGGAACCCATTTCCATTTTGCAGCCAATGGGACAGGGAGGTGGCGAGGCCCAGGGCCTCCTGAGGGGGAAAGCCCAGGAGTCACCTGTGCCTGAGGCAGAAGAGCACCCCTCAGGACTCCTCCATGACACCTTAGGGGTCACCCTGAAGGGCATGGGGCAGATGTGCCTACGGAAGGGGTGAAGGGACCCAAGCTTGAGAAGAGGTGTCATCGCAAGTCACCAGCGCCCAAGCTGGAGCCTCCTGTCCAGGCTCCCTGCCCCCAGCCCAGCCCCTCCCCACCTCCCTCCGCATCCCTCTTTGGAAATGATGGAGGAACAAAGGACCGGAGCCAGACAGTTGTGCCAACAGAACTCCTCCGTGGAGCGGCTAATTACTCGCGAGCATGCACACGCGCTCCCTCGCTAAACATTTATTAATGTGTTAGGATTTCCATTAGCGCGTTACTTGAACTGAAATCATTTGCATATGGCTGGGAAAAAAAGAAGCTACCCAAACAGGCGTCAATCAGAGTGACAGATCAGATGGTCTCTGGCTGGAGGCAGGGGAGGGGGCCCGCCTGGGACTCCAGCTCCCGAGATGCATCATCTCATCTAATCCTCAGCGACTGCCAAGGCTGCCTCTGGCACAGGTGACGGAACTGAGGCCTAGGGACTCTTCTTCATGAACCAACTTGTCCATGTTGATCCAAGGCAGGAGTCACACGCAGGCCTGGCCGTGGCGCATGAGCACTGGGTCTTGCTCTGCGGTCTCACCTGGGCCAGGTCCAGTCTTCTTTCCTCCAAGACCCTATTTCCCCCTCTGTACCCAAGGTCGTCCTCCTGGGGCACAAGGGCCTAGCCTCAGTGTGCATCTGCAGATGGGGTTCAGGGACAATCCTGAGGACCCACTGGCTGCCACGATCACGATAATGATGACAGAAAGGGAGGGGGACAGGCACCTGGAGGTGCCCGCCTGAAGCGGGCAGGCCTTTGTGACTTTGGCACAGTTGAGTAGATGTCCCTTCTTTAGTGTTGCTGATGGGTCTCTTCCCTAGCACAGGGTCTGTGCAGCCATGACAGAGGACAGCTGGGCAGGTGACGGGCCCAGCAAGGAAGCCACCGCTGAGCGGGGCTCTTACCCAGGGCCTCTGACGTTCCTCCACCCAGACTCTCAAACACCTGCCTAGACTGAACATGCCACCATGCTCCACCCCAGCCAGCCTGCCCCCAGCCTGCCAGTCTGCCCTGCCAGGGAGGGTGTTCGACAAAGGTCAGGGGCAGAGGGAGAGAAGGAAAGAGGAGGAGACACGGTCTGTCACCTTCCCTCATTCCCTGGACATCTTCTGCTCAGTCTACAGCTTTCACTGGTGACAGTGACGCATCCAGGTGGGGCTAAGCCATGGAGAGAGGCTGGGAGGAGGGGCTGCTGACCCAGACTTTCCAGTGGAGGCTTAAGGGCTATCCATGCCCTGGCAGTAAGTCCCTAATCCTCCCCAGGAGTCAGAGTCCTGGCCAGGACTCCCAGAGGGGCTGGAGCTCCAAGTCCCTGCATGGCTGCCTCTGTCTTCAGTCAACCTAGGGCCCCTCTGTCCCCTCGCAGGTCCTCACGATTCCTTCCCAGCCTGCATCAGGGAGCGGCGGCTCAGGAAGTCACCGTCATGCTCTCAGGGCCCCTTGGGACGGCTTGACGCTGGAGGGAAAGAACTCAAGCTGCGGGGTTCCGCAGGCTGTGTTCAGATTCCAGCTCTGCTAAGGAATCAGCCTCTGAGTCCTGGGCTCCTCAGTGATCAAAGGGGAGTGGGACCCTCGCCACAGGGGTCACAGGAACTTGTTCACTCATCCCAACGGTATTTATTGAGCACCTACTATGGTGGGCTGCCAGCTCACAGGCAGCGACAAGCCTGTGTTCTAGAAAGACAGGAGCTGTGGGTCAGTAAGAAGGTGAATGAGCTCACTGATGCTAGGGATTAAGTATCTTGTAAAAAGTGAGTCTGAGCCCAGCACGGTGGCGCATGCCTGTAATCCCAATGGCTTGGGAGGCTGAGGCAGGAGGATCGCAAGTTCGAAGCCCGCCTCAGCAACTTAGGCCCTAAGCGACTTAGTGAGACCCTGTCTCTAAATAAAATAAAAAGCATTGGAGATGTAGCTCAATGGTTAAGTGCCCTGGATTCAATCTCCAGTACCCCCTCCCCCAAAATGAGCTTGGTGGGGTGGGGGTCTTGGTGTTTAGGGTGGTCAGAACCAGCTCTCCTAGGATGGGAAGGCTGGGAGATAGTATCATCCCCATTTTATAGAGGAGGGAACTGAGGCACAGGAAGGAAGGAAGGATGTCAGAGGTCGGGGCAGGTCTAAAGGGGCCACAGGGCCTCAGTTGTACAGTTGGAAGGTCGAGGAGTGGAGACCAGTGGGGGAAGCAGTCCAGGTTTGTCCTGTAAATAGAGGGGTGTGGTCCCCAACATTTCCCAGTCCCAGCAAACCAAGGCCCGGGGTGGGGGAGGGCAGTGGGGCTTCCCAGGTTCTCATGGTGACTCAGACGCACGGGCCTGAATCCAGCCCCTCCCCTCTGAGCTACTGCTGCTCCACCCCGGGCCTGGGTGACTCAGTCAGGGCCTTTCCGTGGTTCCAGCTGCACGGCCCTCTGGTTGTTTATACTATGGCGTGAAGGGCTGACATCTTTCCCCAGAGCGGTCTTCTGTTTCCCGCGGAGCGGCACTAACTAGACACAGCGCAGGCTGTCACTGATTTGTCACATGACCCAGGTGGCCCACTACAGACTCTGGACCTCAATCTCTCCATCTGCAAGGAAGGGTCAGAGTAGGTGCCATGGGCTGGGAGGTCCCGCAGCCGCCCAGCTCTCTCCCGCCACCCCACGCTGTTCCTGGGGGTGGCACCAAACCCCTCCTACACCTGAGCAGGAATTTGCTAATAGGGACCCCCTTCTGCCCCCTGGTCATGTACCCTCAAAGCCCCCTCTCTGTCACCCCCACAGTGACATCCTGCTGTCCTGGGACCAGCATCAAGTTTGCACGGCAGATTTGCTGACTTTCCATCCCCGTGTCTGCTACAGCGTCCAGCCGGGCCTCTGCCTTCAGGGTCAGCTTCCTCGAGACTGGAGTCCCCAGGTGGTCAAGACCGCATCTGCACACAGCTGCACGGGGCCTGAGCTCCTGGAGCTCTCTGTCCCCTGTGTCACCTTTCTGGGCTGGAGATCTGCCCGAGCCTCTGCCCACCACCCTCTCAGACCTGCCCCGCAGCCCCTGGCCCATGTCTTCCCACCTTAGCTCCCTGGCCTGCCTCCCTGTTCCCTGTCTCCACAGCCTCAGGGCCACCCTGTCCCCAAGCTGGAACCTGATTCCTGCCTGAGTCCTCCTCAGGCCAGAAGCTTCCCTGGGCCAGGCCATTTCCTTCTGGATCTTTGTATCCCCAGCGGCTGCTCATAAATGTTTGATGCTGCGTGGAGAAGGGGGTTCCAGCCCCGAGCAGCGGTTACTGAGCCTCTGGGTAACAAAAGGTCCCACATCTGACTCACACAGGACGCAGCCTCTGAGCCCTCGAAGCTCAGAATCAGATGAGCGTGTGTCCCCAGGGTCGGGTGACTGCATGAGCCAGGAGGTGTTCTGGGGAGAGACTGAGAGATCAAGAACCACCAGGAGCACCCTGGCCATCTGGGAGGACAGTCCTGTCCCCACACCCACACAAAGACCTGAAGTCACTTTTTTTTGGTACCAGGGATTGAACTCAGGGACACTTGACCACTGAGCCACATCCCCAGCCCTATTTTGTGTTTTATGTAGAGACAGGGTCTCACTGAGTTGCTTAGCACCTCGCCGTTGCTGAGGCTGGCTTTGAACTCACGATCCTCCTGTCTCAGCCTCCCTAAGTGCTGGGATTACAGGCTTGCGCCACGGTGCCCGGCCCAGAAGTCACTTCTGCTGAACTGGGAAACAATCACGGCATCCCAAGGTCCCAATCCTAGGCCAAGGCCACCCAGACTGAGATGGGCAGCCATTCCTGGGAGGAGCTTGAGACAGACCAGCCAGGGACAGCCTGTGCCCAGGGTCCTCCGGAGCACCTCCCCTCGCTGACCCCAGGCTTGTAGCAGATGTCACCTTGTCCCTCTCTGGCAGTCCATCAGGCCCCCGAGGTGGCTTGCCTTGGCAGGGATTAATGGGATGACGAGCACCCCAATCTCCCAGGTGCTGAGTCAGCTCAGAGCTTAGGGACTGAAGGTCACTTCATAAGGGCCTTGGGGACGGGGGGGTCAGAGCCCGGAGTCGTCCAGCGGGAGCCCAGAAGCACTGTCGGTTCGGAGCCGCCTGGAGGGCCGCAGCCATGAACGGGACGGAGGGCCCCGACTTCTACGTCCCCTTCTCCAACGCCACGGGCGTGGTGCGCAGCCCCTTCGAGCAGCCGCAGTACTACCTGGCCGAGCCCTGGCAGTTCTCCCTGCTGGCCGCCTACATGTCCATGCTCATCCTGCTCGGCTTCCCCATCAACTTCCTCACGCTCTACGTGACCGTGCAGCACAAGAAGCTGCGCGCGCCCCTCAACTACATCCTGCTCAACCTGGCGGTGGCCGACCTCTTCATGGTGCTGTTCGGCTTCACCACCACCGTCTACACCTCGCTCAATGGATACTTCGTCTTCGGGCGCACCGGGTGCTTCGTGGAGGGCTTCTTTGCCACCCTGGGCGGTAGGAACCAGGGAGGCAGGGACTGGGGAGCTCTGGTCGAGGGACAAGTCCTGGGCTTGGGGATGGTGACATGTTCTGGATACCACGGAGCCACATCCCTAGCCCATTTTCTTTTTTAATTTAGAGATGAAGTCTCGCTCAGTTGCTTAGGGCTTCGCTAAGTTGCTGAGACTGGCCTCCAACTTGCGATCCTCCTGCTTCGGCCTCCTCTCCCACGGGCAGAATCCAATAACCCTCGTTGATTCGATCAACAAACACTGCAATGCCGAGCTAAGCTGCTGTTTATGGAGGGTGGACACTGAATGCTGTATTGACTTCAAGTGGTGCTCTTGAGGGCATTTGCCAGCAAGGAATATGGGGTTGGAAGCGGTCAAGAGGCTTTGCTTGGGGGAGAGGGTCACCTAGGGATGGGAGCAGAGCTGACTTGGCAGCCTGCATCTTTATGGCCGTTCAGCTTTGTCTCCCTCCGAGCAGCTGAGCTGTGTCACAGGGAGAAACCGGACAAGACAGGCCCCTGTCCCCCAAGGCATGTCCCCTGGCCCAGGCAAGGTGCACTGTCTAGAGGAATGGGCTCCCCCCCTCCAACCTCTCTGCTGTCCCCAGATCCTCTTGGTGCTGGGATCTCACCCCTTGTGAAGCAGAGAGACTGATAGGGAGGCATTTAGACCCTCGTGGTGATTCCCAGCTTCTAAAGATGCTTTCAGATGTTGCCTTTTGTGTGACTGGAGAATGGATAGAGATGCCACAGGGACATTGGAGCCCATTGAGCAGAGGAAAAAACTGAGGCTGCTTATGAACTTGTGATCCTCCTGCCTCGGCCTCTCGAGCGGCTGGGATGACAGGCGTGTGCCACTGCACCTGGCTGGAAGAGACTAATTTAGGGACTTAGCAGGGCAGGGACCAGAACCGAGGTCTCCTGACTCAGACCCAGGAATATGTCCCCTGGCCGCAGGGAGACTGGAAAGGCAGGCTGTCAGGAAGAGCTGAGCCTTGCCTTTTCTCCTCCCGTGGACCGCATGCTGTCTGGGTGGTATTCCCAGGGAATCTTTGTCTAGGTGCTAGTTACTGTCGGTGTTCACAGACCCCCAGGCTCTGGCCAGAAGGTGAGGTGCCATATACAGGCAGAACCTTCTCTGCAGGGTAGATCCCAATCGACAAGTCCAAGAATAATAACAATAATTGTTATTATTATTTGATACCAGAGATTGAATCTAGGGATGCTTAACCACTGAGCCACATCTCCAGCCCTTTTTATTTATTTATTTTATTTGGAGACAGGGTCTCACTAAGTTGTTTAGGGCCTCGCTAAATTGCTGAGGCTGGCCTCCAACTTGCAATCCTCCTCCCCCAGCCTCCCAAATGGCTGAGATGGCTACCATGCCCAGCAGGAATCATTATTCCTAGTGTTCTCTTCTGCCCTTATTGATCCTTTTGGGGTGATGTGCAGGGCTGATGTCTGAAGCCTACTGATATTCCTTCTTCTTTGGGACGAAGCATCATCCAAGGCTCCGTGACTTGGAGGAAACTGTCCCACATGCCCAGGGTTATTTTGCTTCTTTAGAGGAGCCCCTTCTGTGGCCCCATGAATGATCTTCTGTTCCATCTCCCGCGGGGGCTCCCCGACCCATCTGGCCCCCGCGTCATCAGGAACCCAGAACTCTGACCAAATCAGACTTCATTGCATTCCTGGGCCTTGGGGTCGCTGCACTCCCTCCCCTCCTTCCCTTCATGCCCGAGCCCTCCCTGTCCTTGAGGTCTCCTTGCAGTCCTGCTCGTGGTGGCCTTCTTATCACCATCCCCCTACCCATCTGGGGGAGCATGCCGTCTCGGGACAGGTGATTGACAGCTGATTGCCTTGCAGGCGAGGTCGCCCTGTGGTCCTTGGTGGTCCTGGCCATCGAGCGGTACATGGTGGTGTGTAAGCCCATGAGCAACTTCCGCTTCGGGGAGAACCACGCCATTATGGGTGTTATCTTCACCTGGATCATGGCATCCGCCTGTGCAGTCCCACCCCTCTTTGGCTGGTCCAGGTAAGGACACCAAGCTGCAGAGAGGGGTCTTCAAGTCCCCTCTATAGGGTCTCCAGGCAGGACTCAAGCCCGTTGCTGTCTGGCTTCAGGTGATGACCTATATGTCCCCTGTCCCAAAAGCCCACCCTGGCATCTCCCCCAGGGGTTTAGGGCAGACCGAGAAAGGAACCAACTCTACATTTGCTTTGTTTCCACGTCAAGGAGAATCTCAAACACCCCAAAACCTACATCTTTTTTTGGTTAACTTTTTCTTTTTAGATACTCATGACAGTAAAGCGCATTTTGACCTGTACTACACACACGAGTGTAGCTTCGCTTTCTTGTGGTTGGACAGGATGTGGAGAATAGGAAAGTTCTGTCCCATTCACTCCACTGTCTTCCCTATCCCCCCTCCTTTCCCTCCTTTCCCTTTTGTCTAATCCAATGAACTTCTTTTCTCTCCCCTGCCCCTTACTGTGAATTAGCCTCCACGTATCAGAAAGAACATTTGGCTTTTGGATTCTGAGGACTGGTTTAGTTCACTTAGCATGATGGTTTCCAGCTCCATCCATTTACTGGCAAATGCCATAATGTCATCCTTGTTCATGGCTGAGTAGTATTCCATGGTGTATATACACCCCATTTTCTTTATCTGTTCATCTGCTGAAGGGCACCTAGGTTGGTTCTACAGTTTAGCTGTAGAATTGAGCTGCTATAAACATGGATGTGGCTGCGTCACTGCAGTATGCTGATTTAAAGTCCTTTGGGTATAGACCGAGGAGTGGGATGGCTGGGTCAAATGGTGCCAAACCCACATCTTGGTTGAGCCCATAATCCTCAACTAAGCCAAGGCCAAATTCCAATCCTCTTTGGTCCAGCGTCCCATAGGGAGCTCCCCCTGACCTTGGGCCTCAGCACCTCGGAAAGCCAAGCTTTCCTACTACAGATGGTCACATTGTGCCCCCCGGGAACTGAGTCCCATCTAGTCTCCAGGCGAGAAAAAAGTGGAGACAGTGGTTTAGACTACCAGAGAGGTGACTCAGGTGCCCAGAGGCCTCCTGTCCCTCTGCTCCCAGGAAATGCCCATTGCCTCCTCCCTCCCCTCCTCTCTCCATCCTCCTGGGCTCCATTTCTCAGCCTGGCTGAACTCAAGCCCACCACCTCTCCTGCCTCTTTCCCCATCTTCTCCAAACTGGCCAGCACATGCTCCGTAGGTGTAGCCAAAGGGAACTCTGGATTTTCTTCAGGTTAGCTCCATGCCACTGTCCTCAGAAACTACTGAAACATCCTAACCACAAAGGCCACTTGATTTTTTTTTTTTTGTGGTACCAGGGATTAAACCCAGGGCCACGTTACCTCTGAGCCACATCCTCACCCCTTTTTTATATTTTATTTAGAGACAAGTTCTTGCTAAGCTGTTCAGGGCCTGACTAAGATCCTGAGGCTGGCCTCCAACTTGCAATCCTCCTGCCTCAGCCTCCCACACTGCTAGGATGGATTCCAGGCGTGCACCACCGCTCTGGCATAAGGCCTATTGATTTCTGTCACTGCACAAAGACCCCTTAGATGCCTTTGCGTCCATCTTTTTTTTTTTTTTAAATTTATTTATTTTTTTTAGTTGTAGGTGGACAGAATATCTTTATTTTATTTTTATGTGGTGCTGAGGATCGAACCCAATGCTTCACGCGTGCTAGGCAAGCACGCTACCACTGCGCCACAATCCCAGCCCCTTTGCGTCCATCTTTGGCCCAGAAAATACTCAGGAAGACCACAGTTTATGCAAACTGCCTAAAACAGAGTATTTGCGAGACATGTCCCCTCCCTCCAGACCTCTGCCCTGCAGAACCTGAGGCCTCCAGAGGGCAGCGGGTCTGGTGAACGAGGACAGGGAGGCACAGTGAGGGTGCAGGTGTGTCAGCATCTCACGAGGGCGGTGTCCCCTACCCACGGTCCCCATCCACTGTGGCCCTCAGGTACCTCCCTGAAGGCATGCAGTGCTCGTGCGGGATCGACTACTACACGCCCAAGCCTGAGCTCAACAACGAGTCCTTCGTCATCTACATGTTCGTGGTGCACTTCACCATCCCCCTGATCATCATCTTCTTCTGCTACGGGCAGCTGGTCTTCACCGTCAAGGAGGTAGAGGCCGCGGCCCCGCCCCTGCCGCTGCGCATGCGCGGCGCCAGCTCCCACCCGCCCACTCAAGCTGGGGAGCTAGGGGAGCTGCGCTGGGCTGTCCTGGTCATCAGGACCCCTGTCCCTGTGTCCCTGCAGGCAGCCGCCCAGCAGCAGGAGTCGGCCACCACCCAGAAGGCAGAAAAGGAAGTGACCCGCATGGTCATCATCATGGTCGTGGCTTTCCTCATCTGCTGGGTGCCCTATGCCAGCGTGGCCGTGCACATCTTCACCCACCAGGGCTCCGACTTCGGCCCCATCCTCATGACCATCCCCGCGTTCTTTGCCAAGAGCTCCGCCCTCTACAACCCTGTCATCTACATCATGATGAATAAGCAGGTGGGAGGCGCCGGGTCCCCCAGGCCACCGCTGCTGCCCACCGGGCTCTCCTGGTGGCGGGCTGTGGGTGGAGGGGTCTCGGGTTGGCGGTCTCGCCTGGGAGCTGGTGATACAGGCAGATTCCTGGGTCCCACCCAGAGCTGGTGGCTCCAGCTCTCACTCTCATGGTGGCCCTGGAACCTGCATTTCTAACAAGCCTCCCCCCAACCCTGGAGACCCCTGACACTCAAGTGTGAGGAGCTCCAGTCCAGGTGGTTCTGGAAGCCTGATTTCAAAGTCAAATGGTCCAGCCTAATTAGGTGCCTGCCTAATAATCTCAGTGAGGGGAGAGGCTGAGGCAGGAGTATCTCAAGTTCAAGGCCAGCAATATAGGGAGGCCCTAAGCAGCTTAGTGAGATCCTGTCTCTAAATAAAATATAAAAAGGGCTGGGGATGTGGCTCAGTGGCTCAATCCCAGTACCAAAATTAATTAATTAATGAATGTCAACCAATTTCAAGCTTGGGAACAGGATGGTCTCCATCTCCATAAAGCCGAACAAAGCATATTCTAAAGGCTAAAGGATAAAGTGATCTAGGAACAAAAATCATGAGTTTCTCTGTAGAATCCATGGTGGGGAACTGATCTCTGCATAACTGGACACTGGGTTCCAATGCCAGCTCTGCTGTCATCTAGCTGTGTGGCCTCAGGCTGGTCAAGGTGCCTCTCTGGGCTTCATTCAATTTCCTCCTCCCCAGAAAGGGCAAAATTCCATGCTCTTGAATCAGATAAGGTCGTTTTACAGCTTGCCCTTGGCACATGGAGGACGCCAGGGAACAGCACTGGTGACGAAGCCCCTCCGTGTGGCGTGTCTGGAGCCTCTGCCATGTAGGGGGACATGTACTCTGCAAGTTCCCTTCAGGGGAGTGGAGACCATGAGGGGCAGGAGCAGGGCAGGGGTCAGAGGCCGATCTCACTGATCATGGCAGTTTGCTACACTCTCTGGGGACAACCTGGCCCTGACTCTGTCCCCCTGGCCTTCCAGTTCCGGAACTGCATGCTCACCACCATCTGCTGTGGCAAGAACCCATTGGGTGACGATGAGACCTCTGCCTCTGTTTCCAAGACGGAGACCAGCCAGGTGGCCCCAGCCTAAGCCCTTCCAAGGACACCCTGGACGGATGGATGGATTGTAGGAGCCTCCCATCCCCCACCCCCACCCTCAGCCGCAGCCACCTGACCAGGAGTGGTGCCTGTCCAAAGGAGGCCACACAGACTCCCTGGGTTTGTTTGCTTTTAAAGAATTAATGAGACCTGGGTATGGTGGCACACGCCTATATTCCCAGCGGCTCTGGAGGCTGAGGCGGGAGGGTCTCGAGTTCAAAGTCAGCCTCAGAAACTTAGCAAGGCCCTGAGCAACTCAGTGAGACCCTGTCTCTAAATAAAATATGATTTTTAAAAAAGGGCTGGGGATGTAGCTGGTTAAGTGCACCTGGGTTCAATCCCTAGTACCTCCCTCCTCCAAAAAAGAATTAATGAGGAGACTTAAATGAGGCTCCCCAATTCAGGGACAGCCTGAGAAGGGACATCCACCAAGACCACCCCGATCAGGTCCCCCGGTTCCCAGGAGCCAGCAGGATCTGTCTCCTTCTTCCCTCTAACTCATCTCTCAGGAACACGAGAATGCTTGTTCTCTGGAAAAGTGTCCCACCTTAGGGCTAAGTGTCTTGCACAGAATGGGACACACAGTAGGTGCTTAATAAATGCTAGATGGATGAAGGAAGGGATGGGTGAAGGAATTAATGAAGGTCTGAATGAAAGCATGAATAGGAGAACATATACGTGTGTCCTCAGACCCCACCCCTGGTGGAAGTGACATAGGTGGCCCAGGACTTACTGCTCCCTCAACTGTATTTCACTTTCCCCCCCAGAGAATGTAAATCCCAATTCCCTGACCCCAACACACGGCTGCTGCAGACACCAAATATGATTGTGCGTGAGTGTGCGTGCGTACGTTTAACCTCTTTGTAAATAGACGAAGGAGCTGTCCAGTCGGATGTTGATGTTATCGATAACATCAATACAATTAATTCATGACAATGACCATTTCTTCTTGGTGACCATTTGGGGACTGGGCAAAGCCCCAAGCAGTCAGACAAAGGGGTTTCACTCACCTTCTGCAGGTTTTTAAAAATTAGCCAGGCATTGAGTCCAGACAAGAACTGGGGATGGGCTGGTGGCTGCAAGGGAGAGACAATGACAATGACAATGACAGGAAAGCAGAGTATCATCATCAGAGCTGAAAAAACAACACCTGAGTGTGGGGGCTGGAGCCAAGGTCTGAGTGTGGAACCTGTCCCAGAGCCTCCCGTACCCAATGCACAATATGGAGACACTTTTGGTTTCTGGAAGCTTTGCTTTTCTGCCCAGGCCAGTAAGAAACTTCTAGAAGCCATGTGAACCTGGCCAAACTTAATAAAGAGCTGAGTCCCCAGCGTCATTTCCTAAGCTTGAAGAACTTAGAAAGAAAAAGTAGGAAAAGTCAGGTGCCCCTTCCCTGAGGGTGTTCATGGGTTGCTGTTTTCAGCTCCCTGGATGGATGAGCCTGTCTCAGATAGCTGCTGGTCCATTCTCCATCCTGGAGAGTTTCTGCATGAAGCCATCCAGAACTCTGGGACATTAGAAATGAGCTGTCCCAGAAGCTGCTCCCCACCCCCATTTCCATGTAACCAAAGCTGCAAGTTCACAAACTGAGGCATTAAAAGCTCAGCTCATACTTGGCATGAGCGGCAGTGGTTTTTTTTTTTTGCTATATAGCCTTCTCCTTGCAAGATGGATTAAAACTGGGCAGCTTCCACCTGATCTCTGGCCCTAGAATGGCTGGATTTCCCAATGGACAGAGACAACTGGCCCAGAGCCCCTTAGGGGTGAGAGGAGGGAGCAGCCTCAGATTGAAGAAAACCAAACTTAGGAATCCATAGAAACCCAGGTGACCTGTGAAACCAGAAGCCAATTATATTATCTAAGTTCTCTTATCTGCTTCAGTTGCTTCTTTTGTATGCTACAGAGGGTCACTCATTTTGGCACTACCAGGCTAACAGCTGGCCTTCCCAAAGACCCCACCCTCAGGGGGATCAGGATGGAGAAATGGCTGCTAAGAGAAACCCATGTGCCAAGGCAGGAAAGCATGCAGGAGCCCGAGATCAAAGAACCTCAGTGCCATGGGGGTGGGGCAGGTGACAGCCGGGGTCCCGGTCATGGCCACCCTTTGCTATCTCTCTCCAGATGTCAGCCAGGATGCCTTTGGTTGCACGTGATGGGAAATCCAACTCCACTGGTCTGAAGCAAAAGGGAGATATTATGGGTTTATATAAACTAAAAGCCCAGGGCTGCAGGCACAGCTGGGTTCGGGGGCTCCGATGACGTGATGGCCCCTGCCTCTCTCCTGGCTACACTTCCCTCTCTTTCATTCAGAGGCCAGCTGTTCCCAAGAGTGAGCAAAGCCAGCCCAAGGAACTCCAGGTTCAGCAAGACCGGCACAAACTGGGCTTCTCTTACCCCTTAGGCCAACCAAGGTCCCAGGCAGGGTGCTTATTGGCCAGGCCGGGGTCACGTGATCACCCCGAAGCTAATCGCTCTAGCTGGGCTGAGGATACGTCCTCTGATTGGACAAGCCTGGGTCACCTGATCAACCCTCAGCCAATCACTGTGGCTGGGATGGGGAGTCATCCTCTGATTGGCCAGACCTGGGTCACCTGATCTCCCCTGGAGTCCAAGATGGCGTCCACCTGACAGAAGGCCCGCGGTGTGAGGGTGGGAGAGGTGGGTTCCCCACAAAGAAGCCCAGGGGAGCTGTTACCCGAAGAAGGAGGTGAGGAACAGCCCAGAGGGACGGGCTCTAAGTCACGTCCCTGAGTGTGGTTTCACCGGGCCTCCCTCCCACACCTGGGACGCCGGGGCTGGTTCCTAAGGCCGGGCCCTTGCGCTGTTGGCCAGGGGTGGCAGTGAACAGGGCGGTCGCAGTTTAGCTTCCCGTTTTGTCCTGTCCAAGGGTTCCCCTACCCAGTCTGGAGGAGTGGGACATTCGTCCTGGACTCGTGTGCAGGGAGAGTTTCCTGTCACACCAGAACATTCTCTGTTTTTCTGTTTTGTTTTGTTTTTGGTACTGGAGATTGAACTCAGGCACTCGACCCCTCAGCCACATCCCCAGCCCTATTTTGTGTTTTATGTAGAGACAGGGTCTCACTGAGTTGCTTAGCACCTCGCCGTTGCTGAGGCTGGCTTTGAACTCGCGATTCTCCTGTCTCAGCCTCCCTAAGTGCTAGTATTACAGGCTTGAGCCACCGCGCCCGGCTCGTTCTGTTTTTGCCTGGTGGAGAGAGTCGCCCCTTTACTCCTGAATCGACGATGGCTCTGACGGCCTCTGACAGGGTGACTGCCGCACGTAAAGGGTAAGAGCTGCTGGATGTAAGTTGCACCCAGGCTCCGGTAGCCAAGAGACATATCGATCACCTGTTGGGTGCAGTCCTTTTCAACCAAATCCTAGGAAACCGCCGAAGGCCAGAATGTGCTAGGGACTCAGTTGGATCAGAGGGAGCAGGTCTCCCCAAGCCCTCGCCAGTAGAGAGACACACATCCCCGACAGCCCAAGTTGTCCCCAAAAGACAGTGTGTGGCCTTCCCAGCTGTGTGGGCTCAGGGCAAGCTTCTGAACCGCTGCATCCCTAAAGCGCCTTACACTAACAGGGGAGAATCATGCCCCGTGATAGGAGTTTCTTTTTTTTTTTTTTTTTTTTTTTAAATATTTTTTTTTTTAGTTGTAGATGGACACAATGTCTTTATTTTTTTTATTGCTTTGTACGTGGTGCTGAGGATCGAACCCAGGGCCTCACGCATGCGAGGCAAGCGCTCTACCGCTGAGCTACAATCCCAGCCCCGTGATAGGAGTTTCTAAAGGAACTAATGAGATTATTGCTTTAAAGGATCCTGCGCAAAGTAGGTGTTCAGTTAAAGGGAATGAAGAGATGAAAACTAAGTTCAAAAGAGACAGCCCTGGGTGTGGTGGGAGAGAGACAGGAGGTGAGATTAATATAATGGGGGGAGTCTCAGAAAGGAGAGGAGCAAGGGCTAACTGCCCCCAGTTTATTCCCATCCCTTCCCTTCTATGAATAATATCCTCCTACGTTATAGCTGGGCACCAAGCACAGGGCAGCGTATCCCAGGTTCCCTTGCACTTGCCACGGCATGACATTAAGGTCTGGCCATTGCAGTATATTCAGAAGTGATGTTCAAAGTTCCCAGGTTGCACATTTCAGAGCATGAAAGTGCCCTCCCTTTGCCCTCTTTTTTTCTTCCCACTAGCTGAAAAGTAGTCGTGATGACCGGAGCTGCAGCAGGCATGTTGGACCATGAGAAAATCTGAGGACAGAGAATGACAAAGTATGAAGAGAGAAGGAATGTGGTTCTCCCATGCTGCCTTAGCAACTCTGGACAACACACACATGAAGAGTTTCATGAGGGAATGCTTTCATGTTTAAGCTGCTGATATTTTTGGACTTACAGCTGATTTCTTAACTTCCTGATTGCAGTCCAGGGCCTGAACTCAGGTCCCCTCTGAACTTAAACTTCTTCATTTATAAATAAAATAGTAAAGATATGGAAAGAGGGCTGGGGTGGTGGCTCAGTGGTAGAGCACTTGCCTAGCATGTGTGAGGCACTGGGTTCCGTTCTCAGCAACACATATAAATGAATAAAATAAAGGTCCATTGACAACTAAAGAAATATTTTAAAAAAAAGATATGTAAAGATCTCTGACCTGGAAAAAAAAAAGATATTTACATGGATATCAAATGTGGCAGCTGTTACCTTTGATACATTTTTTAAAAATTTTATTTTAGTTGTACATGGACACACAATATCTTTATTTATTTTTTTATGTGGTGCTGAGGATCAAACCCAGTGCCTCACGCATGCGAGGCAAGCGCTCTACCACTGAGCCACAATCCCAGCCCACCTTTGATACATTTATTGACCTAAAATCAAGCAGTGAAAGTCACAAATGTCCTGATGGTACAGGGACTGGGGTGACACTTCAGAACAATAAGAAAGTCCACAGTAGAAGTTCACTGTTGCAAGGCACCAACAAAGTTTTCAGCCAGGCACGGTGGCGCACGCCTGTCATCCCAGCACTTAGGGAGGCTGAGGCAGGAGGATCGTGAGTTCAAAGCCAGCCTCAGCAATGGCGAGGTGCTAAGCAACTCAGTGAGACCCTGTCTCTACATAAAACACAAAATAGGGCTGGGGTTGTGGCTCAGTGGTCGAATGTCATTGAGTTCAATCCCCAGTACCAAAAAATAAAAACAAAAAATAAAGTTTTCAGCAGAAGTTCAACCTCATACAGGCCTCAGGGGGAGGAAAAAAAAACCCAGAAAGTAGATCAAATGGCCCGTGCTCTCCAGCAGGCTGGTGCTCATAATTACCATTTCCCTGTAAAATGGCAATCCCCTAGAGGAATTTTTAGATCATGCAGCACATTTTAGAACTTCTTCCCTCTCAATGCAAAGCTCTCTCCTGGCACAGCCCGGGAGCAGGGCTTCTGCGGAAGCTCGTGGGAATGTTTATGTCACTTCTTCCGTTATTTCTCAATTCTTGGAAATACCCCACAAATGGGATGGAAACGGCTGCCCCCATTTGCACCAGCTTTGATTTGCCTCTTTGCCTCATCGCCTGCTCTAGCAGATGGGCTTGGGATCTCCTTCCACTCAGACAAGCTGAGCTCTGCTACTGGACCTTCCACAGCAGTACTGAGTATGGAGCCCCTGCTGTATGCCAGGTGTCATGCCTGGCACTGAGGATGCCACCAGGAACATGACAGACACAGGCCCTGCCTTAGCCTCAGAGCTCAAGGTTAATGGACAGGGAAAGGAGAATTGTACCTTGGAATGCTGGAAGTTTCTGAGAGCTAAGTCCTGGGATGGCAGCCTTCTAACCTTCTAGGGGTCAGGGAAGGATTCTCCAAGGCCAAGAGGGTGAGTGGGAGATATTCCAGAGAAGGTAGATGGGGGTGAAGGGAGTTTTCTAGGCCAAGCGTATCAGTTAGCTAGTGCTGCATGACAAACAGTCCCAGAAATCATGGCTTAAAACAACAAACCACATATCACTGCTCACAACTCTGTGGGTTACCTGGTGGCTCTGCTGATCTGGATCAAGCTTGGATGATCTCTACAGGGATCATTCAAGCATCTGATCAACTGGAAGGTTGGCTGGGGACTAGTTGGTTAACCAGCTATTGGCTGGACAATAAGGATGACTGGCAATGGACCTCTCAGCATCCAGCAGCTAGCTAGGGCTTATTACATGACATCACTTTTGCCATAGTCTAAGGAAAGTCACATTGCAGATCAGCAAGGATAGGGGCAGGGGTGAAAAATTGGGGCCATTTTTACATGAAGTTGACACAGAGGAATCACAAAGGGTACTGTTGTAATATCAGTACACAGTCCATCCCAAGAGCCACATTGTGGTCCATCCATCCCTTCCTTCTTCCCTCCCTCCCTCAAACCCAGTGGGTAAATGCTATACCTACTGTCCCTGAGCTACACCCCCAGACCCCACAGTGTGCTTGAATTGTGGAGTTCAAGGGAAAAGAAGGTGCCAGAAGCCAGACTGAAGAGCTCAACTTTTACCCAAGGGCACTAGGGAGCCATGGGGGTGCTAGACAGAAGAGTGAGGTCTGATTTTCACCTCAGAACATTTTGAGGGTCACAGCCTGCCTCAGTGTAATCCTCTGGTAATTTTCCTCTGGGAAAATTCCAGCTATAGGGAGGCTACATGCAAAAAGAAAAAAAATGGAAGTCTGTTATAAACCCATGCCTTCCAACTCCTATAGCTTCTTTAGAGGCAACCATGGCTATTATGATGGTGTGAATCTTTTCAGACCTTCTGTGCCTTCATACACACCCGCACACAAATACGCACACACTCATGTTTTGTCTTCTCAGAAGTGGGAGACTTGTCTACATTCTTGCTCATCCATTTTCATAGCCGTATACTATTTCACCATGTGGCTAGCCCACAGTTGATTTATCCTCTCTCTTCTTAACAGGTATTTAGATTGTTTGGGATTTCTATTGAGATTGCAGCAAATGTTCTTCCATGTCAAGGTAAGTGTCCCTCAGTGGACACTTTCTCCCTAAACTGGAACGGGGTGGGGAGGGGCTGTTAGGACATGTCCATCTTTCATTATATTAGACGTTCTCGAATGCCTCCCTGAGCTGCCTGCCAATTTACCCTCCCAGCTGCTGCACATTTTGACACATCTTTTGACAGTCAGTATTGACAGACTTAAATATTTGTCATCTGCTCCGTATGAAATATAACCTCGTTTGAATCCACCTTGTCGTTTTAAATGGCTGCAAAGATAGTCTACAGACAAGAAATAATTTCATCAGGACCCCTGTGATCCACTTGGAAGTTTATTCTAAATTTTTTTTTTTCCTTTTCCAAAGCGGAACTTCCAGGAGAGATCAGCGGAGTCGCTGGGCTCCCGGGAACACCTCCCCAAGAGGGCTGAGCTCCAATTTACACCCCCAGCGGGGACTGCCAGGGCCCGGCTCCCTACATCTTTGCCAACATTTCAACTTCTGTCAGTTTGATGGGGAAAATAGTGTCTTAGAGTTTGAATTGAGACAACTGTCTCAGTTTGAATTTCCTCAAATGCCAACAAGGATGAGCCTCTAGTTTTCTGTCGTCTTTTCTGGTGAAAGGTCGACTCCTATTTCTTACCAGTTTTCCTCAATGGATACGATCCTTATTGATTAAGATTTTTGCCAAGGAACTCCTTCACCCCTTCATGATTTTTTTTTCCCTAAAAGACAAGACAAAAGGAAGGTATTGGCGTCAGGCACAGTGGCACACACCTGTCATCCCAGCTGCTCACGAGGCTGAGGCAGGAAGATCACGAGTTCAAAGCCAGCCTCAGCAACTGGGAGGTGCTAAGCAACTCGGTAAGACCCTGTCTCTAAAATAGGGCTGGGAATGTGGCTTAGCGGTGGAGGGCCCCTGAGTTTAATCCCCAGCACCCTTCCCCCAAAAAAGAAAAGGAAAGTGTTGATACCAGGCATGGTGGCACGTGCCTGTAATCCCAGCAACTCTGGAGGCTGAGGCAGGAGGATCACTAGTTTGAGGCCAGCCTCAGCAATTCAGCAAGACCCTGTCTCAAAATAAAAATATAAAAAGGGCTGGGGATGTGGCTCAGTGGTAAAGCACTACTGGATTCAGTTCCTAGCACCTCCTTCTCCCACCAAAAAAAAAAAAAAGAAGAAGAAAATAAGGGCCTTGGCTTCAAGTGCTCATTATCCTCAGGAGTCCTGACCTAGGGGCATCCAGCCTGGGCAAACCCCACTGGCCATACACCTTCAACTTTTTAAGAAACTGAGGCGGGTGTTGGTCTGGGAACAGCTCATCCCGCACTCTGGCAAGAAGGGCCCTCCGTGGCTGCCTTGGAGCCCAGGTGCTCCCAATTCACCAACCACATCTCCAACCCCTGGTAGGCAGAGGGTGTGGGGGGATCAGGCGCCCTGGTCCTCATCTCACTGTCAAGGCTGAGATCCAGACAAACCAAGTAACCCAGGAGTCGGTGGCGGAGCCCTGACTCCCGTGCAGAAGGCCCCGCTGGGCACCCTGGCACCTGTCTCGCCTTGATCAGCAGCTGGGGTGGGCCGCGCCTCATCAGGGGTAATTGGAGGGGCGGGGCCCCTGAGGGTATATAAGAGGCGGCGGCCTCACAGCTTCATGCCTGGTCGCCCGTCTTTCCCAGTCTGATGGCTCCTTGCGGAACCTTCAGTGATGCTGCCTCCACCACCTCTGCAGAGTCATCTGGGTCTCTTGGGTCTGAGAATCCAGGTAAGCAAGGGGCGGGCCATCCTGGGAGCCCTTCCTCCCCCTCTCCCTCCTGTCCCAGCCTGGCTCTAGCACCGTCCCCCACGGCTGTGTCCCCACAACTGACCACTTGGTGAAAGAGCTAATGCCACAGCAGAGGCCAGGGAGGGCGTGGGCCTGGGGTTGAGGCTGGCCCAGCGAGGCCCCAAAGGGCCAGCGGCACCTCCTCAGTGGCAGCCCATTGCCCTCCTGGGTGGGGAGCCCGGGCACAGCTGCGGGGCATCTAGGTTGAGATGGAGCAGGAGCCTTGGGTGCCGGGCCAGGCGTCCCAATTTCCAATCAACCCGGCCCGTGTGCCTGCGGGGGTCCTCTGAGGCCAGCCAGACCCGCTCCTCCCCTTGAGGGGCTCCCAGGCTGACGCTGCCTCACTAACAGCTGCCGAGGGCAGCGGGGCGTGTGCTTTCCACGGGCTGTGGGGGCCCGAGGAGCCTCATGCCTCACCGCTCTGGGAGGTCAGGGGAAACCTCCTGGTGGAGGTGAATCAAAGCGACTTGTGACACTTGAAGGATAGAGAGGCCTCACCCAGGGGAGAGGCTGAGCGCATTGCAGAGGCTGAGGGGAGGGCAGGGGCTGGGGGTCCAGGGCCAAGCAGTCGGGGAAGGTGCCCAAATCAAAGTGTCTTGTGACACTTGAAGGATGGCTAAGAGCTGCTGGATGACCAAGGAGGAGAGGGGTATCCCAGGCAGCCAGAGAGCATGGGCAAAGGCCCAGAGGTTAACTTGTTGGGGGAAGATTAGGGGAGCTCCCAGTCTTCCTTCTAGCCAGGAACAAAGCTGGGGAGAACCGAGGAGAGCAGAGAAGGAACCAACAGGACAGGGCCTCCCAGGCTGTCCTCAGGTGGGCCCGCTCTTAGACTGAGGGCAATAGGGAGCCATGGAGAGTTTCAGGCAGGGAGGTGAGGGGTGTGAGAGGCGGTGAGGAGAAGGGACTTGGAGGGCTGGAGGGGACATCATGGGGAGAGGATGGGGCTGGCCCCCAGGTTCTTACCTGATGCCTAGGTAGGTATGGGGTGGACGGCATTCCTGGGAAAGATAGAGGACAGGTTTGGGGGCATGATTTTGCTCCGGGCATCTTGGTATACAGTAGGCATGGAATAAGTGCTGAACAAGAGGCTGGGGGAGGACACAGGCCTGGGGACACCCTTCAGGGCACTCTCTGGAATTGGAGGTGCTACAGAGGGCCCGGGGAACCTGATCAGGGGAAGAGGGAGGTGCAGAGGCCTGGACAGGTCCCCACCCCACTGGGCAGATGGGAAGACTGAGACCCAAAGAGGGCGGCAGAGGCAGGGCGTGTGGCTCCCAGGCTGTGCCCCACAAGGAGTAGGGCCCTGGGCTCTTTCTACCCAGATGCTTCCAAAGGGCGACTCGGGTTAGGCCTCTTCACAATTTGTTTCTAGGTCTAGAGTTTCGGGTGGGTTTCCCTCCCCCACTTTAAAAACAAATTTTTAAAAACCCACGGTAGCCAGTGGATTCCTGTTTTGAGTCCTAAATTAGGCAGGATACAGTGGCGCATGCCTGTCATCCCAGTGACTTGGGAGGCTGAGGCAGGAGGTTGGCAAGTTGGAGGCCAGCCTCAGCAATATGGCAAGGCCCTCAGCAACTTAGACCCTGTCTCAAAATAAAACATAAAAAGGACTGGAGATAAGGCTCAGGGGGTTAAGTGTCCCTAAGTTCAGTCCCAGGCACCTAAATAAATAAATATTAAAATATTTAAAAACAACTTACTGAGAGATCATTCACAACTATATAATTCACTCATTTAAAGTGAATGGCTGTGAGCACATTCCATATGTATTGAGCTCCACAGTCAATTTTAGAGTATTTTCCTTTCCTCAGAAAGAAAACTGGTACCAATTACAAATCTGTCTCCATCTCCACCTCTAACCTCAGCCCTTACCAACCATTAATTTGCATTTTTTTTTTTTTTTTTGGTACTGGGGATTTAATCCAGGGGCACTTTATCACTGAGCCACACCCCTAGCCCTTTTTATTGTATTTTAAAATTTTTCAGACAGGGTCTCACTGAGTTGCTGAGGGCCTTGCTAAGTTACCAAGGCTGGCCTCCAACTTGCCATCCTCCTGTCTCAGCCTCCCGAGCTGCTGAGAGTACAAGCCTGCGCCAACCACGCACAGCTGTGTTCACTTTCTAGCTGTTAGAAATCATGCTGCTGTAAACATTGATGCAGCTGTGTGTATATTTATGCATATATATGTGTATACTTTTTAAATTTTATTTTTTTGGCACTGGGATCAAACTCGGGGTGTTGCTCCGGTTACGCACGAGCTCTAACCACTGAGCCACACCCACCGACCATCATGAGCAGATTTTGGTGTGGACCTGTCTTGTCTCGTCGTCTCTCCTGGGCGCATGCCTGGGAGGGCAGGTCCCATTGGGTGCCTTGTATCAATTTCAGCAGGCTCTGGGTTCCTTTCATCTCCTGGGTTATTTCAAAGCAGAGTGTCCTTGTTTCGATCTGTCCACGGTGCAGTGTTTACCGTGGACGGATAAGAACCTTCAGAAAGGCCATTCAGCTCAGTGGAGCTCAGTGGCAGAATGCCTGGCATGCAAGAGGCCCTGGGTCCTGTCCCCAGCATTGCCAAAAAAAATAATAAGAATGTGATGTCATTAGAACACCTGGAACAGTATCGTCCTTAATACTCAGTATTTCCTTACAGCGTCAAGTGGATTTCTTCTTTTTCTTTTTAAATCTTTTTTCAGTTGTAGATGGGCACATACTTTTATTTTTTTTTGTTATCTGTGGTGCTGAGGCTCGAACCCAGGGCCTCACACGTGCCAGGCGAGCACGCTACCACTGAGCCCCAACCCCAGTCCTCCAGTGGATTTCCATCTGGTTCCTTCTCTCCCTCCCTCCATTCATTCTTTTTTCTTGGAGCCTGGGTGTCGCCATGTTGCCCAGGCTGGCCTCAAACTCCTGGGCTCCAGTGATCCTCCCTTCTTAGCCTCCGGAGGAGCAGGGAGTAGCTCCTTGCCTGACTTTATTTCTTGTCCAGTTGAATATTTCCAGTCATGCCCCGAGTCTAAGCAGGTCCCTGTTGGGTGTGGCTGAGGGCCCCCGAGTGTCTTTGACCCACAGTGCGCCCCCCCCCGTTATGCCACCTGATGTTTAGGTGTAAAAGAAGCCAGGCGGTAGCCGGGCGCGGTGGCTCAAGCCTGTAATCCCAGCACTTAGGGAGGCTGAGACAGGAGAATCGCGAGTTCAAAGCCAGCCTCAGCAATGGCGAGACGCTAAGCAACTCAGTGAGACCCTGTCTCTACATAAAACACAAAATAGGGCTGGGGAGGTGGCTCAGTGGTCGAGTGCCCCTGAGTTCAATCTCCAGTACCAAAAAAAAAAAAAAAAAAAAGAAGCCAGGCGGCGAGCCCTGGAGAGTCCTTCCCACCTGGGTTCTGTGGTCCCCACCCCTGGGGCTGTCCCCCAGAGTGCAGGGCAACAGTGATTCCCCCCATACCACTGGCCCCGTTGGGTGGTGCTGGCCATCGGGGACTCCCAGGCCAGTGCTCAGTGACTCCGCAGGGGTGGCCCTGACCCTCCCTGCATAGAGGGGTCGGGCCGCAGGGGCCCCGCTGATGTCCTGCTGCCTGTCGGTCACAGGCCCGAGCCACACCAAGGTCTACGTGTGGCGCCGAAACCCCCCGATGCTCCGCATGGTGCTGGAGGCGCTCAAGGCTGAGGAGGTGCAGCGGCCGCGGGCCACGTCCGTGACGGCCATCAAGGTCTACATCCTGAAGAACTACCCCACGGTGAACGCCGGCCGCTTCAAGTACCTGCTGAAGCAGGCCCTGGCCACCGGCATGCGCAGAGGGCTGCTCGCCAGGCCGGTCAAATCCAGGGCCACGGGCGCCACTGGCAGCTTCAAAGTGAGTGGGGGGGTGGAGGCCCCAGGGCCTTTGCACGGGCTGCAGCCCGAGTCCGGCCTCTCTCTGGCCTCTGTCTCGTCTCTGCTTGCTCTTCCTGCACATCCAGCCTCCAGGAAGGCTGTTCTCATGGGCCTCATCCGGGCTCCTGGTCACCTTGTTGGCATTATTTGTCTTCATGCTTTTAGGGGTGTCTGCTGAATTTTCTCTGAGTCCTGGGCACCTTCACTGTAGCGGAGGACATGTTCCCTTCAAGCTCCAAACCCAGGCCAAGGGCTGCCACCGCCCTGAGCCACCATACCTCCTCCTGATCTCCTGGTATCACTGCAGGAGCATCCCAAGGAGGTTCTGGAGAAGGCCACCTCAGTGCAGTGGGACCCCGTCCTTCATGGGCACCAGGAAAAAAATATCAGCACGTGTGAGACCCTGGGACCCAGCAGAGATTATTTAAGGATGAGGCACTGGAGAGAGTGCAGGCTCCCTCCAGGCTGAGGAGCCACCCCTTGGCCTGGGACCTCGATATGTATGGAGACAGTAGCTCGGGGCTGAAGACAGGTGGCATCAGAACAGAGTTAAACCGTTGGGGCCAGTTTTTCTTTTATTTCCTGATACTGAAGATTAAACCCAGGGCCTTGGGTATGCTGGGGAAGCGCTCTCCCACGGAGCCATGCCCCCAGTTCTTTTTACTTTTAATTTGAGTCAGGGTCTTACAAAGTTGCTGAGGCTGGCCTCGAACTTTTGATCCTCCTGCCTCAGCCTCCCGAGTTGCTGAGATCACTCCCACACCTGGCTAGATTTTTATTTCTATTTTTTGGTACTAGGGATTGAACCCAGGGGCACTTTACCCCTGAGCTACATTCTCAGCTCTTTTTATTTATTTTGAGACAGGGTCAAAATCAAGGGGTGGGCCAGGTGCAGGTGGCACACACCTGTAATCCCAGCAGCTCAGGAGACTGGCCTCAAATTTCGGATCTTCCTGTCTCACAGGGGTTGGGTTGCTTAGCATTCCTGTGGTTCATGGGTGTTTCCCCTCTGAGACTCAGTGCCCTTGTCCCTGAAGTCCTATCTCATTTCCCCCCACCCCACCCCAGGGTCTTAGATCCCTTTTTTCTTTTCCCCTCCCCCTCCCCTCTCCCGCCTGTCCTTTCGCAGGGCTGGGGACGGAACCCAGGGCCTCACACCCCAGGCAAGCACTCCACCACTGAGCCACATCCCCGCCCAGGTCCCTTATTCTCAAGGACTCAGAAGGGGGAGTCCACCTTCTGTATCTGCTTCAAGCAGAGATGGGATTGACCCCAGGGGCACTGGGTTCAATCCTTCGGTGTGTCTGCCTGATGTTGTGGGGACAGGGAGACTCCTCTGGTCCTTTGGGATGAGTTGGAATCCTTGTATTCTCATCTCCTCCCTCGGCTAGGAGCAGGAGTGTGGTCACCAAAGCCCTAAACGTGGGAGCGGTCAGGCGAGGTGGGGACACCTGCTTTCTTTCTTGAGTAGTACCTGGGTGAACCGGAGTTACTCTCCCGTCTTTACCTAAATGGGGGGCCTTGTGGGAGCTGTGCGCTCCCCCGTCTCGTGCAGAGGCGTGTAGCGGAAGGGCTTTTAGTGCCAGGCAATCATGCAGAAGAACCTTTTCTCTCTAACCTTTTGGCTTTGTTTATTTTTATATATCTCAAGTTCCTGGGTTATTCTTCCCTGCTGAATGTCTAAGACCAGTAAATGGGTAACCTCTATGTTGGCCTCAAACCTCTTTTCTTCCTATTGGTAATATCAGCTGAAGCCAGACGGAATGTTACACGCCTACAATCCCAGCAACTCAGGAGGCTGAGGCAGGAGGATCGCAAGTTGGAGGCCAGCCTCAAAAACATAGACCCTGTCTCAAAAAAATGGCCAGGGATGTAGCTCAGTGGTAAAGCAGCCCTGGGTTTAACCCCCAGTACCACAAATAAGTAAGTAAAAATAAAGTCAGCTGAGAGGTTCCTCAGCTTGTTTTCTCTATTAGTTGTACCAGCTGCCAAAATGGGGCAGAGTCTTGCTGGCCACATAGTTTCCCTTGGAAGCATTGGGGACCTTTCATTGTCTGATGACCTTCCTGTTTGCAGCATGTCCCCTAGTTGGTTCCTATGCTCTCTAAGGTCCCCCTGATTCTATCTAATCAGGGAGGGGCTTAGAGGGATCCTGTCATGGCCAGGGTCCTAGCTGACCTTGGAGGACAAGGGTCAAAATATCAGCTACTTCCTCAGCGTTGACTTTGAAGCCTCAGTGGTTGAACACCCCAAGGCCAGCTTTGCCAGTCTTGAAGCCGTGGGTTTAAATTTTCTTTTTTTTCCCCCCCTGGTACTGGGGATTAAACCCAGAGGTGCTGAACCACTGAGCAGCGTCCCCAGCCCTTTTTAGTTTTTAGAGACAAGGTCTTGCTAAGTTACTAAATGCCTCATTAATCTGCTGAGGCTGGCCTCCAATTTACAATCCTCCTGCCTCAGCTTCCTGAGATGCTGGGATTATAGGCATGCGCCACTGCGCCCAGCTAATTTTCACTTTTGAAATTTCAGTTTCCCTTTCCATCTAGTCGGGCTCAGAATTAGTCCTGGGATTCAGTGTCTTGTCCCATTTGTCCCATAGGTGATGACTTATCACCTCAAAATACTGTTTATTTGAGGTGGTTCTGTTAGAAGTTATGCTTCAGCAAAACACTAACAAGTAACAGTTATAAAGTTTTACAAGGAAAATAAAAAACAAAATGAACAAGAGCAAAACATATCCAGTTTGTATAATAATTCTGAACCAAGAAACATATGTTTAGCCTCCACAAAGGCGTATAAATAATTTGTCAACTCAATCATACATAAAAATCTTGAACAGGTTCTATTTCTTTTTAAAACCCTTTACAATCTTGAGATGCCTTTTGTAATTTACTTAAGCCCTTCCTCAGTTTTACATTATATCATTTTTTAATTTTGGGATCACAATAATCATTACAATAAAAATTTATCCTTTTGAACAGAACTTTGTTTTACTGTTTTGGTACCGAGGATTGAACCCAGGGGCGCTCAACCACTGAACCACATCTCCAGCCCTTTTTATTTATTTAGAGACAAGGTCTCGCTCAGTTGCTTAGGGCCTTGCTAAGTTGCTGAGGCTGGCCTCCAACTTGTGATCCTCCTACCTCAGCCTCCCGAGTTGCTGGGAGTATAGGCATGAGCCATCGTGCATGGCTGAACAAAGCTTTAAATGGGCTTAATTTTAGTCTACTTGGGGGCCATATTTTTTTTTTTTTTGATACTGGGGATTGAACTCAGGGGCCCTCAACCACTGAGCCACATCCCAGCCCTATTTTGTGTTTTATGTAGAGACAGGGTCTCACTGAGCTGCTTAGCGCCTCGCTGTTGCTGAGGCTGGTTTTGATTACAGGCTTGCGCCACTGCGCCCAGCTTGGAGGCCATTTTAACACGACATCTCAGATGAGGCTGGCCTTTTGACAAATCCTAGCTAAAGTTTTGATCCTTGCCCCTTTCTAAATATGATTCTATTTAGAAGCATAAGAAAACAAAGTTCTCATCTTTCTTGAGTCTGTTTGAAGATTAGTTAACATAATAACATCACATCTGAAATGCAAATCAAAGAGAAAGGCTAAGAGCTCTCTCAGTTCCCTTTTTGTAGAAGAAAGTAGGAAAATGTTTCCATGTTCCATGTTGTTAACCTTTAAAAATCAATGAGGGCTTCCCTATTATCTTTCCAGAAATACACTATACATTTCTTAGTGTAAACGAATAGCATAATTCTCTATGTATGATTTATCAAGCAAGTTACAAAACATTAAATGACATAAGTAAATCCTCATTTAATTTTGTCTTTTAAGAATAAGGATACCTGGTGTGGTGGTGCACATCCATAATCCCAGTGACTTGGGAGGCTGAGGCAGGAGGATTGCAAGTTCAAGGCTAGCCTCAACAATTTGGCAAGGCTGTTTCAAAAAAAAAAAAAAAGAAAGAAAAAAGGGCTGGGGATGTGGCTCAGTGGTTGAGACCTCCTAGGTTCAATCCCCAGTACTGGAAAAGATAGAAAAAAAAAAAAGACTTATGAATAGCTGGAAAAAAAATGGAATAGGCCTGTAATCCCAGTGACCCTGGAGACTGAGGAGGGTCACTAGTTCAAGCCAGCCCAGGCAACTTAGTGGGGTCCTGTCTCAAATGAAAAGTTAAAAAGACACCAAAAATGAACTGGGTGTGGTGGCACACACCTGTCATCCCACCACTTTGGGAGGCTGAGGCAGGAGGATGGCGAGTTCAAAGCCAGCCTCCTCAACGGCGAGGTGCTAAGCAACTCAGTGAGACCCTGTCTCTACATAAAACACAAAATAGGGCTGGGGATGTGGCTCAGTGGTTGAGTGCCCCTGAGTTCAATCCCCAGTACCAAAAAAAAAAAAAAAAAGAAAACAAGATCTGAAGATATAGCTCAGTGATAAATTCCCTTGGGTTCAATCCTCAGTAAAAAAATAAATAAAAATGAAATGAAAAAGAATAAAGAAAATATTTAAAAATAAAGAACACTCCCATGTACAGATGTATTCCTTAGGTGACCAATGAAGGCCCAATCTTTTATCAGAGTGGCCCAGTTTGGAATGCCAAGTCTTTGGGCATATCTAATTACCTTTGATCAAAGAGGACAGTCATAATACAGGGAAGAGAACACACAGAAACCTGGAAAAGGAAGCCTGACCCTATACACAGCTTCAGCTTGGAGGGCACCATGTTTTCCTAAGCTTTGCATTTTAGGAGGTTTCTGCACTAGAGGAACATAAATATATTTAATATACCAAGAAGCCAATAATAGAGTATATTAACTTAGCGTTCACTTTCTTTCTTTTTTTCTCTTTCCTTTTTTTTTTTTGGCGCCAGGGACTCAGCTACATCCCCAGCCCTTTTTATTTTTTATTTTAAGACAGTGTCTTGCTAAGTTGCTTAGGGCCTCACTAAGTTGCTGAGGCTGACCTTGCACTTGAGATCCTCCTGCCTCAGCCTCCCAAGCTGCTGGGATTCCAGGAGGGCACCCCTGCACCCAATAACCATTTACTTTTGAAGTGAAATTTGGAATGCTTGGCTCTAGACGATACCTCTAATTATGTGGTGGGTCCTGCCTTTAACAGGACGAAACAACATCAAATAATTTGTTGTTAACCAACAAAATCAAATAATACCTTTAGATGTTTTGTAAGTTTACGAAACCATACTGGTAACCACAAATAGACTTATTGCCTGTTGTACAAGTGCTTCTCATATAAAATAACAAAACTTCATGTTATATAAGGGAGAGAATTGTATGAGTTACTTTGCATGTATTAAACTTAAATGCCTTTAATTTTATAACACTTTACATCATGCTTATTTTTTAAAAAATTTTGTGCTGGGGATTGAACCCAGGGGTGCTCTACCACTGAGCCACATCCCCAGCCCTTTTGATTTTTTTTATTTTGAGACAGCGTCTGCCCAAGTTGCTTAGGGCCTCACTAAGCTACTGAGGCTGGCCTCGAGCTGAAGAGTCTCCTGAGTAGTTGAGGTCACAAGCGTGGGCCACTGTGCCCAGCATCAGGCATGATTTAGAGCTTGTTTCCAGTTTTGGGGGGCGATGGGGTGCTGAGATGGCTTGGAGATAGCAGTAGCTTCTGAGCTGGGGTGGGGACTGCCTGGTTGCCAGGAGGGCCCGTACCCCCTGACAGGCACAGGGCAGGAGGCACCTCGAGTTTGTTCTGGGTCCCACCTCTGTCCTCTCTTCTTCCAGCTGGTTCCCAGGGACATGAGGGAAATCCAGGCCAAGAAGAATTCCCATCGGAGGAGGTCCAGGGAGGCTGTTGGGAAGGGTTCCAAGAAGCCAGGCCAGGCACAGAAGGAAGCTGCCGGCTCTGGCCAGGTAGAGAAGGCTACCCCCAGACCAGAGGCAGCCAACCAGAAGGTGCCCAGGAGAGGCCGCCAGGAGCCCAAGCGCACCGAGGCCAGCAAGCCTCCCCCCAAATCAGCCAAAGCCACTCAGGCCCCTTCCAGGGCCAACGGGACCAGTGAGAAGGCAAAGGTCAAAGGCAAGGGGAGCAGACAAGGTGGGCATGTGACCCGGGCCAGGGGGGGACTGGGGGCTGTGGCTCCCAGCAGCCACTGGGGTGTGCATGGCGGAGGGTGCAGCTCTGGGAGGGGCTTCCCTGCGTACCCTGGTTGACAGCCGGGTAGCTGGTGGGGGGAAGGGTTATAAAGGCAGTTCAAGGATTAGGAAGAAGGGAGCAGAGAGACCAGGGCCCCAGTCATCCCTGCAGCAGGAATCTGGGAAGGCTTCCTGGAGGAGGTGCACCAGTAACCATTGTGCAAAGGCCCAGAGACAATGAAGAAGGTGCAGATTTTAAGGTTCTGCAAATAGTTCAGAATGTCTGTTTCTGTGTGAGGAGGGCAGAGCCCCCAAGGAAGACGCTATGAAGGGCACCTGGGATTCTGGACTTAACTGAGGGCAATAGGAAGCCATGGAAGGATTCTGACAGGCAGCAGCAAGGATCAGAGTTATTTTTGAAAAATGGAAGACCAACTAAAGACTGGTAGCTGTAGAGGGGTGAGGAGCCTGTGGATGGGTGGGCACAGAGCAGGGGGTCTACCCTGATGCCTTATATGGAGTAAGGGGTCCAGTTTAATGCTTCAGCCATGGTGTGGGGGGAGCTCTTATGCCCCGTTTGCCCCCAGGGTCCTGAAGTTCAGAATGGCCAAAGGGCTGGCTCAGGTCACTTAGCCTGTAAGTGAGGACCTGGGAGCAAGCAGGATATCTGGGGCTGGGGGGCTCCAGAGCCCCTGAGTCTTCCTGCCCCATGTGATGCCCCTCCCTGCCTCCAACTTGCTCCAGATGCGGAGACCACTGGGAAATCCAAGGCAAAGAATGCAAGTTCAAAGCCCGCAGCCAAGCAGGTAGGCGCCTGCCTGACCTCCGGGTCTTCTGTTCCACCCCGAGCAGGCTGAGCCCCACAGCCCAGGCCCTGGAGGGAGCAGCCGGGGTTGGGAGCACCCTGGTCGATTTTTCCCATAAAGCACTGTTTGCCTTCTCCTCCTCTCTGGGCCTGTGGTCATCCCTGTTTTATAGCTAAGGGGCCAAGAGGAGGACAGAGGATGTCACTTGTCCAAAGCCACCTCAAGCTGGGGTTTCCATCCTACCCACACGGGCCTGCCCGGCTCTGTCCTTAAGACTTCGCTTTCTTATAGGTCAAGAATGGAGTCGCTTCCCCAGCCAAAAGGAAGGTGGCCGCTAAGACCCCTAAAGAGACAGCTGGCCAGGGGGCTGGGCAGAGGTCAAAAACTAAAGCAGCTGCTGTTTCTCAGAAGGGTAATGGTTCCAAGGCTGTCCCCGCAGCCCTGGCCAGGAAGACAGAGGCCCCTGAGGGCCCGAGAAAGCCCAGGATACCCGCCAAGTCCTCCTCCTCCAAAGCACCCGGCAAGAAGATGGAGACTAAGAGGTAGAGGCCGGGGTGGACAGAAGTGGCCATTTGCCTGGAATTTTTATTCCCTGATAAATTATTATTCAATTTTATCGTAACATTTATCAATAAAGGCTTCATTTTCCTTCTGCCTTGGTGAGGATGGATGCTGAGGTTCAGGGCATCTGGCCACTTGGTCCCTTAAAAACGACCACAGAGCACCTGCTGTTTATTTGGCCAGTGTTGGAGACAGGACAGGAGCTGCCTCTGCCCTGGAGGGGGATAGATCATACTCTGTGAGGGGCTGGGGTGTGGCTCTGGGGACACAGGCGGTCCTGGGATCTGGGACTGCTTCCTGGAGAAGATGAGCTTAAAGGATGGGTAGGAAGCCGGAGAGGTAGGGAAGGGCCTCGCGGGCAGAGGGCACTGGGCAAGGGCTACGCTTAGGTGGCTGAAGGCGCAGGGGTGGCCGGAGGCCTGAGCACTGGGCTGTGGGGGATGGGACGGCCAGGCCTAAAGGGGCAGATGTAGACTTCCAGGGGCAGTAGGGAGCCAAGATGGGTTGTAGGCAGAGGCAGTGACTGATGTGGGTGTTTAGAGAAAGCTCTGGGACTGAGAGGAGTTGGAGGCCATTCAACAGCTGGTTCCAGAGCTTGAGTGTGGCCGGGACTGCCCGTCAGCAAACCCCCAGTTCAGAGAAGCCAGATCCATGATGTAGCAGCTGGTGCTCTGAACAGAAAGCAGGGGCAGAGGGATTGGCGGGGCTGGTTGCAATTTTGGGATAGAGAAGGCCTCCCTGAGCAGGGACATGGAGGGGAAGCACATTTTAGCAGAGAGGAAGGCAAGGTCCACAAGCCCTGAGCTTCTGGAACCACAGGAAGACTTTTATGGTGCATGCCTGTAATTGCAGTGGCTTGGGAGGCTGAGGCAGGAGGATTGAAAGTTCAAGGCCAGCCTCAGAAACTTAGCAAGGACCTAAACAATTAGATGAGACCCTCTCTAAATAAAACGTAACAAGGGTTGAAGAGGTGGCTACGTGGTTAAGCACCCCTGGTTCAATCCATGATGCCAAAACAAAGAAACTTACACGGTGACAGCCTCATGAGAGAGGACAGTCAATGGGAGAAGAGGTCTGTGCATTCTTAAAAACCATCTGTGACACTTCTCTGGTGGAGAGGTGGCCTGTGTCCCTACCCCTCAAATCCAGCCTCTGGACAAGCAGAATACGACATATCTGAATTGTCACCTGAAGAAACTGGTAGCTTTTACGTTTTATGTGTGTGGTTTTTTTTCTTTTTCTTTTTTCTTTTGTTCTCCATCTTGGAAGTCGGCCACCATTCTGTGGGGAAGCCCAAGCAGCTCATGGAAAGGAAGAAAAGCACCCGGTTTTCAGTGCCTGGTCTCTGACCAGCCAGCCCCAGTTCGCTGCCATGTGGGTGCACCATCTTGGAACTGAATCTTCTAGCCTCAGCTGAGCTAACCCCACTGACATCTGGTGGAACGGGGACATGCCTCCATCACCAAGCCCTGTCCCAGTCACAGATTCAGGACCAAAGTAAGTGCTCACTGCTATTTTAAGCCTGTGGGTATTCAGTAGCCCTCAGTAGTTAACCCAGGGGATGAGTACGTTGTAAAGGGCATTGTCAAGACAGGTAAGAGCTTTGGCTGCTTATGTATTGTAAGAGACCTCAGAGGACAGCAAGCGGGACAGTGGTGTCTGGGGATGTGGCATTAGACAGCAAAGAGCTCCTGCCATAACCCGGGCGAGGGGTAGGGGATGGCCACAGAGGCAGGGGGTTAGCCGTGATGGATTCTGGGTTGATGTTGACTGGATGGGATGGCGTCTGCTGGTGGATGGGTCTGAAAGAGGGGTCCAGGGCGCGTCCTCAGGTCTACAGGGTGAGGTGATCGCAGGGTGACCGTTCCTTGAGGTAGGGGCTGTGTGCAGGCCAGGAGCCTGCTGAGAGAGCGTCCCAGGGCAGGTGACAGCCGGGGAGGATGGAGAGGAGGACAGGCTGGAGTGGAAGGGAGTGGAGTGGGGATCCTGGGATCCCCACCAAGCTTGGTCTGGCCCTGCCGGCAGCTTCCTTGGGGTGTCAGGAAATGCAGCTGCCGGCAGGGCCCAGAGGGACCCCGTGAGCAGATGGCGCGTCCCAAAGAGGGGCTGTCTTCTCTCTGCTCCTTTGTGGGTCGTCCCGAGGCTGGGTGAGGTACCTGCCTGCAGGGACACCTGGGCGTCTCAACTCTGCGAGCTGGGGACAGGCCAGAGCCCCTGCCCTGGAGGTGGGATGGGATTGTCCAGCCTTTGCGAGACCTTGGGTAGGTCACCTCCCTTATCTGCAAAGATCCTTCACTTTTGGAATTTTACCTTGACCTACAATATCAGGGATCCTTTGACTACACGGCAGTGACCCTCTCTCGTGCCTCCAGGGGCCAGGCAAGTCCTAGGGCCCCGGATGGAGACTGCAGAGAGTTCACAGAAGCCGCTGCCTTCTGTGCTAAGAAATGACCCCCAAACCCAGAGAGCGTGCCTCCGTTTCCCGACAGCATTTCTACATTTTCACAAGGCACCGCATGTTAATCAGACATTAAGACAGGCTGCGGAATGTGTAATGACATAAAGATGTCACCCAGATATTGTCGCCTGATGGGGGAAGTCAGGTTGCAAATGGTGTGTTTGCTCCAATCCCGATTTTAACTCCTGGATCTCCAGCCCCATGTGAGCAGAGTTTAAGACCCTCCCTGAGAAAGTCACCCCGGGAGAAGCACAGGGTCGGGGCAGCTTCGCTTTTTCATATCTTAGTTTCTTTGTGTGTGTGTGTGTGTGTGGTATTTACTCTCGAATCATATCCTCCCCCAAAAGGGAAGAAAAAAAAACACTATCAAATATGCCAATAACTTAAATTAGAAAATCTGTTGCTTAATAAGAAGAAATCAATGCTCAGAATAGAAGACGTGAAAGATAAAGACCAGCTTTTTCCCATAGTGGCTGCAGGGTGGAAAGATTTATTTCTATTTTATTTTTGGTCCTGGAGATTATATCTCAGGGATGCTTAACCCCTGAGCAACACTGCCAGCCCTTTTTATTTTTTAGAGACAGGATCTCGCTAAATTGCTGAGTGCTTTGCTTTTGCTGAGGCTGGCTTTGAACTTGCAATCCTCCTGCCTTAGCCTCCCAAACCACTGGGATTATAGACGTGCGCTACCACGCCTGGCTAGATTCTCCTTTCCTTTCTTTTTTAAAAAATTATTTTTGTAGTTGTAGATGGACAGAATGCTTTTATTTTGTTTATTTTTATGTGGTGCTAAGGATGGAACCCAGTGCCTCACCCATGCTAGGCAAGCACTCTGTGACGGAGCTATAGTCCCAGCCCTAGATTTTTATTTCCAATTTTTGGTATTAGGGATTGAACCCAGGGCCACTTTACCTCTGAGATACATCCCCAGCCCTTTTTTCATATTTATTTTGAGACAAGATCTCCCTAAATTGCTGAGGCTGGCCTCCAACTTGCAATCCTCCTGCCTCAGCCTCCTGAGCCAGTGGGATTATAGGCCTGCACCACCATGCCCTACTGGGGAGAGATTTTCAAAGCTAGAAATTACTTTCCTCTGTTATTATTGACTCTGGAACTGGTATTTCTGGGACTTTATTTCTACATTATGAATCTTTGGTTCTAGTTCTTACTTTCAATAGGAATCATGGGAAATGATTTTTTCTTTCCTCAAGGGAAAAGCTTGGTGGTATGGCTCTGTGGTTTGGAGGTGGCTCTGCAGTGTCCTGTTCCTGGGGGCACAACTGAGTGGCCTGGAGCCGGGGTCAGCCTGTATATTTGTTGACCGCGCTCTTTGTCCAGTTCACCCTGCCCTGCTCCCAAATAAGAGAATTCGGTCTTACCATGACCTTGGGGGACAATGCCTGTTTCCTTGCCTGAAAGGCACGTTCCCCAGAAATGGGGAAAAAAAAAAAAAGGAATGTCAGCGGTCAGTGGCTTACAGAGTGCAAGGCATATCAGGTCTGGGTCAGGCCCCTGAAGTGTTTATTTCGCCCAGTCTTCCTATGAAGAATGACCACCGGTCTCTGTCTCCTTTGTTACAAATTGAGTGACAAAACAGCCCCCATCTCCCCACTTAACCGTCTCGGGACAAAAGCAGAAGACCCCAGTCGGTTTTCCTGGCAGACTTTTATTATAAAGAAAGTTCCAGAGAGTTCCAGCCCTCCCCCTCCAGCCCAGCCCCCTTGGGCTCCCAGCCAGCCGCAGCATTGGCCAGGTCTGCAACAAGGGGGACCAGCAGGCAAGATCAGCCACCAAGGGTCGCTTCTGACAGGGACAGATGGGGTGACGCTTCCAGGGCGCTGGGTGGGGGTGTCTCCGGCCAGGCCTGCCTGTTCTCTGGAACAGTCATTTCCAGTGTTGCGTTGGGAGCCCCTGGGGACCCCTCCCCGGGTCCTCTGCACAAGCGGCAGCTATTCACAGTTGGCGCGTGGTAAGTTTTTTAATATATAAAAGCTTTAAAAAAAACAAAACAAAACAAAACCGAAAAAGTGGTGCTATCTTTAGAAACACTTCCAGAAAGATCGAGTAGCCCAGCTACAGCATCAGTACACCCTCATCCCTTCTCAGGAGACCTGGAGCTCCCGCTCCTGTCCCCTCTTCCTGTCCCTCCCCAGCCTGTGGAGAAACCCTTGGCGCCTCCCTGTGGGCAGTGGGCTGGGCCCTGGCTGCCAACTGCCCCTGGAGCCACCAAAAAAAACCCCTGACCCTGCTTTTCAGCTGTGTGTGGTCAGGGTCCTCTGGGTGAAGAGAAATGGGGACAGCTGTTGGGTGGTTGAAGCAGAAACCCATCCAGGGCTCCCCTCGCCAGTTTGGATGAGGTAGTGTTTTGCGGGGGCCGCGGCCTCTTCTCCCCAGATTCGGGCTGGGCTCTCGGCAGCTGGTCGGTGCAGGGCAAGAGGCTGTGCTGGGTGGACAGGGACAGCCTTCCCAGAGACAGGCTGCCGCCGTCAAGGGCCCCATCAGAGGGGACGCGGAGGTGTCCCAGGTGCCAGGCTTGGGGGCTCCACTGCCTGGCCGCCATTGTCCCTCCGAGCCCTGAGCCTTGTCTGCTTCTCAGTGTGCAGCTGACTCCGAGGCCCAGGGAGGAGCGTGGAACGGAGGCCCAGGTGGGAGCCCGGCTGCTGCTCCGCGGCAGGCCGCCCTCACGCCTCACTGTAGCACTCGTAGATGTTGTTCTCCATGAGGGCCACCACCTGCTCGAACCTGTGCTGCAGCTGCGTCCTCCGGGCCGTGGGGTTGGCCTCCAGCGCCGTCATGATCTGCGCAGGAGGCAGCGGGGATCAGGGGCCTGCACAGCCTTGGATCTTGCGAGAGAACACAGTGCGCCTGTGCGCCCGCTAAGAGACCCGCCCTGGCAGGCGCAGTGGCGCACGCCTGTCATCGCAGCTGCT